>CAMZMU010000045.1:40470415-40909280 GCA_947311845.1 Poa pratensis
CGATGAGCTGATGCCTTTGCCGTTTGACAGCGTGACAGTATGAGCTCAGCGGATAATGGCGTTGCATTGGCATCCGCTGTTCTGGTGCTCTAATTATTACCGGATCGAATCAATCCTTACCCAAAAACAAGGTTAAAAATGAGATTTCGTGAAACATGAGTTTGGAAAACGGAATGGAACGCGTGACAGTTTTCGGTTGACAAGGCTATGAAATGGCGGAAAACCACAAATAGAGGCTGAGCCCTTTTTTTTTTTTTAAATCGAAAATTATATTTTGAAATTTTTAAAAGGTAAAAACATCCGTTTGAGACAATGTTCTATTCTACCAATGTGCAAAATCTTAAGTCAAAATATTTTATAGTCTGGGCTACACAAAATAACAAAATCTGAATTTGGAAGAGTGAAATTTAAAGGCCTCTATAGAGCTCGGCCTCCTTTGTCCACTCTCTTTGAATTGGTTGTAATAAATCCCTTCACTCCAAACACACTCCTTTTGGGGGTTTCCCGTTGACAAAATCACGTGCCGATGTGGACCTAATTCCAATTGTTATATAGGTTTTTTGGGAGAATTTTGATTTGTACCTTCGTAACAAGCTTTAGTGAAAATGATTTTCTTCGTAAAAATCTTTTATGATTTAGGGTCTCTTTGATTCGAAGGATTATTAAAAGAATTTTGTATGATCCAAATCCTTAACATTTTTCTATGCTGGTTGATTTATATGATTGAATAACATATGATTTTTTTCTAACAAATCTCTTACACTACATTTTATATCATAACGAACTTCCACCGAAATCTCATAGTACAAATCTCTTACACTACATTTTATGTCAAATCAAACATCCACCCAAATCTCATAGGAGGATCCTTTGTTTTTTTCCTAAGATGGAAAAAAAAATGTGCATATGAATTCTTGTGGGAATGGAATGGACATTTTTTTGTTGATAAGGAGCATATTATACTCATGATACCGCAAGGATACAAACTATTACACTCGGCTTCTACATAGCAACGATGCGCACAACCAAAGCAGTCCAGACATAAATTAAAAAGTAGCTAAGGCGAATTACAAGAATCAATCTGAGAGACCGTAAAATGCCTATGTAGATGGAGGACCAATCCGAAGATTACGCTGCACCCCATGAGGGATAAAATATCCCTCACCATGTTTTCCAACCGAGCAAACACCTCATCATGTCGGAAAATCCACTCATTGTAGAGACGACCATTTAACGAAGCAGATATGTACATCGGTAATGACCTGCATTGAAGATTTTATTATTGAATGGAATGGACATGGCATTGCAATCTTGTATTTGTCTTATTCCTACCTTTTTTTGAATCCTACAAATCAAAGAGGCCCTCAAGTTTACAAAGCAAACAATCATTGTAGGAAAAAATTTCTATGGATTTGAATCCTCCAAAATTTGTATGCAATTCTTTTGAATCTAACATCCATGAGGGGATCTTAGATTTCGTATGAAATATAGAGGAGATGATTAATTAATAAATATTCTTTTATGATTCAATCATGCAATTCAAACAACAACCACGGTAAACATTTTTAGAGACTCTGGCTCGGACGATGAGGAGGAGGATGACGACAAGTAAGGGAAATAGTGTGTGTCGGTGCTATTTTTTACAACTAGTAAATGTTGCTTAACGGTATTTTTAGTCGCAAATATATTGTGAAATGCCACAAAGTTTGCCCCTTATTATTAATCTATAGTATTATGTATTTGTGGTAGTTGTTTATCACGGTTTAAATGCCTCACATCTAAACTAAAATTTTCAAATAAATGCAACTCCGAGTTTGTGCGGAGCCTCTGCATCCTCCAAAATACGGAGCATCCGCAAAACGTTTTTAGAGGCTCTAGTTTTAACGACTCGGCTAGAGTCGCTCTTACGTCGGCACTCAGGATATGTACGGTTAGGTTCTCTGGTGAGATGCTCCGCGAGGCCGGTAACCAAAGGCAACGGGGCAAGTTGAGCTGATGAGGTTAGAAAAGCCTGATGTTGGCCACTCGGCTTCCACCATATTCTCCTATCCACATCACAGTGGGGTAAAAGTCCCACTACGTTTCTCTCTCAATAAAGCCTTACAAAAAGTACCTTGCGAACTACATTTCCCTGCTGGCAAACTCTGAACAAAATGACGTAGACCCGGCGTATTTATATTTATCTTGGCATAAAGTCACACATTCAGATTTCAGCGAACATCCGTGAACCAGACACTAACATTTCTGAAGTTTTTTTTTTGTATGATAGAGTTTTCCATAGACCAGATGCTAACAACATGAGCAGTCAACTGAAATACTGAATAGGTTAAATTCTAGAATGGACCTAGGTACACATAATCCTACATTTGAAAACTTAGCAAAAGTCCTATATATAAGTTTAAAAACACTCATCTCTATTTTGAGTTGAAGACTTGAAGTTTACTCATGCAAATTCTGCTAAATAATATGAGCGATGTGTCCTCCGCGTAAATGAAATAACATAATTGTAACGTGTTGTAATTTTTCCCCGTCAAAAATTTAATACGAAAATAATCATGTTTTTAATTTTTAGTTTGATCTTGTACAGTCATATTTTCTTCGTGGGAAAAAAACTAAAAATTTACACGCACACAGTTCTATGCAAGCATGATTATTTTCATATTGATTAACACGAACTTAAAGTAATGCTAAGATTATGCCCAATCACACACTGGGCAAGATCAAATTCGAGGCACCAATTGGGGTTTGGCGGGGGCAAAACATTTGTGTTTCTTGATGCCGCGAGAGTAATGTGTATTTTTATTCCTAATAGCCGCCTCCTGCCTACGTTTTGTGAAACTCTTCTTAACTAATGAGAGATGAGCCAAAGTTTTTGCCTCCGTTTCAGAAAAATAAAGATTTGAAGTCATTAAATCGTACCTAGGTTCTTAAAATTCGCTGTAACTGAATAAGTTCGACTAGGCAAACCGTGTGCACAGTTACAGTGCAACACTGCATGCTGCGACTGCAGCTAAAAAAAAGGGAAAACTGCGTTGGAGGCTATTAATACTCGGTTAATTGACCATCTGTGCATCAATAGCAGTTAAGCAGACAAGCATTAATCGTCAGCCCAGCAAACTACATTATTAGCCCGCCCGCGCGCACTAGTACTGACATTTCTCAGCATATTGTGATTCCTCGTCCGTACAGTGTTTTGTAAGAAAATGGCTAATTTGCCACCCAGATCTCTTCTTCCTTCTTCTCGCTTGATCTAGACGAGAGATTCCTCCTTTGTTCAGTTTGAAGTTTAGGGTTCCGTGGGGTCAAAGCTTCACCACGTTCTTCCTTTATATTGCATGATCAGCTCACATTACAATTGGGTCACAACACGTATAATACGTACATGTATACGACAGGACACTCCCCCTCAATCTGAACTTCTACTATGAACAAGATTCAGATTGGTCTTAAAACGGTTCTAACATCTGTCGAGTGGTTGGTTTGGTGAACACATCAGCCAGCTGATCATTGGAAGAAATAAATCTGACCTGAAGAGCTCCAGAAGCAACACGCTCACGCACAAAGTGGAAATCGATCGTCTCTGCGTCGTGCATGAAAAACTGGATTAGCTGTCAGATATGTAGCTCCTAAATTATCACACCATAAAACGGGTGCACGCTGCTGTGAAACGCCAAGCTCCTTGAGTAGTGATTCTACCCATATGGCTTCAGCAGCTCCGTTTGCCAAAGCTTTATACTCAGACTCGGTACTGGATCTCGAGACTGTGGGTTGTTTCTTCGAGCTCCACGAAATAAGGTTTGGTCCAACAAAGATGGCGAAACCTCCTGTGGATCGGCGATCATCAACACACCCTGCCCAATCCGCATCAGTGAAGATACTAATGCTGGTGGAGACAGACTTCAGAAATTTCAGTCCTGTACTCAATGTTCCCTTAACATATCGCAGAATGCGCTTGACTGCTTCCCAATGGACATCGGTGGGTTGTGCAAGAAACTGACACACCTTATTCACCGCAAAAGAAATATCTGGACGAGTGAGTGTCAAATACTGCAAGCCTCCAACAACGCTGCGTACCGGAAAGAATCATCGGGACCTAGAGGAGTGCCTGACTGACGTGCGAGACGCTCTGTCGATGGTGTAGGAGTGGGCTTACAATTCTCCATACTCACACGGTGCAAGAGATCCAATGCATACTTCCGTTGAGTCACTGTCATCCCCCCTGAATTGTAGGACGCTTCTAAACCAAGAAAATACTCCAGCCGGCCAAGATCCTTGATAGGAAAACTAGATGCAAGCGATCGAACAAGGCCATCAACTGCACTCGGAGTAGAACCAGCAATCACAATATCGTCCACATAGACCAGCATATAAATCCGAACACCATGCTGAGAGAAGATAAACAGGGACGTGTCGGCCTTGGAGGAGACAAAACCAAGCTCAAGGAGACGTGCACTGAGACGAGCATACCACGCACGAGGAGACTGTTTAAGACCATACAGAGCCCGCTGCAGCTTGCACACATGAGAGGGATATCTAGCATCCTCAAAACCAGGGCGCTGCTGCATATAGACATCCTCAGAGAGAAAACCATGAAGGAATGCATTACTCACATCGATCTGCCGAAGACTCCATCCTTGTGACACTGCAAGAGAGAAACCAGACGAACTGTGGCTGGCTTGACAACTGGACTGAAAGTATCACCATAGTCAATACCATGCTGCTGAGTAAAACACGGGCGACAAGGCGTGCCTTATGCTTATCAATCGAACCATCCGACGATGCTTGGTCTTGAAGATCCACTTGCTCCCAACGATGTTAACCCCCGGAGGACGAGGAACAGGGACCCACGTATTGGTATGATGTAGGGCAGATATCTCATCAGCCATCGCTGCACGCCAGGCGGATTCACGCAGTGCATCACGATGAGAAACATGCGTCGCAAGAAACGCACGCCGATTAGGATCATACCTCACCGTCCCATCGGTGATCTGCTTCGCGCGCCAGGTATTGTCACGTTTACGCGTGATCATCGCGTGTTCAGGCGCAGTCGGAGGCGTCGCGGTCGAGGTAACAGGGGGAACCTCGACAGGAGGCGACGTAGGCTGAGCAGTGGACGACGACGAAGGAGAGGCAGCCGTGTCGGAGGACTGGGCCGGGCGATGAGGCCGATGATTGGCCAGGCGAGGGGCCGAAGGAGAGCTGGGGCCGGGAGGCGTGCATGCACCATGCACGTCGATCTCCAGCTCGGTATGCACGGGACGGACGTGCACGTCAATCACCGGCGAGCGAGTGTCGATCACAGGCGGCGGAGGAGTATCTCGCTCGACTGGAAATTCCTGCACATGAGAGACACTGCCTGAGGCAGGCGGGTCAGTGGACAAATAAGACAGGTCATATTGTCGCATATTATCACCCGTAGCCGGTTCATCAGAAGGAAAGGAAATCGCATCCGCAAGAGTGGAGATGTCAATCATACACCGGGTGTGGAATATGGAAACACAGACTCATCAAAAACAACATCACGAGAGATATATATGCGTCCCGTGGAACGATCTAAGCACTTGTACTCCTTATGCATTGGGTTGTACCCTAAAAACACACACATAGTAGAGAGAAAAGCAAGCTTACGTGCGTTATACTTGCGCAAACTGGCCAGCACGCGCAGCCAAAAGTGCGAAGAAAGGAATAGTCTGGTTTGACCTTAAGGAGACGGTGCACGGGTGTGTCCTGTTGAATAACAGGTGTGGGCATTCGATTAATGAGATAACACGCGGTCAGAAAAGCTTCATCCCAAAAACGCAAAGGAAGTGAAGAATGAGCTAGCAAAGCAAGACATGTTTCAACTAGATGACGGTGTTTGCGTTCAGCAACCCCGTTCTGTTGTGACGTGTGTGGACAGGACACGCGATGAGAAATCCCGGTACGCTGAAAATAGCGATGCAACTTGTGATACTCACCACCCCAATCCGACTGAACTACTATGATTTTAGTGTGAAGGAGACGTTCAACGTGAGCTTGAAAAGCATAGAACATTTGCTCAACATCAGACTTATGCTTGAGGAGATATATCCAACAAAAACGAGAGTAATCATCGACAAAGCTAACATAGTACTTATACCCTCCCGAGGAAGCAATCGCAGGGCCCCAAACATCAGAATGAATTAACTCAAGAGGCATAGTAGAAATACGATGAGATAAATTATATGGCGATTGTCGACTCTTAGAACACTGACAAGCATCACAAACTGAAGTCTGAATATCGGACGAACACACTAAACCATTATTCCTAACAATGTTTTGAACTACATTATTGGTGGGATGACCGAGACGCTGGTGCCACTGGGACGATGTGGTCTTGACGCTGGAAGACGCCTGTCGGATTGACGAGGTGGACGCACGACTAAGCGGGATGGGGTAGAGCCCTCCATGACTTCTACCGTGCAGAAGAATTTTCTTCGTGGCCTTGTCCTTAACAAGGAAAAACAAACGATGAAATTCCACAAAAACATCATTGTCGGAGACAAGACGATAAACGGAAAGGAGGTGCTGATTAATGTGTGGAACATGAAGAATATTGTGCAAACGAAGAGGTGAACCGGCTAAATTAGAGTGACCAATATGCGAAATTGACAAACCTGCACCATTGGCCACTTGCACCTGGTCCTTCCCGCCATAGCGCTCGTGGTAGTGAAGACGCTCTAGATCACTTGTGAGATGACCCGTCGCCCCGGAATCCATGATCCATTGGGGCGGCTCATGAATGGAGGTAGACGCGGAGTTGCCGGCGCGGAGGCTACGACAGTTTCCTGCCTCGTGCCCCCAGTTCCTGCAGAGTTGGCACTTGGGGCGCCAGCGCCGGTTGCGGCCATTGCCGCCTCCGTTCCCTCCTCCTCCGTTGCGGCCGTTGCTGCCGTTACCGCCAGGGCGACCCGACTGCCCCTGGCCTTGACCACCTTGACCATGGTCGCCTTGGCCATAGCCGATCTGCCCATGCTGTGTATAATCACCAGCGGGACGGACGCCACTAGGACGACCAGAGTCGTTGCCGCGGCCCGGAGTGGCGTTGTAGCCCTGGCGCGACACAACGTTGGCGGAGGATGTCCAATCCTCGGGCTCCGACTGCTGCTGCTGGAGGGCTTCATAGTGGAGGACACTCGAGTAGAACGCGGAGAGCGTGACAGGGCCCGCGAAGTTCATCGAAGCAGCAATGGGGTTAAACACCGAGCCAAGGCCGGTGAGCATGTAATCGATGATCTCGTCATCGCGAAGCGGGGAGCCGGCGGCGGCCATGGCGTCAGCTAGTGCCTTCACCTTCTGCATATACTCGCCAGCGGGCTTGTCCCCCTTCCTCAGCGCCTGAATTTGACGCCGGAGATTGCGAACACCAGCGCTATTTTCTGCGCTGAACATGGCCTGCACCGCCGCCCATGCAGCAGCAGCCGTGGTGCAGCCGATCAACTGGACTGAGATCTCCTCGTGCATTGATCCAAGGAGTATCCCGAGAACCTTCTTATCGAGGGTCCACCAGTGCTCGTAGTCGGGGTTGGACACGGTACGAGCAGCGTCGCCGGTTCCTGTCGTCACGGTCTGATCCGGCGCCTTCGCCGAGCCGTCGAGGAAACAGTGGAGGCGCGCTCCGGCGAAGTTGGGGAGGGCAAGTGCCCTCCATAGGATGAAGTTGCTGCGGTCCAGACGGACCGCGATGGGCGGAACAACTGCGACGGCCGCCGAGGCCGAAGGTGGTGCGATGGTGGGCGCAGCGGGGGTGGAAGGAGACACGGCGAGCGTGAGAGCGGAAGAGGTGAACGACATCGCGGCGGCGGCGGAGAGATGCGGCGGCGGCGGCTAGGGTAGGAAGAGCTCTCGGCTCTGATACCAAGTTTGAAGTTTAGGGTTCCGTGGGGTCAAAGCCTCACCACGTTCTTCCTTTATATTGCATGATCAGCTCACAATTACAATTGGGTTACAACACGTATAGTACGTACATGTATACGACAGGACTCTAGACCTATTTAAACAAGTTCTTCTCGCTTGATCATGACGAGTAGACGGGCTCGTCGTTGACCCCTTTTCTGAAGCTTTGCGTATGTCTGACACGTACAAGTTGACAAGAAAAGTACGACTACTAATATTTACAAGTCAATATTCGATTCCATATGGTACAAAACTACTGTACTGGAATCGTAGCCTTCACCCTTCATTGTTTGTAGACTTGTAGTTCTCCCTCCTTTTCGTTTAGGAGAAGAACAGGGCATAAAAAATTGCAGATGCCTTGCTTACTGTTCAGTCTAGTCTAGTGTGTTAGTGCTTAATGACAGTCCTTGAACCCTTTAACCATCTCTTTCTTCAGGTCAAGCGACTCGTACAATTTGCTGGTTCAAACCAAGGGCAAAATACACGACAAGAGCAACATGCCAAGTTGTGTACTATCTACATCAACATACAGCCAAGACGAAACAATTGCAGCCGCTGAGCCGCGTAAACAGCCCAGGAATCTGGATGATTGGTTCCCATTTTGACTGGACCACCACCTAATCCACCGACTCGAGTCTTCGAAAAATTCATGCTAACAGTTAATTAAGGGCCATCAGTGTGAGCTAGTACTAGATCCACCCCGTCCCATGTGCAAGCCTCGTGACGGTGATCTGGTCAATTTCTTAGACGATTAGTCGTCCCGGAATTCATCGCACGTTGTTTACATGTGAACGTCTCGGTCCCGTCCTGGTCTTCTCTTTTCTAGGGAGGTAGTAATTGTGAAGGGTAATTTTTTTTGAATGTGCATCCCCTCAAATCGCCGAGGGAACCAACGTGGCAATGTCGATTTCTTGAACGTGTGCATATGGTGCGTGCTGAGGGTTTGCTGCATTGTTTTGTGCTCTCGGCTCGTCATTGGGTGCCTTCGTGAGGCATCCGGATTTGTATGATGTGCATAAGCACGAGGTCATGTCACGAGGATCCGATCATGGCCACCCCTTAGTGTTGTGACAGTTATCGCTAGTTAGAAAGGTGGTTTTTGATCAATGTACTTCTTTGTAAATCTTTGTGGAATAATATAATAAAAATACAGTGTGCATCATTTCGATTCAGAGGTCGGGGTTTCAACCTCCATTTCGAAAAAAATGCCCTCCTTCAAAAAAGGATCATACATGAATTTTTTTTATTTCTCTCATGTTAATGGCACATGCTCATCTGTAATTGAGTTATAAAAAAATGAATAATTGAGTTATACTGTAATGTTGTGCTAGACCTGTTTGGATAGTGCTTGTGCTCACAAGTTGGAATGCCACACCTTTCTCCTTCAAATAACGTAGAGGTCTATTCGTTTGATTTTTTTTCAATAGTGTGCCTAGAAAGTCGAGATGCCCAGTGCTAAGTTAAGAGATTTCTCTATTTAAAAATGTAAGATGATTTATCTTTGTCCTACATCAAAAATAAAGTTGTCCATATGGTATATTGCTTGATATTAATATTAAAATCACAAAATAAAGAATATAAGTTCTATTGAGGGAATCCTATTTTTCACAATATATTATTTTCTAAACTGCCAATTCCTAAATATTTGAGCATAGAGCATCCACAAATAAGAAAGAAGGAAATTGCACAACGCAGGATCGGCCACCGCTTTAAGGATTATAGTGGAATCCTTTTTGTGGCCTTGGAATTGTCCATGCCATGCCGCAGGATAGTTCTTCCAACTACAATGCATGCAATCAATTGAGCCAAGCATACCTGGGAAACCCCGGTCGGCGTTGAACTCCAAAAGCCTAGCCGTGTCTTCAGCATTGGGAGCTCTCAAATATTTCGGACCAAACACTTGCACAATTCCAACTGCAAAGTGGTTGACACACATGATGGCTTGACTCTCGCCCTTGGCCAAGTGCTCATCAACTAGATCCACCGGAATACCGTATGTCAACATACACAAAGCGGCAGAGTTCTACGGCGGCATTCCTCCTTTGCTGAAAAAACCGGCCATGCCTCGCCAGTTCCTCCGCAATGTGCTTGAACAACTCCATGCTCATCCTGAAACGGCGTCGGAAGTAGGACTTGGGGTATGTGGACGTCTCCACAAAATAGTTCCTCATCAATCTGTCGTGAGCACCAATCCTTTCCGCCCACAATTTCCAACGATCGAAAACTGAACCACCATGCTTCTGCTTTTTTTTCGTGGATAGCTAAGATCATTGCGACGTTCTCTTCCTCTTGAAGATCAAATTCTTCATCGGAAGAATCATAGGACGAACTCATCTACAAACATTAATTTAAAACTACAAACTAAATGCACCAAATTCATCTACAAAATTAAAGTTTAGAGGCAATATATACCTTGCAAGTGTTTTGTCAAACACCTTGTGGGCGCCAAGCTGCAAACGGCCGCCGGGCACTGTTCGTCGGAGGAACTGTGCGCTGGAGGGGCGGCGGCGAGGAGGGAGGTGGAGAAGCGGGGGAAGCGCTGGCGGCGACCGCCAGGAGAAGCGAGGGAAGTGCTGGCGGCGTCGGTGACGGCAGGGCCAAATTCACCGTCGCGGCGACCCGTGCGCGTCCATAGAAAGCAGCGGCGCGCTGTGAGGAGCGGAGGAAGCACCGACGGCAGGTATTCGAGCGCTCTGGGTCGCCGGAGGAGATGGGGGAGAGGTGCGGGCGGCGGCGCGAGCGCCAGGAGGTTTCAGATCTGGCGGTTGGTCAATTCGCGCGCTAGTTTTCTTTGTCCCGCGCGTTGGAGCGGACGCACGAAATACGCAGCGGTCAACCGCGCTGGCCCCTTTTTAGCGCGCGGGATTATAGCGCCCTTTTTAGCGCGCGCGGGATTATAGCGCGGATGCTGGAGCGCTGCTTTCGGCCGCGCGCGCTATTTCGACGGTTTTTTCGGCGCGTGGCTTATTAAGCGCGTATGTTGGAGATGCTCTAATAGGACACACTCCAAACATTCCGAGATTCAACAGGGAGCTCGCTGGCCAGATGGTGTACCAACCAAGCAGGCCTCAACAAGGATCAAAATATAAAGCTTTTGCCTCTTTCAAAAAGAAAAAGATCAAAATACTCATAAAACATGCACAAAATGTAGGAGCGTTAAGCCAAGACGGCAGGCAAAACACCGCTCGGCCCTTCCCTCCTTATCTCTACAGTACAGAGAGGCGAAAGGGAGGCGAATCTCGCGTCCTCGTTCTCCGCCGCCGGAGTCGGTGGTTCCCCTTCCCTCCGCTCGTCGCTCCGGCGGCGGGAGGGGGGGGAACCGCGGATCTCCTGGTTTGGCGTGTGGATAGTAGGAGTAGGTCTTCTGCCGGCGGCATTGTGGGGGTGGAGGCGGCGCCGGAGAGAATAATGGTGCTCGAGTGTCCTCTCCTCTACGCCGGCGTCCCTCGGGGCTATGGCGTGGCGCTCGTGGCTTTTGGTACTCCTAGATCCTCGGATCTGTGGATTTCTTGTTCCCCCAGAGCGGACGGCGTGGCGGCGCCGGCGTCCGTTCTTCTTGGGGTGCTTTTCCCTCCTCTCCGGCGTCGTCGGACCGTCGTCTCCATCTGCGGCGTTTCTGGGAGAGTGAGGTGGCTCGTCCGGGTGAGTCTCTCTTCTTCTGTCTCTGGCTGGCCGAGGTGGCAAAGGGGGAAGGAGGTGGAGGTGCTCGCTCTGTTTTTGGATGGCGTGGTGGTGGTGGTTCTCTGTGGCGTCTTTGCTCCGGCCGGCCGTGGTGGCGAGAGGGGTGGACGTCTGGAGAACAGGTGCGCTGGGTGGCTGGCCTGGCCGATGCGGAGTCGGCGGGAAGATTGGTGGTTCGTGGAAGCAGGTGCTACGGCTGTGCTCGTTCAGCGTTCTGGGTGTCCGTCGCGTCGCGGCGGCCGGTTCTGCAGCCTGCTGCAATGGTGGAGGTGCTTGCTCTCCCGGGAATGGTGGTACGGCGACTCCGGCGGAAGCTAGGTGTTTGGGGTGCGGGATGGATCCGTTCGTGCTCTTCCTGTTTGTCTCGGGTGTTTTGTGCAAGTTTTCTGGGTCTGGTTGTATTTCTTGGTTCTCTCTAGACCTGGTTGTAATTTGTGCTGAGCTCCTTAATATATGTGGCGGATCCTGTTCAAAAAAAAAGGAGGAGCGTCATTGTAGTGCAACACGTCTGTGAGTGGAGATAATAAGGTGTCGCCTGACTCACTAGCAGAAGTAAAGTCGTTTTAACCTGTTGTTGCAGTTATAGTCGTACTACTATTTCTCATCCTCACATTATCTCTCACCCGGTTTGTCCGAGCACCATAGTTGAAAACGTTACCAATATATACACACATACTAGCAAAGTGCCCGTGCATTGCCACGGGTTTAAAATAAATCAATGTGCCATCATAAAACCAAAACAACAATATATAATTAGTACCACCCAAGCATCTTAAGTTTAATTTGATTCCTCGTCTATATCATTTCAGCTATATTATAATATCACTTAAGACTTTGTTCATTTACTTGTCTCACCATATACTACAATCCACTAAATTTCTTGCGGTTGGTTTTCAATCATGAGCTAGCCGTTTTCCATTTTTTCCTCAAGTAAGATTTATGTTAACATTTATTTTACCCTACGTGAGAATTTATAATGAATTGTATTAAAATTTATTTTACATTGTGTGACGAAATATATCTAACCTAAACCTAACATCGAGAGAATGATTTCCGCTTTTTTTTGTTTTTGCGAATCCATGTTGACCAACTACATTATTTTGTTGTGCAATCCGTAGGATGTTTTTGTACGTGTGCCTAGGTTAATATCATTGTGTTTTTTGTCGCTGGTTCTCTGTCTGGTTTTTTTCGCTGATCTTTTTTCCATGCGGATTGAATATAGGTGTATCAAAATATTTTGCGTTAGGGTGGGGCAACTAACATATTTTTTTCCAACACAAATATATTATGAGAATATAGATGTGTAAAATTTTGTAACGAGTAGTTTGCCAGAACGTTTTATAATGTCAAATAGAGGGTATATTCATAATTAAAGAACAATTAGAGAAGAGCGAGACATGTAGCTAAAAAGAAGAGCGTACAGAGGCTTGCCCTGTTGATGTCAAAAGAAAAAGGAAAAGACGCAGGTCTCTTGTATTCGTAAAACTGAATGACATGCGTGGAGCTAAGCTAGCAGCTCACCTGATCGATTAGCAGATTAGGAGATGCGAGAAAAATCCATTAATTAGGAAATAGAGAATCAGGATCGATGGGGACTCGGCTCGTCTTGGTCTCGACCTCCGGCCGAGGCTGTCGCCGTCCGTTCTCCCGCGCTGCAGGGTCCCGCCCCTCGTAGTTAGTCGCTAGCTCCCTGGTGTCTCCGACGCAGCCTGGGCGCGCTCTCGAGCCGCTCACTTCTCGTCGCCCTTTTCCGGCCGTCGTCCATGTCGTCGCCGCGACGGTGGCAGGAGCTTGATTTTTCGATAAAGGCAGGAGCTTGATATTGGAGCTAATGTTGAGAGGCGGTCGCGAGGGACGGCAGGCGCCGAAGAACGATTCCAGGAACTGTAGACGCAGCTCCGGCATGCTCTGGAGCCGCTCACCTCGCGTCGTTCTTCTCCGGCCGTTGTCCATGTCGTACTCTGCTCCTTTTTTTCTTAGCCTGATCGTACTCTGCACCATGCACCAGAGGGAGGACAGGTCGGAGGCTGGGAGCCACTAAATAAAACGTACCGATTCGGTTTTACTGCGGTGGCAGAGCATGTAATATTCCCTACCTCGGTTTAGTAATCTAGGGGTAGAACCGGAAATAAAAAATGACGTACCATCATCACCACCTTTAGCCATATTATATAGTAGAGATAGGGAGGACAGTCGAGTTGATAGACTGCTACTGTAGATCCAATCGCGAAGCTTGGGCATGGAACTCAATCAACCGGTAGCAGCCCGTATACCCTTGTAGGACATGCCTACTTGCAAGTGCTCGACTGCTCGTAGAGTCACTTTGACGACGAAACCCTTGACAATGTGGCATGCAACAATGGTTGTGCCAAGCTATATGTTGTCAAGCTCAAGACAAGTAATTGTCATCTTGTTAATAGCTCAATCTCTCACCTAGAACTCGTCATACAGATTCCCAAGTCTGGTCAAACTTAACCTTAGCAGTGTGATCATGCAATTCCATTTGATCACTCGACACAGCCCAGAAATATCTCTCCGAGTCGAAGGGGTAATTATTGCTTGAGCGACCATGCCTTGCAACATGTTTCATGGAAAGGCCGAAAATAACCTTTATAACAACCTAGTTACATAACAGCGTTTGCCAACCCCTAAAGATGTCGATTCACATATCGAGAACATAGGATGACCTCAAGTGTACTACATGGTATATATATACATTTTACTTGAGACTACATCTCGCTGGATCCCGATCATGTCAATAACAAATAACCAAATATCAAGGGGTGCATTACATATTCTCTGAAACAACGCCCGGTGGCTTTTCTATATTTCTCCATGCCCAGACCAATGGTAGTCCACCAAGTCGACGACATTATCAGTTCGGCCAGAATGGAAGTTTCACTCCCTTCTTCCTGAAGCCCTGTACAAATGATGTTAGTGCAATGGCGCCGAAGCAAGTTTCCATCTATACGCATTTGTGCTGGAGATCATGACAAAGTCCTCCTACTCAACCCAAGGGACAAATTCAAGCCATTAGGGCACGCTTTTGGATGAACAGTCACGTTTTCAGTTGTAGCATCCCGCACAATTCTACCCCCTTTTGATATATTCTACAACGAAGGAGCAAACACCCCCTCACAGGCACATATTATTGGAGCCATTCTACACCCTTTTGCAATATTCCACTCTGAAACATATGGCACCCAAGTATTCAAAGGCACATGTTTGACCAACTATTACACTAACAAAATGCGGATTATGTGACAAACAAGTGATATAATCCGAGAACTGTATCTCTAATATTGGTCAAATTTGAATTTTGAAATACGTGCGCAACGCAAGTTATTCAAAAAATGGAGTGAATTAGCTAATGAGAAAGCTATTTACTATTTTCTTGTGTGAACAGTGTTCCTTTACTATCCCTATGACTTTCCCATGTTCCAAACAGGGCCTAAGATAGAAAAATTGAAAACTAGAATTTATAAATACATTTAAATTTCGTATTATACAGTCAACAGAGTATCCAAACAAAACATACACAAAAGAGCAATAGAATAGAAAATTATGTCTCTAGTGAACAATTATTCAAGGAAAGTAAAATAGAAGATAATCTGCATAGCTTTACCTTTTTGACATCTGAATACAGGTCTTCAACTCTCTTCTCTGTCTGTTTTGCATAAGACCACATCTTATGCATATTAGCCTCCATCTTTCTTGATATATCACTTACAATTTGAACCTACAATCATGAGTTGCCGATTAGAATTTCAACCTATGGCCACAAAAACGATGAGATGGCCAGCCAAAACAGTTTTCAGAAAGGGCTGCACCCACATTAGTTGCAAATATAGTTTCCCCCAATACCACACGAAAATAAGCATGAATACATAAGAGCATGCAACAACCTACAGTTTAAGAACAAGTCCAACAGACTCGGCAATTTGCTCGCCATCCGCCCATCCCTAAATTTTCCCAGAAAAGGGAAAAATGTTGCTCTAACAAACCTGGTATTTTGCTCCGCAAAATACAAGCTCAGCAAACATCTCTACAGTCTGCAATTCTGTGGAGTCATCCCTGCTCGGCATCGACCAATTTCCCCCAAGGAACGAGCCAGTAGATGACATGGGTGAGGAGCTGGGTGGGATTGAGTACTCTGGAGTGATTAAGAGAGATGGGAGGGATTTTGCGAGGAGAGATTGAGAGACTGAGAGAAACCAAGAGATAACAGAGACATACAGAGATTGAGAGGAACAGAGCACATATGCAGATACAATTGTGCATCATGTACGCATTTTCCAATTGAAAATCTATTGTTTTTAATTACAGAGGGGTGTAATCTTTGATATGTACGCATTTAGATATGTTTGATAGCTAGAAATAGAATGGAGGTAATAATATATAGTTTGATGGAACTTGGGAGCAAGATCTGAGAAGTCTGTTAGAGCAGTAGAGCACACACACAAATGGACAGGGAATGCCTTTAGAAGGCTCTGCAAACGAGTATACAGGGAGTCAAATTTAAGGTCACTAGACTTACTCTAATCACATGCATAACCATTCATATAGCTCACGAATAGTTCCAAATAAAACATTTCCATTACATATTCTAGATTTGTATATGCCATGATATCCAATTCTACGTTTTTCCTATTCGTCCATTTTTGGAATTATGCAAATCAAAAGACTAGAGAAGGGGAAAATTCCTACGTTTTAACGCTGCTTCTTTGAAAATCCTGCAGATTCCTATGTACCATACAGACCCTCAAATAGGCACACGGGAACTATTTGATTCACAATGTGTACTCATCACTATAAACGTGAATGAAAAATAATGAGGGTATGTACTAGAACATTAACAGTGGTGATTTTTCATGTTTAAGTATCTTGGCTTAACAAGATAAGAGAGTGGACTAAACTTTCTTGGCTGCTAAGGTTCAAGTGCAAATTTATATCTGGAATTTCAAATTTTAGTATCGGACAACAAATCAAACTAAATAATACACAGAAAGTTATAGTACTGGCTAATTAACAGAATCAAGACAGGTGTTAACCAAGACAGAGATACCTTTTCAATATCTGCATATAGAGCTTCGACCTTCTTTCCAGTATCCTGTGCCAATGACCATACCTGGTGAATACTAGAGCTCATCTTCCTTGATTCATCTGTTATGACTTGAACCTGTTGTCCGCCCATGAGATGACTAGTTTATACAAACTAACACACACAACAAGTAAGCACGAAAAGAGGACAACCTACCACTAAAAAATGTTTTTGCTTGCCAGCACAAGACAAGGGATGTAAGTAGAAAGGTACAATGTGCAACCTCTATGACAGTTCTTTGTCCCAAGAAAGGAACTTTGCAGAACAGGTACTGAATATGTTTTTTTATCACATCATCAAATCATCATGATAAATTTACAAAATAAAACATGAGGTTCAGGACTAGAGCATTCACTAAATATTTTCAGAAGTTTGAACACTAAATAAGATAGCAAAATGGTCTGAACATTCGGATGTAAGACTGTTTAAAAGACAGACCATTAGTTCATTTTAACAGGAAAATAAATCCAAATTTCAAAATATACTACTCCTCCGATCCAAAATAAGTGTCGCAGTTTTGAACTGGGGTTAGCTCAAAACTGTGACACGTATTATGGATCGGAGGTAGTATAGGATAAGCTTCTAATAAATCATAGGAAGAAATGAATAGTTAAAGAAGTGAAACGATTTCTGACTGCCAAGTAACCAAGTAACTGATATAACTTAGAAGTAGATACCTTTTTGACATCTGAATGTAGAGCTTCAACAGCTTTCTTTGTATCATTGGCCAATGACCATGCACTGTCAATATCAGAGTTCATCTTTCTTGAGTCCGCCGACAGAATTCGAACCTATTGTAACCATGCCCAGGAAATGAGCACCTCGAGAGAGATTTCAAAAATAATTCTCAAATGCACACAAAGTAAGAATGGATATAGAAGAACTTAAAACTAAATTCACACCAGGCATGTTCGGAATGGATTTTTTTGTTGGAAATTCAAACGGTTTGTTGTTTCTTGCTAAAATCCCTGTGATATTCCAACACTCCAACTCTCCAAATGGTTCGTCTCCAAGATTGATGCAAACAACACTAAGCAAAACCATCCTAGCAACTGCAGGTAGCTGAAATCAAGGGATAGATTACCCCCATTATTTCGAAGCTAGGCAAGATTACATCTCTTGGAGATAGACTTGATTTCCAAGAAAGAGCTATTTCCAGGTATGTTTAGTTTGTTGATGCCTCTTCATGATTCTGATGTGGCGCTAGTTCACAGAATTGATCAACTCTCAGTTGGGCAGAGCAACTTTCCAGGCAAACTCATCTCGCTCAAGCCGCACGGCAACAGAACCGATATACAACAAGATGTTCAATGTTTTTTCTTGCAACCCAGTATCTAGATTACTGGGTATCCATACACCGGCGCAGGAGCCTGCGCCGGTAGCGCGACCTCGACCTACCCTCAAAATTTTCGGAAATTTCAGCTCGTAGCAAGCAAGGCGTCAGCTTAAACTGCGATGAATGGTTCGTCCCCAATCATGACTACATAAAAGTGTGCATCATGGAGGTTGATCCAATCTGGGGCTACGAAGAGGACACAAATGCCGAGGAAGGGGAAGTGATGGTCATCTCACTGGCTGCCGTTGATGTATCATGCGGCTGACACAGCACTGGCTTCCGACGTGGCACCTTGACTTTTAGTGTCGAATCAAACTAAGAACCTCGAACCGCAAATTTAGCAGAACACTCAGTTATTATATGCAAAGATTTGCAAACTCTGGTAATTTATGCAACTAGCATCATTATAGAAGGTAAAATAGAAATAAAACCAAATATAACATCCCAGACTAGCACACTGTAAGTCAACGATTGAGACACATAATTTAAATATATTGTAAACTTTTGTATCCCAAGAAAAATCTTCTAACGAGTATGAGAATTTTCTAAATCTAAACCTATACATAAGTGGGGAAAGGAGAGAGGGAGAGACGAACCTCATTTGTGACTGACTTGACAGTACTTTCAGAAATCCATAATAGTTCCTACAACATAAAAAAGGCACAAAAGTCAATGGATGATATCAAGTGTTAGATTATTTTGACAAAAACTACGAAGTGTCCAATCTAACATCAGTTTTAAGGAAACATGGATTTGACAGGTTGCTAGGCTCAAGATTTTGAACCTTAGGGGTTTCCCTTTGCTCCTAGTAAAATGACAATGTTAAGTTTGTTGAAGTATAAATGTATTGCCCTCCTTTCCTCATCACGTTGAGATTTTGGGTGAACTGGTTTGGTGCATGCAGTTCTACATGGTATGAGAGCCAAGAGGTCTTGAGTTCAAGACCCAAATGGCTGCAATTTTTCGGTCCACGTTTAGGCCAATTTAAATAGGGAAATTGCAGCCCCGGCAGTTCCTAATTAAGCATATTTACTGCTGGTGTGAGACCATGGACAGTCCACTGCAAGCATGCACACTAGTGATCGGTGTGGTGCACTTGTACTATTCGCCCTAGAATGTAAATGTCCAATAAGAGAAAAACTAGAAGAGGACAGAAGTGCATTCTATCACAAATGAAGGTTGTTTTCAGGTTCTATCAAATGGTGCCAAAATATTTGGGAAGTGAGATCTTGCACTGACATTAAGGACGCAAATAGTTTCATTTTGTAAGATCCAGATGTATCAAGGACTCAAGACCAAACAACCATCATCTACCAGTAATATAAAAAACACCAGTGGGGGGAGATCTAAACTATCTCAGCAATATCATTCTATTTTTTTATTTTGAACGAACTGGAACCAAATCAAGCACTAGCAACTGTAAGTTGTCAAATGTTTGCCAAGTCAGTTGGTTGCAAACAAAATGGAGGCCTACTTTGGCAAAATTTGAAAGCAACAATAGCTATAATCCAAAGTTCCAAACAAGTTATCAAAATTTTGGTCATGCCCTTGCTTTATGCATGCAAATTTTTTGGCTAGGCTAGTTGGGCTCAAAACCAAACATACCATATCCTTTTCACTAGTATGGCCTATGGTTCAATAAAAAAATGTCATATAACCTGAGCGGTCAAATTTCACATCCACGACGCCCTTTATAACACATACTCTATCACTATCTCTCTCACCGTGTTCACCCTAATATACCAATCACCAGACGAATACCTTGATGTTTTCTTGTTCCTTAATAAGAGCCTGAATGTCCAGTCCCATTGCTTTCACAACCTCGCCATCTTCCTCTGAAACATGACCTTTTTCATCCGATGCTTTTGAATTGTTGTCCCATTCTGTATGCATTTTCACCAGTATTGCCTATGAGTCAATACAAATATGTCAATCAAACTGGAGCGCTCAAATTTCACATCCACTACACCCTTTATGACATACTCTATAACTATCTCTCGCACTGTGTTCTCCCTAATTTACCAATCGCCAGACGCAAACCTTGATGTTTTCTTGTTCCTTGATCAGAGACTGAATGTCCAGTCCCATGACTTTCACAAGCTCGACATCTTCCTCTGAACCATGACTTTTGCCATCCGATGCTTTTGAATTGTTCTCCCAGAATGATTCTGCATGCACAATTCAAGAGTTGTCCTCAAAATCCAAGAAAAACCATAACAATCTTCTTAAGACACAAGAAGAAGAGTTCAAGTGTAACAAGAAACCCCAAGAATAATTCAATCCAAAATCAAAATTTCGCAGGTAGAACAGCATATTTCCACAATACTATTAACCTTAACACAAGAGCAATTGGTGTTGGACAGCGAGCCGCTAATCTCTGACGTACCTAATCGGTTGAGCTGGAGCTTCAGCTGCTCGATCTCCAGCCGAACCTCTCGGCCCATACCATCCTCCCCAGCGTCCGCAACGGGGACGCCGCAGTGCCCCGTCCGACCGACGTGGTCTCGGGGAAGAGCGAAGATGGCGGAGAGGAGCGCGGCCGCGATGGCGAAGGCGGTGCAGGATCGGCGGAGGTCACCGGCGCTACCGGAGGAGTTCAGGCGGACCACAAGGGAGAGCAGGCGGAGGGGGAGCAGGAAGGCCACGACGACGGCGAGGATCGCCGAGTCGACCGTCATGGCTATCAGGCTATGGACGGTAAGAATTCCCCGTTGCGAAAAGGGTTGCAGAGCAGTCCTGAGTCAAGTGTCATGACCAGCTCGATTTCGTCACGTTTGGGACTTGTTTACCGGAAAGAGTCTTTGGCTCCCGAGTCTCGAAACAGGCCGCCCCGCTTTATAAATAAAGTCACAACGGCCGAACCGATACAATGTGATGAGATGACCCTCTTACAAAGCAAATCAAAGATAAACAGAAAAGAACCGGGTAGCCAAACTTGCCACCGAAGACAACGGAACGAAACTAAAACGGAACTCCACGACAACGCTCTCAAGAAGGTAACGACGCCTCACGCCGTCATTGTCGAGACCGTAGTCCAGGGTTTTCACCCGGAGCCCTAACGCGGCGAAGGTAGCCACAACTGCGCCCCCAAGAGGGTTACGACACCCGCGAGCATCGCCGCCGTTGGCGCCGAAGCGCTGGGCTTTCTCCCGGAAAAACCTTCGCCCCACACATGTCATCGAGTCAGGTTCCCAAACACGATCTGGGAGCTGCTAAAGCCGAAACCGTCAGCACCAGGATCCCCGCCGTCCGCTCCCCGCTAGCCACCTAGTCCAGGAAAGGGACCAACACCACCGCCACGTCGCTCGCCGTAGAACGCTCGTACAGTCCACCTTCCGGGGCCGCCGCCCCGGCATCCTAGACCTCGTAGCCCTTGAGTTGTAGGCATGGGACAGCAAGGCCGCCAAAACAGACAGGAGAGGTCGAGGTCAGCAAATCAGCTCTCGGATCCCAGGCGGTCGCCGGATCTAGGCCCGTGGCCCGGATCTAGCACCCTGACCACACATGGCCAGGGGATGGGTTCGCAAGGAACCCCTGAAACCTAGGTCAGCGGGCAGCAGCACCCAGATCGGGCCCAAATGGGCTTGGATCTGGGACGAGGCCCCGCCATCCTGGCCAGCACCACCCGCTGCATCTGAGCGCCGAGCCATCCCGGACCTCACCTTCGCCTTCTGCCTTGCCGTCCACGCGCCAGCTCCTCACGGTCAAGATCTCCGGCCCCATCCGAAGATGGCCGCTGCCCGCGCCGCCTGCGACGACCGCCGCCGCCAAGAGTCGATGCTCCGCCACAGGCTCGCCCCGCCGCCGCCAAGTCTCCACACCACCACCGCAGTAGCCACGCCGCCGCGCCCCTGGTCCAGAACGGCGCCCAAGCCGGAGATCTCAGCCCGTGCCAAGATACCCGAGCGAGGGAGAAGGGAGAACCCCGCCGCCGCCAGCGCCCGGCCTTTGGTCGGCGACGCTGTCCGGCGACGGCGGGGGGAGGGAGGAGACGGGGGAGAGAGCGCTGGAAGGGGCGGCTAGGGTTCCCTCCCGTCGCTCACGGGAGCGACGCGGAGGGACGAAGGAAGTTGCCTGACTTGTCCTTGTTGGCTCCCGAGTTCCTCACTCCATTTTAAAACATTGAAAAAGACACTTCTGTGTTTAAAACAAATCTGAAGAACAATCCGAAAGGTGTTAATGTTGTATCGCACAAACGTGTAAAATAACAAAATTAAATATTTTGTATTATGCGCTACACAAAAATGATAAATCTGGTAAATTTTAGAAATTTAAAATTATGCATACTCAGATCCACACTTTTATCATTTTTATATAGCTCAGAATATAAAATATTTAAAATTAATTTTTTATACGTTTATGGCATACATCGTTGGCTACGTATGGATTTTTTCATGTTTTTAAAACTTGTAAATATTTTTATTGATTTCTAGTATAGCAGGAATACTAGAGGTCGGGAGAAAATATATTTTTTCTCCCGCGCTATAGCTCTCCTTCCATTAACTTACAGTACATGTAATTTTTTTAAAATAATACACGAAAATTAATTAATTCCGTAAATATTACGCATTTTTTATTTTTTTCAGAAATATTCCTCAGTCGGTTTCGTCGGAGCCGACAGCTCCTACTCGGTTTCGTCGGAGCCGATAGGGACCAGTCGGTCCCGTCGAGGACGATAGGCCTGTCGTCCCTGGGAGCATGCCGTAGTCGGCTTCGACGAGGACGACAGGAACCATTCGTTTCTGTTAAAGCCGATTAGTGCATGAACGCGCTCCCCGCTTTTTCCCGCCCTAATTCTCGCGCCATTTTCCTCCTGCCCTAATTCTCGCGCCATTTTCCTCCCGTCCTTCTTCTCCCGCCCTAATTCTCCCGCCATAGTTCTCGCGCCATTTTCCTCCCGCCTTTTTTCTCCCGCCATTTTTCTCCCGCTCTTCTTCTCCCGGGTGAGCCTATATATACCCCATCAGATTTTGTGATGGAGGAGGGGTGTGGTGCGTGGTTATTTCCTCAGTCGCATAGGAACGATGTCTGGTAGTTCGGGTCCTAGTTCGGAGCATAGGTCCTGGTGTGTTCTGTATCACGCCGCAATATGGACTGAAGGTAGTATTAGGGAGTGTAGGCCCAAGAGCTGTTATAGGGAGCTAGTTAGTGAGTGGGGCAACATTCGTGAGCTGGGAGAAATTATAGCCAAAAAAAACAAAATCCAGATGACCCCTGAAGAAATTTCAGATGAAATTGATGGGTGGCGGTGGAAGTGGCAGAGAATTAATGAGCTAAAAGCTATTGAGGCGGGGCTTAGGGACATGCCTATGACACCTAAGTCAAAGATAATCCATTTTTCGCCGGAGCCTATGCATTTCACGTGAAGGTAACTGAGTACCGAATTTATATTATGTTCGAATCTAGTGTTATCGTACTAACTTTTTCCCCTGATTTTGTGAATGTCCAGCACTGGCCTGCCGATGGACAGTTTGTGAACAAAGAGATCCCTCATTTTGGTTGGATGGAAATGTTTTTTGGCGCATGTCGTGATGGGCCTGGAAATCTCCTTCACGCTGAAACAGTGAAGAGGGCTATATCAAAGGCGAAGAGTGGTGGATCATCCAAGAAAGCCGTTCAAGATGATAGTGATGATGATTTCATGCCTCCTAAACGAGGCAACTCTAGACGTAAGTTGAAGAGTGTTGGTGCATCCAAGGCTGTCGTCGATGAAAATAGTGATGACGACTTCATGCCTCCAACACGAGCACGTGGCAGAGGGAAGTGAAGTCGTTGATTTGAATTAGTTATCGTTGAGTTGCATGTAATATTTGTACCAGTAGTTGTTCTATGCAGTGTTTAGAACTAGTGAAGTTGTAACGTGGACGTGTAGTGCTGTATGTTAAATTAATTTATGCAATGTGGAATGTTTCGTACATAGATAATAATATGTCTCGTACATAGATAATAATATGTGTCGTACATACGAACATAAATATGTCTCATACATAGATAATAATAATATGTCTCATACGAACAGAAATGAATATGTCTCACATACAAATAGAAACCGACAGATATGTCTGATACACCTAAGTACGAATATGTCCCGAAGATATCACTGACCCCTACGTGGCCGAGCCTGACGAGGAGGGGGCAGGACGGGCGTCGTCCAGTTGAGCCTGTGAGGTGGCCGGATTTGACGAGGCACTGTCATGTCCACGTCATCCTGTGTATCCTGTGTGGGGTATGGTGGAGGAGTCTGCTGAATGGGACCATGTGTCTGCTGCGTGGGGTAAATTGGCGTGTCGAAAATGCTCATCCAGCTGGACATTTCCTCCCCCGCGTGTAGCCGAGCCTCGTGCTCACTCCCCCACCCTGATCCAGATCCTGACCCCTGGTGTCCGGACGTAGCCGTGTAATAGCCATAGTGTCCTACAGATGGAATCATTAGTACATAAGTAATACACAGTCCGAATTGAAATATGAAAACAATATACGTACCATAATCCGGAAATTCCGGGGCGGGACCTCGGTACTGAGGAGGAGACTGCGGCTGATACCCGTAACTGGAAGTGGATCCCTGCCACGCCGAACCTCCTGCCTGGTCAGGAGGAGGTGGCCTCGGCTGAGGTACTATACGTGGACGCGGCTCATGTCGGCGATGCGGCTGCTCCACGTGTTGCTGCTCCTCCTCGTGCTCCTGATGCATCTGCTGCTGCCGCTGCTCATGTCGGCGATGCTGCTCCTCCTCGTGCTCCTGATGCATCTGCTGCTGCTGCCGCTGCTCATGTCGGCGATGCTGCTCCTCCTCGTGCTCCTGATGCATCTGCTGCTGCTGCCGCTGCTGCTGCTGGCGTCGTGTCGGGGGTGCGGGGGTCGTTGTGCCACCGGGTGGCGAACAACGTCCTCTGTGCGGGTGCACGTGAGTGTCGCGTAGATGTCCCGTAGCTTCCCCTCGAACCTTTTGAGCCAGGATATCGGCTCCTCCCGTGGTACCAAAAGAGGGCCAGTGGAAAGAGAACGTCCATACTCAGCGACATCATCCTGAAGCTCGTGTGTCAAATTAGTCTGTCAATAGAAATACAAAGTATGAGACACGTGGTACCAAAAGTTAGATGAATTATTGAATGGAATTAAAATATTACCGCGTACTGTCTGGACCCAGACGTATCATAGATCGGGTATGTATCCCACGTAGTAGGGGCAGGTATAACCTCCGGGTGAGAGTGGCGAACAATTTGTAGCCGTGTTCCGGACATGTACCTCTGCAAGTAGGCATTGTATAGACTGATATCAAACCCGAGAGTCTCGACCCAGAGCCGTGTCGTCGCAGTGTCCCAGTCTGTAACGTACGGTTGTAGCCTCCGCAGCCACGTCTGCCGCTCCAAGTATTCCCCTTCCTTGTGGTCCTTCAATTTGGGTGAGTGTTTTATCAGTACAGATTGATTTAGTATGAACAAATTAGGGAAAATAACAACTTTAGACATACCTGTGGTGCATATCTGGGAGGGGATGCTCTATTGGCGGAGGATGTTCCAACTGTCGAAGACCAAATTGCCTCATAACCCTCTGTTGAGACATCTCCTCCACGAAGACATCGAAGATGATCTTCGATTGTGTCATCCAATATGCTTGGTCACGTGTGCAGAGATCAGAAATACCTCCGGGGTATCTTCGGTGAATGACGTCGTCCGTGTACGGCTCCCAGATCACCGACGTGTACACATCAAATTGCTCGTTAAAAGGATAATAGCAATGCTTCATCTGCTCACTAGCATGTCGTCTCTGTGTACAACAAAAGTTAGTTCCATACACAGTTCACGGGATGTAATCACAAAATTATAACAGGTACGTACCTTGTAGCGTGTATAGACGGTCGCAAAAGTAGGCTTGTCGATGTTGTCAGCGTCAACGATCTCAGTCACTGGGAAAGGGGCATCCGATATGGATGGCCGTCCAATAGAGAACCTCTCCCACGACCAGAGCTGCAGAAAAAGAGGGCATCCGAGAATGGCTGACTTAGCTGTATGCAGCATGCAAGCGTTGCACATAGCTCGGTATGTAGCCGCTAAGACAGCGGAACCCCAACTCCTCTGTCTGATGTGCGCCGGCTGAGTAGCATCAGCGATCTCCCGTGCGAAAGGGAGGTAGCGCGCGCTAATAGTGTCGACATGGTTCTCGGTGAACATCACCTTACCAAGAAGCCACATAACGTATGCCTCCAAGCTGCGATCGAGTTGTATCTGTACCAACTCATCTGGGTACTCTGGAAACTTGTTGACCTATATTCATGGTAAAATATAATTAGTATCAAAAAAATGAGGAAATAACAGATTATGAGACACGTGAACTATAAATGAGGAAATGAGAAATATAACCTGAAAGGCAAGCAACCAATCAAGCTTGGGACCGTGAGAATCCGCCTGTAAAGTGGGAGCACCGTCGAAAATACCCTGAAAGCGGTCTCTCAAATCAAGCTTCCAATTTTCCGGTGCCTCCAAAGGTCCAACAGCCTCACCCGCCAAAGGTAAACCTAGCAAGAATGAGACATCCTGTAGAGTAGGAGCCATCTCTCCCCAGCGAAAGTGGAACGTGTGGGTCTCCGGCCTCCATCGGTCCACCAAGCAGCTCAGTAACGATCCGTCGATCGTCATACGCGAAGAGGTATCAGTGGCCTCTACTAGACGCGCGAAAGGTAAGAGCCCGGCCCATTTCAACCTGCGTATCCAAAAGAACATAACAATCTAGTTTAGCAGAATAATATACATACGAAACATGCGTCTGTAAAATAAATACAACCAATACCTCTGTACCCACGATTCGTGAATCCTCCAGTTTTCCTTCGGCGTGCGAGTGATTAGGGGCTTCAGTTTCTTTGGATCCCCCTCTAATACCTTCGCACGGTGCCCACTATCAATTGCAGCATCAAGCAACCACATTCCCTCCATCACTGCAGTTATTAGAATTTAGTTGCATACATACAAACGTAAACATAGTTCCATACTTAATACAAATTTAAACATAGTTCCACACTTATTACAAATTTAAACATAGTGCCAGACATAATACAAATTCAAACATAGTTCCATACTTATTACAGATGTAAACATAGTGCCACACTTATTACAAATTTAAACATAGTGCCTGACATAATACAAATTCAAACATAGTGCCACCTAGTTCCATACTTAATACAAATTCAAACATAGTTCCATACTTAATACAAATTCAAACATAGTTCCATACGTAATACATATGTAAACATAGTGCCACCTAGTTTCTTCCTCTCGCTCTTCGTCCTCGCCCACGCCCGTTACCCCGCGCACGCACGGGAGGTCTCTCTCCAGGATAAGTGGGACAATCAGCCTCCCTATGGCCAAATCTGTTGCAGTGAAGGCATTGAATTGTGGGGCCTCCGGCTTCAGATTCATCCATATCATTCCTGATGCGACGACACTGCCGTCTGCCTACCCCATCACGCAATAGCTCAGGAGCTGGAATGTACACCCTCTCACCAGGGGTTACAGTGTTGAAGTTACCCATTGATCGAAATCCCATCATCTCACCTGTCCAAGTATTGATAACTGCCTCTTTCATATAATATGGAGACACGAAGGAGATTGCGTTCAACCGTAACTGCCTGCAGGCAGCGAGGACATGGGAGCAAGGAAGGTGAAGCAATTTTGGTTTGTTGCAGGTGCACTCGCAAGTTGGCCAAACCTCATTACCAATCTTCACCTCATGCGTCCTCACCTCGTTTGCACATCCGAACTTGTTGTGGGCTAAGCGGACCTCAAATCTCCTTTCTTGATTCCCAACGGCAGTTACACTGTGGGAGCAACATTTTGCCAGCTTCTCATTCATGTACTTCGTAACCTTCTCACAATAAGGCGAGGTCGGGTTGTCCATCATATGCTTCTCAGCTCTTTCACGTCTATCTCTGAAATATTTCAATGTGCCATAGAAAATACCCTCCACGATGGCTGTTAGTGGCAAGGCACGGTTTCCTCTGAGGACAAAGTTGTATGTTTCAGCCAGGTTCGTTGTCATGACACCGTATCTTGCTCCATGTGTGTCGTGCAACAAAGACCACCTCTCTAAAGGTTCATGCTCTATCCACTGCTGAAAAGTTTTAATTGTCCTCCCACCTCTTCTCCTAGTTCCAGGCGGGTCAAATCCGGGTAGGTCGCAAAGACCAACAGGCTCGTCCTCCTCGGCAGGTGGTCCGGTAGCTAGTTGTGCAGCAACAGCTTCTGCATGTGCAAGAACAGCTGCTGCTCGTGCCCTCTTCCTGTCCCGAACATGTCTCTGCGTGCACAAATCAAGTCTTTCACGTATCTTCGTGTACTTCCATTCTTGGTTCTGCTTGCAGAGTTTCTTGAATAGGTTCATCAGGTCCTTATTTCTAAACTGCGAGAAGAAGTTGGCACCTAGATGGCGCATGCACCAACGGCTCTGCATGTCCTGCCATGGAGTCTGTTCCTCAGGCACAGGATTGGTGAGTGTCTTTATCGCGTTGAGTATACCTGCATGCCTGTCATGAAGGATGCACACGTTCGGCTTATCCTTCACAACTGCTATTTTCAGTTGCCTGAAGAACCAAGTCCAACTGTCAATGTTCTCGCTCTCCACAAAAGCAAATGCGAGGGGCACAACCATATTGTTACCGTCTTGACCAATTGCAGTCAGGATCTGTCCCCTATACTTGCCTGTGAGAAAGGTGCCATCTACACATATCACCGGACGGCAATGTCTGAAAGCCTCGATGCATACGCCGAATGAGAAAAACACTCGATGCAGCACCCTCACAGTTGGGAACTCTGGCCTGAACAAATCTTGGATATCTACATAGGTGCCTGGATTCCGGTACTGCAGAGTATGCAGCAGCCGGATAACAGAGTCATATGCGTCCAAATATGAACCAAATCTGTTCTCAAGCGCCGTATGCTTAGCCCTCCAAGCCTTGCCATATGATATTTCGTACTTAAATGTGACAGCCACTTTTGTCTGGAGGGCACTCACTTCCATCGATGCGCAGGACACTATCTCCCTGTACAGCAACCGAGCTATAAGCGTGGAAGAAAGATTACGGTGCTCTGCAGGGATATTTTCAATTCGACAGGAGTGAGGTACGAAGTCACTTATCCTCCAACTATAGCCATTCTTTGGGAGATGTCCATGCACCCTGCCGGGACAAGTTATTGTCTCGCATTCCATTGTCAAATATTTTTGACTTGACACGGTAGTTTTCATAACCCTGTGGGTGGACAATGCCCATTTAACGACTGCATCCCTCAAAGCTTGCTTGTCAGTATACAAAGCACCCTTCGCAATGTTGTTCTCATGATATTGCCATGCCGAATCATGACCATCGTTTACGGTCATCGCCGAAGAGTGGTCCTGATTCCAGGCTGCAGGATTAGGTACCTCATCTGCGTTCTCTTCCCCGTCTGACTCATCGGAATCATCGCCTTCAGCACTGTAGCCATCTGCATCTTCATCTTCCATCTCGTTCTGCATGTGCCCGCCTACCTCGTCGCCATCCGCCTCCCCACTGTCAATGTCCCCTCCTTGTACTTGACTGCTCTGCCCCGACTCGTTACCACCACCACCAAAATCAGACCCATAATTTGACAAAGATATGTTCATCTCTTCACTTCCCTGGCCAGGCTCATAAGCACCCTCACCTTCATGGGCACTAAAGTCGGACTCAGGGGCACTGACATCGTTCAAGGCGGGAAGAACTAGGGCACAAGGAAAGCAATTCCTTTTTGCGCAGCCTTTTAACCATCGCACCCAATCAGAATCACACTCCAGTGGTCTCAAAATGAAGTAAATATTTGTCCTTGAATGGCTCCACCAAGCATGAACACTGACGGTCTGTGTCCGACTATCAAACCCTAAACTTTCTGTCAACCAATCTTTAACCTGACTTAGAGACCATGTTTGAGGAGCTGGCATGTCGACATCTATAGAATCAAACTGGCTCAGATCAGCTCCCGTATCACACATTTGGACTCTACCAGGACCATAGAAAAATCGGATCTTCACTAAATCAGACATCTCCGCTGACATAAATAAATATTGACCATCGTTAATATTATTCCGCATATAACAGCACCAACTATATATAGCTACCTACACCATGTTTTTTAAAATTAATACTACACGTATTTAATTAAACTACATAGATACCTACATTATTTACTACCGCCACAACCAATATATATCTACATTTTCCCGAATGAACCTACAAATATAGCTACATTTTTTCAAATGAACTTACAAATATAGCTACAATATTTACTACCGTCACAATCTATTTTTTAACAACACATGTTCATACATGTAACAAATATAGCACTACAATATTGAAAAATCGAATCATACCCTAGAAGCGTGAGAGGCGACGGCGTCCAACGGTCTCGAATCAACGGCGCATCAACACGAGCAGCACCACCACAATGCAGCTCTCCAGCACGACCACCACGCAGCCCTCCAGCACCACCACCACCATCACCACCACCACCACCCGCCAACCATCACCACCACCACCACGAGCTATCCCATCAGGAGATCGGAAGTTCCTTGGCCTCCCTCTATCTTCTAGCACCGATTTATGGTGTCAAACGTGAAGATTGTTGGTCAAAATCACTGGTTTAATTCAGTTTGTGTGAGGAGTGGAGAGAGGAAAGGAAGAACACAACACGGGCAAGGAAGAAGAAAGAAGAAAGAGAAGAGAAGGGGCTGCCTGCGCTCGATGCCATGCAGGGCCTTGTCGGCTCCGGCGTGACCGACTGGGCCCACTAGTCGGCCTCGGCGAGCACGACAAGCCAGCCCAAGACGACAGCGCCCTGGGTGACGTGGCCCGTCCAGTAATCGGTCTCCACGTGGCCGACTACGCGTTGTCGGCTCCGTCGGAACCGAGTACACCGTACTCGTCCTCGCCGAAGACGAGAACCTCCTATCGGTTTCGCCGCGACCGACTGAGGAATATTTTTGAAAAAAATAAAAATCGCGTAATATTTCCAGAATTAAATAATTTTCGTGTATTATTTAAAAAAATTAGCGTACATGTGCCTACTCAAGTGTCCTGGCATGTGCGTAACTGCGTTTCATAAATGAAAATGACATGTGTTTTTTTCTCTCATTTGTCTAGCTCTATCTAATGTATGGCGCATCCTTGGAATAAAAAAATATAATGGATTTAAAAAACATTTTTTCGACCAAATTTGTTTTTGGCACAAGTCACAAATCCTTTGGCCAATGGCCAATGCCCATCTAACATGGAACATGGATGTATATTGGTATGTCTTAATTTTTTCACATTAAAACAACATTTGTTTTACACGGAGGTATATGCTATTGAGAGTTGATTGCCCTTATCTTACGGGCTCATTTGATTTAAACGATTTTTTTTTAGGATTTGTGTAGGGTAGGAATATTATGAAAAAAATAGGTTGGCCATTTGATTTGCATGATTGAATCCTATAGAAAATAATCTCATAGAAATCTTATAGTGTAAACTTTATAGTAATATAATATGAGTTCCATCCTAATGGAAAATTCGTTCACCACAATTAAAGTGAATTGCTCTTCTCATAAATTTCAATTAGACATGATCACATGACGTGTCAATCCTATAGCTTTTCTATTCCTACACTTTTCCTATCATATTAATCAAAGAAGCCCTAATAGTTGCTGGGCACAAGAGCATGCCATCATGTGTGATATTTTCCAATGCGATTTTTAGCAGGTTTAGTAGAGCCCGGGCTCATTTTAGAACTACCTGCAAACTGAGCCAGCGTCACAAATCATTACATGAGACAGGTTGGGAAGTTAAATTGGCAAACAGTTAATCATGGGCCATATAGCAACATCATCCAAAAAAAATGAGAAAGTAATCTTGATGAATCTGGCTTCTCCAATACATCAATGTATATACATGAAGCTGTCCAATAGTTCAGGAACATCTTGATCGCATCTGGTCATTGCGTGAACTTTGAGGTCGTATTTAGGACTGAATAATGAATGCCAATAAGAAAAGAAAAAAATACCTAAGCTAAAACAAAAGGTTAAGAGGATATGTTCCTTTTCTACTTTTTCTATCATTGACTACATCACTGGAAATACGAGCAGAAGCACAACGGCCAGCTAGATTGAGTGAGATACTGGGTGTCACAAGGCAGATCATCGTCACAAACTCACAATTACTGGGAGGATATAAAGGTGCTTTTACAAGCATGTGTCATGCTCGATTCCATAAGCCGCTAATAGAATAGAATGGCATTCTGAAAAGAATAAAGGATATATTAGTTCATATGAATAGCTCGACTTACCAATAAAAAAAAACAGTGGAGCACTTTTTCATTCAGCACACTGCAAAATTTGACTTTGTAATATGGCTAATGAAACATACAGAAACCATTTATATGTTAACAATGAACAGGTCGCTCAAATGGCACTTACCTAATGGGGACTTATACCGCACATGTTGACACTTTCAGTTTGTTGAAGACTATTTCCATCCACAGATATGCATGGAGTAGAATTTCTCTGAGTCTGAACCGAAGTAGAACAACGGTGCTGGTCCCGGATGTCATCAAGGAGCAATTGTGAACTGTTGGCTTCCGAAGGAGCATGAAGATTCCTGCGGTTTAGTTCAGTTCTTGACACATAACCACTATGCTGCAACGAGTTGGATTCTGATGAAGCAAAGAAGTTCATCTGGTCTGGTTCAGCTCTTGGCACAAAGTCACTGTACAGTACACCATTATGTCCCGAGTCCGGACTAACTGCTGACCTTTGTCTATCTAGCAAAATGCGCATCCATCCACGTCTTCGAGAAAGAGTTGCAAGCCTTCCTCCAGATGGAGTAGATACGCCCACAGTTAAAGATTGTGATTCAGCTGGATGATTGTGCCTAGAAATCTCTCTAGGTGATGCATTTAGATCAAACCCTTGAAAAGTTTGCCAAGAGTTGATTGAAGGTGATCTTCCGAATGTAACAATTGGTGCAGTTGCTGGTAACTCTGCAGAATTGCTATTACTAAGGCTTCTAGCATAGGATGGTCCCTCGGCACCGAGTCTACATCCTCCACAGTACCAATTTCCTTCAGGTACTTCTCTTCCAAGGCCAACACAATAAGTATGTGCTGAGGAATCACAAATATCACATAGTAACATGAGACTATCTTCACCACCTTGATTGCACTCTATGCATACAAGATTCTCGTATGGGTCTAACCAGCGCCTTATTTCTTCTTCTGTTGGCTGATAAACCTGTACAAGAAGCAAGAAAATGAGCACACACAAAAAAACATAGTAGAACCATAATACTAACATTGCGCACAGCAAACAACATCAAGGCTAAGAAAGGCTTATTGAGAATATCGAAGTAAGAGACAGTTTAAGGAGTGCAATAGATTCATGAAACCTTACAAGAAAAACATTCAACCAATAATTCAGAACATATTGAACCCAAATTTAAATTTCTTCCCTGTTGTAAGTTGTAACTGAACCTTGATATTTAAGTTAGCAATGCAGTTTTGTTCGTGACAATATGCTAGTTGCATGGTAATGAACAATTATATCAACAGTGAAATTATATGAATAAGTTACCAATAGAAACACCAAATATAAGGCTACATTATTACCAGAAATAAATTATATCTGAAACACAGAATGACAGTAAGCCTATCGACCAATTATGTTTTGAATTTTTTTGTTGCTGAATTATGTTTTACATTGGTTACCCATCTAAAAGCAAAAGGAAGTAGCACTTAATAGAAAGCACATCTGAAATTATATAATGACCACAGCAAGGAAGCACTACCTGGTCACGTTCTTCAACCCTAATTACAGATTTTTGCATCTCCAAGCGAAGATCAACTTTCGATGACTTGGTAATCGTCGTGAACCGCCTCTTACACAATGGACACCTTGACTCAACCTTGGACCATTCCATGATGCACGCGAAGCAAAAGTAGTGCGAGCAGCAATCCAGCATACCCTGCAGAGGCATCCTCTGATCCTCAGAGAGGCATATCCCACAAATCTGCTTCCCAGGATCCACTACTTCCTTTTTCTCCTTACCTTTGTCCTCTCCATTCCTTGTAAAGGAAATCCTCCTCACTGAGACAGGAAGCTTAGGCTGAGCCTCCAGAGGTTTAGCCTCCTTGAAGTCCTTATCTGAGACACGGAATTCAGAGTCTGAGCATGATTCTGAGACGAATACCCTTTTCTTCCTCTTGACCTCCTCTTCCCCTACACCCTCAAATTCCTTATCTGAGACATGGAATTCCGATTCTGAGGATGACCCTGAGACAAATACCCTATTCTTCTTCTTCTTGGCCTCTTTCCTGACATGCCCGAGTTCCTTATCCGAGACATTAAATTCAGAATCTGAGGATGAACCCGAGACGAATACACTCTTCCTGCTCGCATTTTCTCTGGAAGTCTCCAATTCCGTATCAGAGACATGGAATTCAGAATCGGATGACTGCAAGACACATGTCCTTTTCTTCCTCTTGACCTCTTCTTCTCTGGCACCCCTCAATTCCTCATCTGAGACATGGAATTCAGAGTCTGAGGATGGTTGAGAGACAAATGTCCTTTTCTTCCTCTCGACCTCTTCTTCTCTGACATCCCTCAATTCCTCATCTAATTCAGAGTCTGAAGATGACCCTGATGCCTTCTTTCTCCTTCCCTTCCTAACTGCAGCTCTCACTGGCTCAACCACCGGAGGCTCAACATCCTCAGGTTCCTCATCAGAAGTTCCAAACTCGAAATCTGATGTGTCCGAATCAACAGCCGGCCAAAATTCGGCCTCAGCAACTGGTACCGGACGGTCTGCCTCCACCTGCCTCCCAAACCTGGCCTTCTTCCTTGAATTCCGGTTCACCTCGACCTGATCATCCTCCACAATGAAGTCATCCTCGTCGTCGACAACTGAACGTTTTCTCTGCCGCCTCGCAGGCGCGGTCTTCCTTGCCTTGGCTGATTGACCTTTCCGCTTGGGAACCCTAGAGCTACTGTTCCTCTTCTTCCCACAACGCCGCTTAGAGGCGGGGATTCGGCGTGCTGTACTCTTAGTCCTCGGTGTCTTTCCGGTGTGGCCGACATCGGATTCCTCTTCTTCCTCGTCCTCAAACTCGTCATCATCAGCCTCCAGTTCAGGGTCGAAATCCATGTCCCTGTCCTCTTCCCCCTCGTCCAGGTCAGGGTCGAAGTCTACGTCCTCCTCCTCCTTCCGCCGATTAGATCGCTCGGGCACCGGAGTAGGCTGGCTAAGAAGGTCACCGCATTCCGCCACGCAGTCGAGCCGCGGCGGCTCCTCCTCTTCCTCGTCGAGATCTTCCTGGCAGTCGCCGATATCTTCGTCTTCCTCGGGCTCCTCCGAGTAGTCGTCGTCGTCCTCGTACCTGCGCCGCCGCCGCAGAGATCGCACGGCGGGCGGATTCGACTTCCTCTTCGGCGCGCGGTCGCCGGCCTTCACGGGACGCTTCGGCCGCGACGCCTCCTCCTCGTCGTCTTCATCCTCGTCATCCACGGCCTGATACTCCGCGTCTCTCTCCTCGGCGGCGCTGGAGACAGAGAGCTCCTCCTCGTCGACATCCTCTTCCTCCTCCAGCACATACTCCTCGTCGCTGCCGTCGTCGCCGCCCCCACGCCGCGCCGTCCCCATCCCTACACACGAAATCAGCCCGAATCAGAACCAGATCGCCGGATCCCAGCCAGAAACACTGCCCAATTGCCCCGACCTGCCAAACCGTTGGAGCAGGGCAGCTGGCAACGCCCTAGCCCTGGATTTTGCCGATAATATTTTCAAGGGAGGGAGCCGTGTGGTTTTGAACCGGTACGCGCAGGTCAGAGAAGGCGGCGGCGGCGGCGAGAGAGAACTCGGCTGAGGCGAGAGGGGTTCGGCGGAAGGTGGAGGTTAGGAGGGAAGAGGAGGAGGGGGGACGGTGGAAGCATCGGGTAGTACGGATGGGAAGGAAGGTGAGGTGGGGGACGCGGTGGCTTTTATCGCCGCGTAGGTGGGAGAGTGCCGGAGTGGGACGGGATGGGGTGGGGTGGGCTGGCTAGCTCCACCGGCTGGCTGCCTGGCTGGCCAGTGGTTGGATTGTTCGGTTCGGACTCTCTCGCTTGCTTGGACTAGTCGCCCGCGTCGCGGCCGCGGCACCGTGGGCGCTCACACGTTGGTTTTCGCTTGCTGCGCCGCTACTTCCGAGCTGGACTCGCCGGGGTTTCGGACTTTCGGTGGGTTTCGGTGAGTACGAACGAACCCACGGCACCACCCACCAGTGGGAGCGTGCTGCTGCCTGACGTGTCCGTGACTCGTCAGGGAAATTCGATTCTGCCCATCTCATGGTGACCCGGGCACCAGCAGCTTTCGTTTGTTCTATTCTTTCATCACGCTGTGTTGCCCACGAATAGAAACAGACAGGGACAGATACTCTCTGATGCAGCCAGACGACAGAAATCCCATTCCCGTATCCACTGTTAACACAGGACTCGACCGACCTCATCTGCAGCACATTCAGATCTGATGAAACAAAAAGTTCACCGTCGCTCTGTCAGTTCGCTGCCGTATGGTTCGCAAATGTCACGTTTCAGTTTACGGCATTCTTCCCTCTTTTGTTCCGGTTACGAAAATAGCAAGTGCATACAAACGATTTGGCCACAAACATAGTTGTCCAAGCTGTAACCTGTAGAGTGTGACTAAGATATGCCAAACTTATGCTGCAGCTTGCCTGGTTTCAACACGGAGGACTATATGGTACTGCATCATGACAGAGGTAAATTCTTTCTCCTCTATCAGGTATCAGGTTGCTGTCAAAATATAACCAGACACTAAAATCCTGGAGCTCCCTGGCAAACAGTAAATGCACGGTATCAAGAAAATACTTGTAATTTTCCTTTGTTGCTTTAAACCACATGAGCTGGTTTTTATCTATTGCTAACAAACTCATTCTAATTCAGGAGTAGCATTTTTTCTAAGAACTTAACATGGAACTAACCGGGCTCTGCAGACCGCGACAATCCAGTTGGACATGACATGACGCTAAAAAAAACAGGTACAGCTGAAGAAGTAGAGATTGTTACCAGACCTTACTCAAACCACCAAAGCATACCTCTTTTGGTTACGACAGTTCCAGGAACTGGTGCAGGAGGGTGATTTGTTGCAAGAATAGCATCTGCTCGTTGCCTCAAGCTCTAATTGCTACATGCAGCAGCACCACCAACCTTGCAGTCTTTGCGTCCAGAACGGTTTAAATTCGTGCTTTGACTAAAGCGAGTCCATACTAATTACATCAACAAAGTGGCTGTAGTTTAGTGGTGAGAATTCCACGTTGTGGCCGTGGAGACCTGCGCTCGAATCCCAGCAGCCACAATCTTATTTTTTTTAACCATGCTTGTAAGATAAGTTACTACAATGTTCATAATCTAATTACATCAATAAAGTGGCTGTAGTTTAGTGGTCAGAATTCCACGTTGTGGCCGTGGAGACCTGGGCTCGAATCCCAGCAGCCACACATCTAGTTTTTTTCATTCTTGACAAAAAAACATCCTATACCACATCTATATTTTTTTCATTCTTGACAAACAAACAAAAAACGTTCTATAATTTATGTAAAATTTTCTCCTATACATACAAGCAGGCAACAAACGTCCTATACCACACATCTAGTTTTTTTTCATTCTTGACAAAAAAACGTCCTATACCACATCTATATTTTTTCATTCTTGACAAAAAAACAAAAGACGTTCTATAATTTATGTAAAATTTTCTCCTATACATACAAGCAAGCAACAAACCCACATCTACATTTTTTCATTCTTGACAAAAAAATGTCCTATACCACATCTATATTTTTCAGGCAACAAATCCCACATCTACATTTTTTCATTCTTGACAAAAAAAATGTCCTATACCACATCTATATTTTTCAGGCAACAAATCCCACATCTACATTTTTCACTCCTGACAAAAAAAAACGTCCTATACCACATCTATATTTTTTCATTCTTGACAAAAAAAAAATGTCCTATAACATATGTAAAATTTTCTCTTATGCCTATATGCAGGCAACAAATCACAGAATTCCTTGGCAAACATAAAGCACAAGATATCGGATTATAGGAAAATAGTAATTTGTTGCTTACAAGCCTATGACCTGTTTTCTTTCGTTGCTATAGTGAACTCGCTTTAGAGATTACTGCCATATTTATAAACTGTTCTATTAAAGTAAATGAATACATAGCTAACTGGGGATCCATGTCCATGATAATCCAGTAATTCCAGTTGGGTGTGCATGACACTAGAACAATGAGGTGCACTAACTTAGCTGCTATAAATGAAAAGAACTAAAAAATTACTCGTACCGGACTTTACTCAAATCACAAAAGCTTACCACATACCCATGTGATGTAAGTGCTGAAGGGTAAACAGACAGGATACCAGCTGTCTTAGCTGGAGGATCAATTGTGGTATAATAAAGATAAGCTAAGTGATCTGAGTACCAGTACCTTGAGACCCTTACAGCTCCCTTGTTCCCTACTTTTCCCTATGTCGCCCATATCACATCCCTGGTAGCAGAGCGTCAAGAGTAGGGATGAAAACGGAGCGGATACGGACGGAACTGAGGGGTGCCACATTTGTTTTCATATTTTTGTGCGGAAACGGAAATAAATACAGAAACACCGGAAACAAATACAGAAACAGATATTGTCGGAAACTGATACATACCGAAAATGGTGCGGACACGGAACATTTAACGATATTTATCGGAACAAAAAGGCCCTTACATAATGCAAGAAAATTCAAATAAATTAACAAAAAAATTAATTTTTTAAGATGAAATACAATATAAGAAAATGTCATAAGTCTAAGAGGGAGATGATATGTGAATTAATAAGAATTTAACATGGTCACTCTAGAGTTTTTTCTTTTTATCTTCAGATTTTGGGTTCTGCTTAGCCAAAAACGGAAAGTTCCGTATTACCGGAAACGGAATTTCCGTTTCCGTGGTCGTTCCGCCGGAATACGCTGTTCCGTTTCCGTTTCCGTTTCCGCATAAAAGATTCCGTTTCCGCTTCCGGTTTGCAAAATTCCGTTTCCGTTTCCGTATTTTCATTCCGTTTCCGTTTTTTCGCGGAAAAGTCGGAAAGTTTCCGTACCGTTTTCATCCCTAGTCAAGAGGCCTACCATCAGAACCAGATCAAGAGAAGAAATTTGAACAGTCTTCATAATTCATAATGGTATAAAATTCTATATGCTGCTAATGCTAACCATGGCTGGAAGAACTACAGAATCAGCTGCACTTCAGTCAGTGCAAGGAGTTAGGAGCACACGAAGTTATTTTTGTGTCCCGTATATTGTGTCCCATAATTACTCTAGTTAATTGGTGGGAAAAAAAGGAAACAGAACAAACGGACGGAGCAAAACACTCATAAGCAGCAACCAGAACCATGCTCTCTTTTTAGATAGGAGAGACATATATGAATTGCCTCTACCTATCATTCCTTTGCAGCTGATTCAGTTGGACTAATGTAGCATGTGGCATATCTTATGTATAGTGTGCAGATCAAGTCACTGATTCTGCATAATAACTGTACTTGATCTTGGATCTCTTGGTATTTTCTCATGTTTTTAATTTAAAGGGCAATCCCTCTTCCACAGTGCTTCGGATTCTGCTCCCTGATATATCAGCCCATAATCATATCAGTTCCAAAGTTTGTGCTACCCAATTCAGCATTGTTAGTTAATTCACTTTCTTTGATATTGACACAAAGCAAAAACTACAGTAGGAAAACTACACAGGAACTTGAGATTCAGGTTTCAACTTCCACGCATAAACGTCAAATTATGATAACAATCTTGATGAACAGCATTGTGCATCCATGCTACAAATTAATTTGTCATGGAGTTGTATTAAACAGTTGCTTCAGATTGTCTATTCTGCTTCCTGATATATTAGCCCATTCTCATATCATTTCCAAAGTTTGTGCTAGCAATTTCAGCAATGTTAGTTAAGTCACTTTCTTTGATATTGACACAAAGCAAAATCTACAGCAGGGAAACTATACACTAAATTGAGATTCTGGTTTCAATTTCCCAGCGCATAAACGTCAAAATATGATAAGAATCTTGATGAATAGCATTCTGCAGCTATGCTAAAGTTGCATCCGTGTTCAGTGCTTCTGGTTTTGCAATATAGAGCAAAACTTTCATGTTCGAATTCAACCATAAGATACGCAACTGGAATAAAGCAAACCCTCTTATCAATACAGATTCACCTGAACCACCAACACCGGCATCCAGATTCCAGAAGCCCCTCTTTTTCATTTATCAATACAGTTGTCGCCTCAATTTGAGCTTTATTTCATCCTATTGTGAACTGTGTATACCTCGAGGTTTCAGCAGGAATTCCAGTTCTTGTGCGTGCTGATCAGCGCCGAGAGCAATCCGGCGGACGCCGTGAGGGTGGAGCTACCGAGCAAGCCCTTCCCGTTGGTCACATCCCCTAGCGCCATGAAGGCGTCCGCCACATCCTGTACAACGGACATCCGCTTCAGCAGCAGCTTCCCCCGCATCGTCCTCACCGCCTCGTGCTCCTCTCCGCTACCCTCTCTGAGCGCATCTTGATTGAGGACTCCATCTTGGCCACCTCTTGCAGCTTGATGGTGATGGAGCCGACGTAGCCCAGCAGCTCGGCCCAGGCGCTGAGGCGCTGAAGTCGGGGGAGGAGGTGCGCGGGCAGGAGGCCGGCCTTGGCGAGCCAGACGAACTGCTCGATGAAGTAGTAGACCCCCTCGCCGCCGTACGCGAGGAGCGCGATGGGCGGAGGCAGGCCCGGTGCGCGCGGAGGGCGTTGACGTCCTGCACGAACTTGCCGAGGCGGAAGGCCTTGCGGCTGAGGCCGAGGGTGGACTCGAAGGACTTGAGGCGCGCGGAGGCGGCGGGGGCAGCGGCCCGGCGGCGAGCGCGAGGCGCGCGGCGTAGCGGGAGATCTTGAGCAGCTTGTCGACGCCGTCGCGCCGGGCGAGGTAGGCCTCGAGGTGGGTGAGGAAGTCCCGGGAGGCGGGCGCGCGGCGGCCTTGCGAGTGCGAGCATCGGAGACGGAGTCCATGGCGGGGGCAGCTGTTGGGGCGGAACAACCGCTTCGCTCGGGTCGTACGAGTGGGCGGTGGTTGCGTGCGGGCTAGGTGTGGTAGAGTCGTCGTCGTCGGTTGCGTTTCTGTTCGGTTCGACTCGGCGACCGGAAAAGGAGAGGAATAATTGGACTGGCGACGGGGCCATGTACGTGTGAGAACTCAACTGCCGTTGGCCAAGAATGGCGGTGCGGGGTACACGAGACGCATACGCACGCGCCAACCGAACCCTGAACTTTGAAAACCATTGGCATTCTAAAGTATCAAATCCGGGTCAAATTTTAACCCTAAATCTGTTTGATGCGCTGGAAATGCAACGAACCAGACCAGGATAACACGCTGCTCTCATGACAATACGGATCCACAGATCAGGAATTTGATAAATACTGAACCAACATTTCCCTCGTCTTACTACCGACGAATTCCTCTTCTACCTCGGTACAGCACACGGGAGGTTGTGTGCGGCACAGCGAGGCTGTACGACGAACGAAGCGACATCCCCAAGACCCACCGCATCCGGGGAACATGCGAGCTGCTCTAGATCTTGCCCGTACGACAATGGCGACCGTCTCCTGGAATTAACCTCTCGAACCTCCTCTCGATCTTATGCCAACCTCGTGTTTTATTTTTTTTCTTAGAATGAATTCCAATTTTTACCCCACAGTTGTGCATTTTCACACTTATTACCCCATTTAGTGAAACAAAATCAACACCACGTATAAAAAAATTAACACGGTCTTACCCCCATTTTGGCATTCTGCATGTTTTGTAAGACCGTCATCTTAGAATCATGTGTTGCGTCAAATTATGTAAACATTTTTTTAGGGTTTAGGGGTGTCTCAAATTATGTAAACATCAGAGAGCACTATCGATGATAATGTCCAGTCTTCTCTTCATCATCTATTCACTTCCTCGCCGTTGTCTGATATGTTTGTGACTCAGTCATCACTTAGCACCTTGCCCAACGAAAATGCATCAGAAAAAGAGGGTTCAAAGTTTCTAAAATAGGTAATCTTGATGATTTTTCACTGCATGGCTAATTATTGTTACAAATGTATAACTAGAGGGTTAAAATGTGGAATTCAGCGTGCCAACCTGCATTATTTTGCACGTTGTACCACAGACATCACGATTTTATTTCGTGCACGTACCGCTTCGTAGCAGCTCCAGCGACGAGGGTTACCGCCTCCTGCCGGCGGCGCCGCGATCCCTCGTCTCCGTGGCCTTATTGCCATGGTGGCGTGGTGGATCCCGGTCCTTGCCGACGGGAGGGCTCCGTTCTCACATGTTTTCTTGTGTTTGGTTAGGCTGTGTGTCCTACTTAGGGAGATGATGCGGCGGCTGCTTCCTGAAGATGGAATAAGGTTCTCCCCGCCTAGGCTCCGTTCCGGCGGTGCTTCTAGTGTCGTTGGAGGGCGTGTGGAGGTGTGTCTCCGGCGGATTTCACGGGATTCGGTCGGTGGTTGTCTTCGGTGGATCCGATATTCGTTCGTCCTCGTTCGTGTGTCTACAAATTGGATCCTTCTGATCTATGCTTCTCTTCATCGGCGACGGTTGCTGTTCTGGTGTGCTGGTCCTATGGGGTCTTAGCACGACAACTTCCTGACTGTCTACTACAACAAGGTTTGCCCGGCTCTGGTGTTGGAGGGGTGATGACAGCGGCGCGCCTTCGGCTCGCTATAGTGCTTGTAGTCGTCGCTAGGTGGTTTACGGATCTTGATGTAATTTTTGTTGCTTCTGGTGTTCTTTATACCGCTTGACGGTTGATGAATAGATGGTAAGTTTCTCGAAAAAAAACCTGCATTATTTTGCGATATGAAGTATGAACGCTGAGTTTACATTAGGCCTGAGACTACAGAGTGTAGTAGAGGCAATGCAAATAGCCCAATACTCTTGTCTTGACATGTGCAGGTCTGATAGCCCGTGAAAATTTGGGCCCGTGACCTTGATTCCCTGTTCCCACCCCCCCCCAATTCCCCCTTGTCCTATTTGGGCCGATGCTTTCACCCTAACCTCAGGTCCGTCTGCGCCCATAAGATTTATCTGATCAAGGAGGCAGAGCATGTCTGCATCTAAAAAAATTGCATAATGTCATAGCGTGAAATCAATCAATCATGTCAAAATACTTGCTGATCATAAAGTCGGGCTTGAGATTTCAGTGTAAGCTGGAAGTCATTCTGTCTAGGCCTAGCCACCATTTGCAATGATGGCCTCGTCCACTGATTCTTTCATTAAGCCCTTCTCTGATTAGGTAGCCTGCCATGGTCAAGTTAAGATCTGTATTAGGCTTAACTTAGCAATGCTCGATCCTAGCCTATCAGCGGAACCTTCAGTAACCAATCCATGAACGCTTTCCGCTGCGTTTTTCATTTCATTTCCTCTACTTTGGGGATATACATATACTCATATCAGCATTTTGCCGACCAAGAAAAGGAAGGCGAGCACCTCCCGTAATGATTCTGCTGGACTACTTATCTATTGATGAAAGATGCTCCCGGAATTAATATTACGGCACTACCGCGTGATCATCAACGTATTCTTTACATGAATGAAATGGAAAATATTTGTATAAACAATGATGAAAAGAGAAGCTTTGGAAGTCAATCATTTGCGCTTTCTGAGTACATGAACTGAGCTACTAGATTTTTAGTCGCTTCCATTCGCAAAAACACATGCAATCGCAGGCCCAGAGGCTGTTTTCTTAACTAATTCGGCATGCAACCCCAAAGCCCAAAGGTCTCCACAGAGACATCGTCGGTAGTCTAGTTTTCTTGATCAAATGGTGAACGGCCGGGGTCGATCGCACTCGGAAGCATCGGGATCCTGAAACAAGGACAAAGCTTTGCATGCGCAGGGAAGATCGCATTGTCGGCAAAACCATTTGGTACCGTCTGTCCCTGTTCGCGCAATCGTTTACCCGGATAATCTATGCGGCTGAGACATAGGCAGGAGTACTGATTAGCTGATATGATTTCCCTGAATTAGCAGCAAAGATCTTTCTAGGTGGCAGACTGGCAACACATCGATCGCTGCATGCGTCTCTGGAGCCACTTTTGCTGTGCGGCTGAGTTGTCCGGCTTTGCATTTGGATAATCACATGCCTAGCTAGCTGCCACCGTCGCCTCCTCCTCCTTTACGGTGCGAGACATGATTTCCCCAACGCTCCAGGCCTACCTGGCTGCCATCTTGATTGCAGCAGAGAAATGAAATGCTCCATGGGCTCGCTCAGGGCAAGCGTCGACCTCTCCTCATCAGAGCGGAGCGAAAGCAGGGAAAGATATTGGCATATGTTTCTTTTGCGTGTTGCTTGAGCCCAGTGTCATGTGCCTCTCTCATCAGAGGCAGCCAGCTCCGTCCAACAGCAAAAAAGAGCCAGCTTTGGACCATCTCTTCTTCCCCTTTTCATTTCGCTTTCCATTTTTCATCTTTCTTTCGGAAAATAGAAGTGATTGATTTGTTAATTCCGATTTTAAGTGCCAAACTAATTGGCAGTAGTTGATCTCCATGCATACAGTTTCTCCCAATAAGCAGCAAGCATGGATACACCGATCGATTGTGTTCATCATAGGGAGATATATGTATGTGCACCGATATTGGAGCAGAAGAATCCCCTAATGGACAGGACCATGCCTTTTGTGAGCACAAACAGATCACAGTATCCTATTTTGCTCCCCAAGTTGCCCTACGGAAAGGAGTAGAGTTCCTATAGTAGTTAGCGAGTGCATGAACAGTTGTTTCTATTCTGAAACTGTTGGTAAGCAAGCATGGGTCGTTAATTATTCAATTCAGTTAAAGCAGAGATGATGATTGCATTTTCCTTGAGTACAGGCAGGCAGGCAGGCAGGCAGGCCAATCTCTACTCTCTAGTCTTCCCCCAGCTGCATGATTCCCCCTCTGCCCGACACTAAATTACAACTAGCCGCTCTAAAGGATCGTAGGTTTTGGACGGCTCCAATGTGGCACTCATCTGCTTTGTTTTCTCGCGTTATTACATGGTAAAGGACTCTGGAGTCTAGAGGGATGTCATGGTAGATTCAGAAGTCGCGTCTCATCAGGAAACGTGTTATGGAGTAAAGCAGATTGTTCGTGGGCCTGTGGTAGCTTCTTTCTTTTCTAATACATCATTTTCTGTTTGATGTGAGAGTTGCAAGTGATATTACTTTCAAGAAAACACCTGCAAGTGCTTCAATCTGTACCAGACAAAGTCACCCAGGTGTAAGCAACACGACGCGTGTGTCCTGTACGTGAAGCATTTCCAGGTTTCACAAATCGATCAGGATGTTTTCGGTAATTGCCGGGCAGCTGCTTTCGATGGCAAGCAAGATACATACATACTCCCTCCGTTCTAAATTAGATGACTTCATTTTGGCTAAAAGTGGATGTATCAAGACCTGTAACATGTCTAGATTCATCCACTTTTGTACAAATGGAAGTCATCTATTTTAGAACGGAGGGAGTAGATGGCATGATCACATGGATGGAACCACCGATCGCTCCTGACGTAACAACAAACTTCCCAATAGTTTTTTCAGCGAGAGAGATCACTTTCCTCGTCAAGCTTTGATCCAGACATCACTGCCGAGCTTTAGTAGGAATTTGGAAGGGAATGGCTTTGCTTCCACTTAACTGTAAGGTGGTGGTTGTTGCTTACTTTCTTGCACAACGCTTATTAGCACTTGAACCACCGATCGAGCGAGACCGACCGACGCTGCCACACAAAGTTTCCCTCCGATGCAAGAGACGGCATGCATGCAACGGCCGGGAGGTACGTGTTTCGGGATCATGTTCCATACCAATACCATCATACCGACCAGAAGCTAGAAGCATTAAGCAAGCTAGCTAAACGAAACTATCGACTATTATCAGTGCAGTGCAATCTGATAGATAGATACTGTCGTGCTGCCTGGCCAAGAAACATAACAGAAGAAATCCATCACGGACCACTTTGAGTGATTACTGTTGGACCACATCCGGAGGTGAAACCTAGGTGCTGAAGTTTTCATTTCAGGGAGAGGGAAATTGTAGGACGCAGAATGTAACATTCGATTCGGCCGTACCTAACTTTAGTTGTTGAGCGTCGCATTCCCAGCTTCAAAGACGCATAAGTATAATTCTAGGGCATCATTCATCACTATCAAGATAAAGGTTTCCCTTAGATCGTCCTGCGCTCGATCTGTGCCAACTATACTACCGATCCTATTGCTTACTCCGAAATGCTGCGTGCAACGGTGTATTACGGTCTAAGCAAAGTTACTGGTGGATTTTAAGAGGGGGCCAGCTGAATAGACTGCTTCCAATACATTGTTTTAGAGCAACGGTCCAATTTATCGATAAAAGAATGGAACAAAGAAATTTAGACGAACATGACTAACAAATGCACCCGGTAGAAACAAAAGTTACATCAAAGTCTTTTGAAGCGAATATTACCAACTTCGGCCTTTGGTCCTAGGACCACTTGGGCGGCAAATCCTAGCCCCCCTCCTCTTCCGTCGATGCCTGTCAAAGTCTGCGGTGACAGTGTCGGCGGGGCACTCTCCAAGCGCCGACAATAGACCGTCATCATGATCTCCAGATCCACGCGTCCTAGATCGTGGCTTCGGCGAGTAGAGGACGAGAACTCCACCATATGCAGTGACGTCTAAGCGTGACAACCTGCGCTGCTGCCTGGTCGTGCACATATTGAACTCGGATGCCCTTTGCTACACTAGATGCGAGAGCACTTGCGATGATGAGCATCAGATGGCGGGTACAACAGAACAAAGAAAATTCGTCGAACACAACCGGCAAAGCTCTCCAATAGAAACAAAATTTACCCAAGGGTTTTTTCAAGTTGTCGTTAGCAACATTAGCCTCTGATAGTCCAACCTCCCTCAGTTACCAAGCGATGTCGGAGGAACCATAATGTGCTGGTGTGGCTATAGTAGGCTACCGATCAATAGTTTGCATTCTTCTGAGAACCAAGCATCGGTTGGATGGTTAGGAACGTGGCTATACTCTAAGTCCACAAATAACCCAAACCCCTATTTGACATATTGTGTGTCCCATTAAAGCATAAACGGCATGCCCGCTGATTGTGAGACGATTGTGGTGACTTCGTCAACCTTGAGGTTTTTTAGTAGGTGCACGTCAAGATTTAAAATTTCAATACCACAAAAAATCTAGAGCTCATTGATATATCCAAAATTTCGGAATTTCTTACGGATTTGTATGGACAAAATTTCATTTAATTTTATCAGATTTTGACTTCATTCAAGTTTAGTTTAGGTCTTGCCCAGAAATTTTGAGGTTACAAATATCTCGTTACCATGTGAATTTTCGTTGAGATTTAATGTTATACCGATGTTTCCAAAAAACATAACATGCTTTACTGTTCACTCAAATAAATTATCTCCATTGGAAATAAACACACTTTTGTTTCCCTATATAACGGAAAACCACATAACAAGAAAACAAAAGAGGATTTGGTGAAGTACAAATCACGAAATTAATGGTACCTTTGCCAAGATACTCTCTAGCGCCTCGCATTAGCGGATTTGTTCCCACGATCGAATTGATTTTGATTTTTGTTGAAAGCAACTTTGGGACGTCGTGCGTGGGCACGGTCCATACTACACGCTCCGAGTTTGTGAGGAAATGGACCCCAGGATTTGCACATAACGCCGGATGTGCCCGGAAAATCAGTGAAAACCAAAAGAATGGGCCAGTGCACTTTTAGACGCGATGCTATGCTTACAAAACGATTCATCACTGGAAAACAACATTATGGTTATACTAGGCTTGTGTAGCACACTGTTTTTCTCATGTGAGGGAACATGTACTAGCACATTGCCTGTTTGTGGGATGTGACAGGAGTCTCATAGCTGTCTGTAATTCAGTTCAGATTGAGAACCTACCCGTGGCATGATGGTTAGGAGGATGGTTGTACCCACAGCACATCAGAGTTCAAACTTCAATTTTGACGCTGGTGTTTCTCATTTAAGGCGGAATATTCTTCAGTAGGAGGCGACGTTCCCGTCGACAGCGAGCGCCTATTGTCGTGGGGAAGTCACGACAGATGCCATGGGGGTGGCTTAACTCGGGTGTGAGCCAGGCGACGTAGGGATCACAGAGAGGTAGCACACGCAGAGTTTACCCAGGTTCGGCCCCTCTGTATGAGGTAAAGACTTACTCCTGCTTGTATGTATTTGGATCTTGATGGGGTGTACAATGGTGTGCGCACCAGAGCATGAGGTTGCTTCTGGAGGTGATGGAATGATATGAGTCTGCCTATAGGGTTGCGCCTAGTCGACTTTATATAGGAGTCGACTAGGGTTACAGGGAAATGACGGGTGCCCCTGGCGGCGCTAGCTAATCTGCTACAAGTGCGGCTTCGTGGAGCGCACTCTTCGGGATATACAGATCGCTATCTGATTCGGAGATCAACTTGCCGCCTTCCCCGAGCCGGCCCGCCGGGTTCTTCGGGAACCCAGTATCCTGGAAGATGACCACCGTGTGGGCTTTGGCCACCCGGTCTGTGGTCGGACTCGTGGTCCTGGGCCTACCCGGTTGGGCATCCCCCCATCATTAGCCCCCGAGTTCGCCAGGGACTCGTTTCCGCTTGGCCTTCGTCTGCGATCTGCTGGGTCGTGTCGTTGAGCGAACTCCTGAAACAGAGAGAGAATACAAAGAACATGGAGTGGTGGATTAGAAGCACCAGCGTCCGGTCTAACTCAAGTTTTGTTTGATGCCGGCTCGTGCCCGTTGGGACGTTTTGCCATGCCGACTCGCCTCCCTGCCGAGTTGTCTCCTCGTATTCTCCGGATGACGTCACGGTATCTTTGACCGTTTGTCTGGTAGTGTTTGTCAGTCTGACGCCGAGTCGACTGATTAGACTTGACGGCGCATTGACTGCCTCCGCCTCGGGATGGAGCAGAGGTAATGATGATGCAGCGACCCGCACGCGCTTGATCCAACGGTCGGAAAAAACGTTGCGAGACGACGTGGCTCGATTGAGGCCGCAATTTCCAGCACATCCACGCAGGACCCGAGGCGTCGCCGGACGTGGAGGTAGTGGGCGACGTGGGCGGCGCCATTTACTACGGTAACCGCAGCGTTTACTGTGCCTATTTAAGGAGAGGAGAGCAACCGAGTGAGGGCATTGCTCCACTCTTCTCCTTCCTCGCGCCCAGTGTGCTTCTTTCCGCGAAGCAGCTCTCCGCCGCACCTCTCGCCGTTCTTCGGCCGCCGCAATCGGGCACTCGAGCTCGTCGTTTTCTTCTCCGGCGGCAATGGTGGCGCCAAAGTCGCAGTGGGAGCGGTCGTCGGTGACCACTCGCCTTCCTCGAGCGCGGGTTAGGTTTTTCCCACGTCGGAGTTCTTCCGACGTTTCTTGATTTCTATGGGCTTCAGATCCATGATCTGACGCCCAACTCGATTCTGCACCTCGCCTGCTTCGTCATGTTGTGCGAGGGCTACTTCGGCTGCGCGGCCTTCTTCCCACTGTGGCTGCGGATCTTCCACGGCAAGCTGGGGAGAAGCGGCGACATGCTGCCTTGCGGCGGCCTCAACTTTCAGGTACGCGGCGATGTCGACTACCTGGACCTCGGCTTCCCCACCAAAGTGTACTGGAGGAAGACGGGTTTCTATATGCGGGAGCCGGCACCAGACGGCGGTATCGGGATTCTCCCCTTCTCCGGGTCGCCGAGCCGGCCCCGCAATCTTCAGGAGCTGCCGCAAGCCGCCGACATGCCGATGGTGAACCGGCTCCAAGAGCTGAAGGATGAAGGACTGACGGGTTTGAACCTCATCGCCACCTGGGTGAAGAGGAAGATCGCGCCACTCCAGGCCCGGCCCAAGCTGATATGCGAGTATACGGGCACGAAGGACCCGCAGCGCCACGACCCGGAGCTGTTTGAGTCGACGGAGCAATTTACGATCCGGATGAAGCGGATCACCACGCACTCGGCTCCTGAGTGGGAGGTTGGAGGCCACAAGGCCCACTCCTCCAGGCGCCCGGCTCCTCAGGTGAGTCCTTGTCCGTGACGAGTCATGTCGCCTTTTGTTTCTTGGTCTTGTTATACTGATTTCCTCTGCTTGTTGGGCATAGGAGTTCCGGACGCTCATCGGGATTCCTCCGATCCGTGGTGACGCTCCTGCGGTGCCCGCCGGGCCGAACAACGTCGTCGAGCGCGACTCTGACGACGAGGCCGACGCCACCGCCGATGTTCGTGATACCGACTTCTCCTCCCCGCCGATCCTCATCCCATCTGGAGATGAAGGGGAAGGAGAAGAAGGAAGAGAAAAGGCGTCGGGTCCATGAACCCCGGCGTCTGATGCTGATGAAGACGACGAGCCCCTCCGCTTCAAGAGGAGGAAGCGCAAGTCGGGGTCCGAGACCGTGAAGTCTGGGGACAAATGCTCGAAGCCCGCGGCTGCGCAGCCGCCGTCCGTGGAACGATCAACGGGTGCGCAGCGCACCGTTGCCGCAGAGCGCCGACAGAAAACTCCGCGGGACATACCCGCGATCGCTCGAGCCGCTTTGCCTCCCGCGACTCGCTCGAGGGGAGCCCGATTCTCGACCCTGCCTGGGGGTGAAAGGTCTGTTCCGTTTAACCGTCCGAGGTTTCGTTGGCGTCGTTATCTTGAGTTTGATCCTTGCGACTGTCGCAGGGCGGAGGATGCCTCCCTCAGCGAGTTGGAGGAGGCGCTGGGCGATGACACGCTGCTGCCGGAGCCCGTCACGCGGGTTGATGAGCCCACCACGAGGGCGCTGACTCCGCCGCCTCCGCCACCATCCGGTGGCGCTAGTGAAGTTCATGTGCCTCCCCGCCCGGAGGCCGCTGTCGAAGAAACCATGCCGACTAGCACGGTGGAAGCCGCGGCGGCGTCCGAGACGGCACTGGTGACCGTGTCAACCCACGCTGCCACGGTGATGGCTTCGCCTGCTGTACCGGTCGCCCAGCCCCCGAGCTCTGTCGCGGGTGCGGGCGCTGCCAGGCCAGACTTCCGAGCCGCCATCTAGATTGCGGTGGATGCGCACCAGGTATGTGAATATTTTCGTTTACTGGTGCTTCCTTTAGCATGTATGTAGCCCCCAAGGCCCGAGTCGCTTTCGTAGAGGCGGCTTGGGTCTTCATAGTTTTATTGGATGTGGCAGAGGTAGCGGCGTAGCCCCCGGGTTGCCACAGTGTTGAGGTAGAGGCAAGCCGAGGCGCAGCCCCCGAGTTCTTGACTCGGCGTATATACTGTTTTATTTTGGACTAGCCCCCGGGTTCGCCTGAAGTCGATGTAGAGGCGACCATAGCGTAGCCCCCATGTTCCTTGGTGATTTTTAGTAACCTGTGGTTGTGTTTGTCGCAGGAGCTGGCACGTCTTCTCGAGGCCGAGCAGCAGGAGACCCGGCGCCTGCGCGCCGAGTTGGAGAAGGCGCGCGAGGGCTTCATCTCCACTGCCGAGCATCAGCGGCTTCTGGCTGTGCAGGAGCGCCAGCACACCGAGGCGTTTGAAGCGGTGCAAGCCTCCTGCGTGTGGCTCAGCAAGGAGAAGGAGCAGGCTGACGCAGCCCTCACCCTTGCGACTAAGGGCTACGGCGAAGATCTCGAGAAGCTCGAGAGCAAAGCCGCGGGTGCCGAGCGTGAGATGAAGGAGCTGACTGAGCCGCTCGCCGGCCTTGCAGTCAGCATCTGGGGTAGGTTCATCCATCTTCTTGTCTGCGCTTTTGTGCCAATTTGCGCTGTCTTGCTGATTCTTGTGTTGATTTTTGCCAGGGGAAGATGCGAGTGGCCTGACCGCGTTGGAGCATGTCCACCGGTCGGCGTCTTCTGCCGCGACGTGCGGTCCCTGGCTGACGTCGTCGTCCAGATGCTGTCGCCCAAGGAGTGCATCCCTGCGCCTATCAGCCGGGTCCTGCGGGTTCTCCAGCTGATGCCCCAGGTGATCACCTGGGTGCGGGAGTCGTCCGCCCGGAGTGGTGCCTCCGTGGCGCTTGGACTCGTTCGTGGCCGCTACAAGCAACGAACGTTGACAAGATCACGAAGAGCATCCCGACTGACGACAGTGGTCGGGAGATCGACCTGGGGCCGGTGTTCGAGTTCGTTGCCCCTTACGCCTGCCGAGCCGCCAAGATGGTGGACCACGAAGACTTCATCTTCGACGTGGTGCCGCCTGGCAATGACCTGGGCGAGGTGGCTGACAAGGAGCCCGCCTCGGAGTATCTCTTTGAGAGGGCTGCGACTCTGCCACCGCCGGCTCCGAGGTCCGATGCGTCGACGTCTGCGGGGCAAGCGGCTCCCCGGTCCTGATCCTGTTCCCCTGCTTTCAAAGAGGGGTTTATTTATAAGTAGTTAGGTTTGTTCGCCTGTGTGCGATTTTTGTAATGAACAAGAATGCTAAGTGCCGGGTCTTGCTTGCATATGCGCCTCCGCAGATTTATTTATTTCGAAGCCGGCACTGTTTGATTATGTTCAGAATTGTGCGCTTTTCGTCACTTGTTTTGTTTTTCGCTTGTATTGAAGCTAGTCGATTGTGCGACCCCGCCAAGTGTGCCCCCGCGTGATGCTTTTTCGTGACGCACGCGGTACCCATGGTGACAAAGTCCGATGCCGGCTTCATTGTCAAGTTAGGTTTGAACCGGCTGCACTACTTGTTCACTTTTGCGAGTTGCCGACGACTCGGGGAAAACGAATTTTTTTTGATATTTTGCTGCGTGAGCAGGGAGTCAAGTGGTGAGTCGCGCATCGTGGCGTCCGGCTCTCTTTGACGACCCATCAATCATATAACGTGTAAGTAGGAAAGTAAAGACTCGAAAGCATGTTTGAGACGAAACGGTAGCCCCCGAGCGTGCCGGTGCGTACCGGCTTTATTTCCTTGATTGATTACACACCATTACAATGGATACTATGTATAGTAGGGGCGACGCATGCTGATGTTCCATGGACGCTTGGTCTCCTCTTCCAACTTGAGCTTTTGTTAGGCTCACGCAAGTCGACGAGGTGGTAGGAGCCATTGCCCATCGCTTTGCTAACGACGAACGGTCCTTCCCATGGTGCCGAGAGCTTGTGCATCCCTTTCGACTTTTGGATGAGCTGAAGAACCAAGTCGCCTTCCTGGAAGGAATGACTCTTGACCCAGCGGCTGTGATAGCGGCGCAGGCCTTGCTGATAGATCGCCGTCCTGGAGAGTGCGAGTTCGCGAGCTTCTTCCAGGAGGTCGACGCCGACTGAGCGGGCTTCCTCGTTTGCCTCCTCGTTGTAGAGGGCGACCCGCGGCGAGTCGTGCTCGAGGTCTGTGGGCATGACGGCTTCCGCCCCGTACACCATGAAGAATGGCGTGTAGCCGGTGGAACGGTTGGGAGTCGTTCTGATGCCCCAGAGTACTGCTGGTAGCTCGTCCAGCCAGCATCCTGGTGTCCTTTCCAAAGGTACTTGAAGTCGCGGCTTGATCCCGGCTAGCACTGTCTGGTTCATCCTCTCCGCCTGTCTGTTTGACTGCGGGTGGGCGACTGATGCCAGGTCAAGGCGGATGCCTTTTTCCTTGCAGAACGCCTTCATCTCTCCCTCGGCGAAGTTAGTGCCGTTGTCGGTGATGATGCTGTGCGGGTAGCCGTAGCGGAAAATGAGTTCTAGGAGGAACTTGGTGGCAGTCTTGCCATCAAGCGTCTTGATCGGCATGACCTCCACCCACTTGGTGAACTTGTCGACTGCAACGAGTAGGTGCTGATACCCGATGACGTAGTTACCTGCGTCAAAAGAAATGGGTTAGGTTGAGACTCCAAGTGCAGAGTGTGTAGTAAGTGGAAGACGTGTTTTCCCCACGAGGGGTGACTCGAGGGTTTAATATCGAACTCTCGGGGAATCAGTAGTGAAGATTTATCTTTCCTATCCTTCTTTTGGTTACCTACAAAACAAAGTAAATGTTTTGGTCCTCAACCTCACCTAGTGGTTGTCAAGCACAAGGTGTGAGAATGATATCAAGATAATATGCAATGCAAACAAGAAATAAATATGCAATGGTGGTAAATAAATATGCAAGGATGGTGGTAGCAATGATAAATGATATTTTTGGGTTTTATATGATGAATGCAAGATGTAAAAGTGTTTTTGTATTTTCGGATTTTTAAATGGCAGAAAATGGAAAAGTGGTAAAAGTGGTTGGAAAGGTGTTTCTTATGATTAAAAATGGACCGGGGTTCATGGTTTCACAAATGCACTCTCTCTTTAATAAAGTGGTAGACAATGGAACACTAGAGTTGACATATGAGATTGCAACACAACAGTTTAATGACAAGTTATAATTATATGGGCATCACGTCCTAACATAGAGACCTTTTGGTTATTAGTCTCTCTTATACTCCACCAAGATGCGAACTAAATCATAACACCTCAGTAATTAAGATAACTCAGAGTATAGCAATAAGTATCATGACATGAAGTTAAAATAAGAACATGCTAGATCTAGTCATGGAGTAGTGGCAATGGTCACACCCACATCTCCGGTAGCATGGTATTTCTTTTTATCCCTAGTGAGGCAACAAAGTAAGGTAAAACACCCAAGTGGATCGCAGAACTTTCTCTCACGTTCACTGCACTAGCCACCCCCCGTTACTCCAACTAATGCACACGTTCCCCCTCACACGCTCTCATAAACATGCTTGATCATGACAAGTAAATAAGAACGGGGTACATAATATGCATCTACTTTCATAACTGAAACAAAACCATTGCAATCTCAAACATATATTAACTCATAAAAAGATCCACCACAAAGGTATTACATAGATGACCGTAATCATGTTCAGCAGCTCATACGGTACTAATTAGTGAAGCTCAAGAGAGAGAGATACATAAGTTACTTCCACAAACCCATAGTCCAGAGGTGGACTACTCCCTCTTCATCATGGAGACGGTGGAGAAGTCGTTGGAGAAGATGGAGACCACGCCGGCAGCGCCCCGCCGGAGTTTTCCCCCTCCAATCTGCAACTCCAGGTCTCTGTTTCGGTGTTTCTGTGTTTCTGCGGCGCTCCTTCCAGAGAACGTCGGGGGACTATTTTTATAGGCGTTTTAGGTCAAAACGGAGTCGGTGGAGGAAAGATCGACGGCAACGGAGCTCCGAGGCCCAAAGGGGGGTCCCACGCGGCCAGGTACATGGCCGCGTGGGCCCACCTTTTGGCCCTCGGGCCTCCGCTTGTTTGCTTCCTTCGCTCCCACGCTTTGTTCCTTCCAAAAACTGATGCTCGTAAATTTCCAGGTCATTTGGACGTCGTTTGGGTCCCTGAAACATTAAAATATAGAAATAGGGTTTTCTGCCTGCGCAGGGTTAATTCCATAAAAAATAGGAAACATATCAAATATTCCCAAAATCATTATAAAACAGTGATATAACCCTTATATGATGCAAATATGACTGGAATATAAGTAAAATAATGCAAAGTTCATGTATGCATTTTACATGCATCAACATCCCCAAGCTTAACCTATACTCGTCCTCGAGTATGAAGGTGATAAAACTAACATGGACTTTGCAATTTAATACTAACAATGGATATCAAAGATGATTACTATTGCTACATAGAGTCAAATGATTCATTCTTAAAAGGAGTAGCAATATGCAAGATAGTTTATGAAGTGATATCAAGTATTCAATGCAAGGATGTTCAATGATAATTCACAAAGTGTAACATAAGAGAAAAGTACTATGGACCACATGTATGCATAATGATAAGTAAGAACATCCTACAATGGTCATAGAGTATTGATGAAAATCTGAATATAAAAGGTGGACACTTTGGAAAGATATATATGAGTAGAGGTAAAGCATGAATAATTTCATCTAACTTCTGAACTTCTCTACTTAAGTTAATGATTGTAATATGGTAATCCTTGGTGTCAAGCTCTCATTCCCCTATCATAGCATCTTGAATGATTAAGTTTAAAGTGAAAGCAAATATGAGTAGTGTGCTTGACAAAGTACAGGTTGAAAGTCTCATGCCCCTTGAATACAAGTACCTACTCCATGTGTTACTCAACTTGGAAACAAAGCAAGTTCAAGTTAAATATCATTGTAAGTAATAATAGTATCATTAAGAGCGTCAACTGGGGTACCTCTTGTCCCAGGATATGGAACAAGCCCATATCAAAATGACAAGACAAACAAACACAATGAACAATCTCAACACCCTTTTTATTTACCATTAGATAGCTTTTTATTGTAAGGTGTATCACAGAAGGTTCACCATAGCATGTAAGTAAATTTCCACCATGAATGATGCATGGCTTAGATTAGCGGCCCAGGCGTCTCTCTAACCATTTATACAAACTCATTTAAACTCACTTCATTTCCACATTTATTTCACCCATGGTAAGCATCCATAAACAAAAGTACATGATATCAACTAAATGATGAAGTGCATGTTGAAAGCTTGCCATGTGACAGCACATATGAGCTAACTCTCAACCAAAGACATTTGTCAAGCCACAACATCATAATTTTAATCACAATGGGTCATATTTTATTTATGCAATGAAAGTAAAGTGTGCATCAAGTTCGAGAGAGCTCTATAACCAACTTTTCCCAACAATCAACAACATAAGCATTTTCATTCAGAGGTATAGATAACACAAATATCATGATAAACATACTCGGAATAGCATAAAGCTAATAGGTAGATATGGTGGACTCACTGGAAAAACTTTGGTTGAAGGTGTTGGAAACAAGTTTTTGCTTGTTGGAATTTTTGGGCTAGCAAGAGGGAGAAAGTTGACCATCTAAATGCATGCATGAGTGTCCATAGAACTAACTAATCCATGTTAAACAAGTAAATAACATTCAGCATCAAAACATGAATAAAAGATAGCTCTTGATAAAATACTTGCAAATTATTACTCATTAACAAGCTCATGAATCATGCAACTATATGTATCTTTTAAAATCAACTCAACATCCCTTTTCCCAATCTTATAATAGCATCCAACATAATTCAACCCAAATTTCCAGTAGCTCTCTCATATATAAATGATAGTGTGGTGGTCTCACAAAATAAAAATCAAACAAACAAACAAAAAGACGCTCCAAGTTTATGCGATAAAGTGTTTCGATCGAAAAACAGAAGTTAGACGTGTGCAAACCGAGAGTGTGTAGGTCCAGTGGGGTTGTCTTCACATCCCCAAGCTTATGGTCTTCACCATCCTTGGATAGCTCTTGGTGCATCTCCTCTAATCCCTGTGAAAAAACTTCAAAACACCGTTTCTCCCATTTCTTTTTCTGTGGGGTGCATTAGTAGTGATAAACAAATAGATTTCTTGCTGCATATAATCCTTAGAACAAAAATTCATATGAATGTCCAGAAAGTGTATAATGTTGTATGCCTACTCATAAACTCAATTGGATCAAAAAGATTCAAGTTAAAAGTTCTAAGCATGCATCAAACAAAATGGGACAGAATCTGTCCAGAAAAACAGCAGCAGCAAAACGTATTTTTCTACCCTACTTAACTTTGTCAAAATTCCGAAAAAATTCATGCATACAGAGGATGAAAAGTTGCACTACAGTTAAATATGAGCTCATTCGGAGTTACAGAATAAGAATTAAAAATCATACCGTGCACAGATTCGTGCAGGAATAAAATCTCCGAACGCTATAAGCAACTTTTCAACCAAAATGAGTAAAACTTGGCACTTTATTAAAAATTCCAGAAACTAAACTAAACACTAAGTCTCTTGTTACAGCAAGAGGACACAAAGAAAATCACAAATAAAAACAACCGGGTTGCCTCCCGTAAAGCGCTTTCTTTATAGCCATATAGCTAGGCTTCTTACTTGATGTTTATTGTGGACGAAGCTCATGAGGGAGCTTGAACTTTGGTGTGTCCCTCTTCCTTGGGAAGTGTTCCATGCACTTCTTGTGTGGAAACTGAAACTTCACATTCCCTTCTTTTGAATCAATGATAGCACCTGTAGTACGAAGAAAAGGTCTTCCAAGAATAATTGGACTAGAGGTTTTATTCCCCATATCCATGATTAGAAAATCAACAGGCACAAATGTCATATGTAACTCTACCATAACATCACTTACTTTCCTAAAGCATGTTTAATGGAATCATCAGCAAGTGCAAGTTCAATAGAGCATTTTTCAAGATTTTTCAATTCAAGTACTTCATATAGTTCTTTAGATAAAACAGAGACACTAGATCCTAGATCAAGTATAGCATGGTGTGTCTCTTTTCCAATGGTTACTAGGACTTTGGGAATCCATATATCCCCAAGCTTAGGTGGTATCATAGCCTCTTGGTTGTACCTAGCAATCTTTTCTTTCAAGACATGATTAGCAATATAAGAACCAAAACCAGCTTGGTTAAGTTGATGGAAGGATCACTTGCAAATTTTTGTAAGATAGATATTAATTCATGCAAGCTACAATTCTCTAAGTCAAGCAATGGATCCTTGACTTCACTAAGCATTTTAACTTCTCAACTTTCTTTCTTTCATTACCATAATAGTTTCCTTAGCAATTCTCTCTTGCTCATGAATATGTTCCCAAGATTTATTTATAACCTCTTGACAATATTTAATTGTTTCCTCATGTTTTTGAGCTATAATGGTGTTCTTTAATGAGGAAACTTCCTTAGTGAGCTGATCTACCCTTTCAAACAAAGAGTCTTGTTTTTCAAACTTAGATATAAATTCCTTATTAAGCTCCTTTTGAGTAGATATAAATGATCTAATGGTGTTTTCCAAATCACTAGAAACATTACCACTAGTGCATATTTGTTTGGCACATATGGGGGTTTATTATAAGAGTTATAATTGTTGTTACCATACCCATTATTACCATAGTTCCTAATGAAGTTGACATCAATATTTTCAGGATTATTACCAACTAGTTCTTGCAAAGGCACATTTTCAATATTTTGTTTATTAATGAAAGCAAGAATAGTATCCATTTTAGATGACAAATCATTTGTTTCTTCTATGGAGTTCACTTTCTTAGAAGGATTAGGTGCTCTATCAGTATGCCATTGACTATAGTTTTGCAAAATGCTTTCCAATATGTTCTTAGCTTCTACTATAGTTTTTCCCATAAAAGCACCTCCAGCAGCAGAATCAAGAATATTTCTAGACATGTAATTTAGACCATTGTAAAAAGAGTGTAATATGGTCCATTCGTTGACCCCATGTGATGGACAAGTTCTAAGCATAAGTTTAATCCTATCCCAAGCCATAGCAACATGTTCATTTTCATTTTGCCTAAAAGAAAGAATGTTGTTTCTATTTTGCAAAATTTTAACAGGAGGATAGTATTTCTTAATGAAAGCTTCTTTTAAATCATCCCAAGTTTTAATGCTATCAATAGGTAATGAATGCAGCCACTCTTTAGCTTTTCCTCTAAGTGAGAAAGGAAATAACTTCAGTTTTAGAATATCACTTTCCACATTTTTAAATTTCTGCATGTCACATATTTCAACAAAATCATGAAGATGCATAGAGGCATCCTCCATAGCACTACCGCCAAATTGTTCCCTAGTTATCAAGTTCAACAAACTAGGACTTACTTCATAACTCTCAGCATTTATCTTAGGTGTGGCAATGGGCCTAGCAATAAATTGATCATTTGGAGTGTTTGTGTAATCACACAACTTAGTTCTTTCTCCCATTTTAGCAAGTTTTTATGTGTTTTTTAATTTTTTATGCAAAACTGAAAATAAATATGCAAGACAATGACAAAACAAGATAAATTGCTTTGAAGGTAAAGATGGATAAGATGATGCTCACGTAGGTGCAACCTCCCCAAGCTTAGGTGTTAGCACAAGTTGGTGATGAAGTTGACTTGGTGAGATATCCTTGGATAAACCCGGCACCAGAAAACAGAGCTAGTGCAGGGGACCCTTGGATAAACCTTTCAGCAATGATTCCCCGGCAACGGCGCCAGAAAACAGTCTTGATGGCCCTTCACGTAGTTACCTGCGTGAAAAAAAATGGGTTAGGTTGAGACTCCAAGTGCAGAGTGTGTAGTAAGTGGAAGACGTGTTTTCCCCACGAGGGGTGACTCGAGGGTTTAATATCGAACTCTCGGGGAATCAGTAGTGAAGATTTATCTTTCCTATCCTTCTTTTGGTTACCTACAAAACAAAGTAAATGTTTTGGTCCTCAACCTCACCTAGTGGTTGTCAAGCACAAGGTGTGAGAATGATATCAAGATAATATGCAATGCAAACAAGAAATAAATATGCAATGGTGGTAAATAAATATGCAAGGATGGTGGTAGCAATGATAAATGATATTTTTGGGTTTTATATGATGAATGCAAGATGTAAAAGTGTTTTTGTATTTTCGGATTTTTAAATGGCAGAAAATGGAAAAGTGGTAAAAGTGGTTGGAAAGGTGTTTCTTATGATTAAAAATGGACCGGGGTTCATGGTTTCACAAATGCACTCTCTCTTTAATAAAGTGGTAGACAATGGAACACTAGAGTTGACATATGAGATTGCAACACAACAGTTTAATGACAAGTTATAATTATATGGGCATCACGTCCTAACATAGAGACCTTTTGGTTATTAGTCTCTCTTATACTCCACCAAGATGCGAACTAAATCATAACACCTCAGTAATTAAGATAACTCAGAGTATAGCAATAAGTATCATGACATGAAGTTAAAATAAGAACATGCTAGATCTAGTCATGGAGTAGTGGCAATGGTCACACCCACATCTCCGGTAGCATGGTATTTCTTTTTATCCCTAGTGAGGCAACAAAGTAAGGTAAAACACCCAAGTGGATCGCAGAACTTTCTCTCACGTTCACTGCACTAGCCACCCCCCGTTACTCCAACTAATGCACACGTTCCCCCTCACACGCTCTCATAAACATGCTTGATCATGACAAGTAAATAAGAACGGGGTACATAATATGCATCTACTTTCATAACTGAAACAAAACCATTGCAATCTCAAACATATATTAACTCATAAAAAGATCCACCACAAAGGTATTACATAGATGACCGTAATCATGTTCAGCAGCTCATACGGTACTAATTAGTGAAGCTCAAGAGAGAGAGATACATAAGTTACTTCCACAAACCCATAGTCCAGAGGTGGACTACTCCCTCTTCATCATGGAGACGGTGGAGAAGTCGTTGGAGAAGATGGAGACCACGCCGGCAGCGCCCCGCCGGAGTTTTCCCCCTCCAATCTGCAACTCCAGGTCTCTGTTTCGGTGTTTCTGTGTTTCTGCGGCGCTCCTTCCAGAGAACGTCGGGGGACTATTTTTATAGGCGGTTTTAGGTCAAAACGGAGTCGGTGGAGGAAAGATCGACGGCAACGGAGCTCCGAGGCCCAAAAGGGGGGTCCCACGCGGCCAGTACATGGGCCGCGTGGGCCCACCTATTTGGCCCTCGGGCCTCCGCTTGTTTGCTTCCTTCGCTCCCACGCTTTGTTCCTTCCAAAAACTGATGCTCGTAAATTTCCAGGTCATTTGGACGTCGTTTGGGTCCCTGAAACATTAAAATATAGAAATAGGGTTTTCTGCCTGCGCAGGGTTAATTCCATAAAAAATAGGAAACATATCAAATATTCCCAAAATCATTATAAAACAGTGATATAACCCTTATATGATGCAAATATGACTGGAATATAAGTAAAATAATGCAAAGTTCATGTATGCATTTTACATGCATCAGGTGCGTCATGCCGCCACGAGCCGTCTTGAATTTGCCCACCATATCTATCCCCCAGACGGCAAATGGCCAGGTGAGAGGGATGGTCTTCAGGACCGCCGCATGTAGGTGGTCCTGGCGAGCGTACTTCTCCCGACGCATCGACGGATGATGTCGACTGCGTCCTGGTGAGCCGTCAGCCAGAAGAAGCCGTGCCGGAACGCCTTTGCGACGAGGTTGCGGGCACCAACATGGTGACCGCTGTCGCCGGAGTGGATCTCATGCAGGATGCGTATCCCTTCGTCGGGTAGGACGCAGCGGAGGAAAACTCCCGAAGTGCTGCGTTTGTAGAGCTCACTGTTGATGATGGCGTAGGCCAAGGCACGACGCACCATTTGTCGTGTCTGAACCTCTTCGGCTGGCAATTTTTTGGTTGCCAGGTACTCGATGTAGGGCTCCCTCCAGTCGGCGATGCTGGAGACATTTGCCACCAGAGTCGTGTCGGTGACGGCGGGTTGGCGACGCCGACTTCGGCCGTTGGCCTGATCGACGGGTTGTGGAGGTGGTCAAGGAAGACGCCCGGCGGGACTCGGTCCCGTTTGGAGCCGAAACGAGCGAGCACGTTGGCTGCCTCGTTCTTCCACGAGTCGGCGGTAAGCCACCATGTTGGGGTCGTTTGCATCCCATGTTCCAATCGTCTGCAGGACGACGAGGTTGGAGTCACCGTAGCATTTGATGCGGCTGACTCCCATTTCCTTGGCCACGTGAAGGCCATGTAGGAGAGCTTCGTACTCGGCGACGTTGTTGGTGAAGGTGAAGTGTATCTGCAACGCGTAGCGCATCTTGTCGCCTTGCGGAGAGGTGAGGACGACTCCAGCCCCCGAGCCCTCGTACATCTTGGACCCGTCAAAGAACAGGGTCCACCGGCCGGCCTCGTAGGTCGGAGCCGGCTGGTACGTCTCCATCCAGTCGACGATGAAGTCTGGGAGTGCCTGCGACTTGATCGCAGTGCGTGCGGCGTAGTTGAGGCCAAAGGGCTGCAGCTCAGAGGCCCACTTGGCGACTCGCCCGGTTGCTTCCCTATTGCGAATAATTTCAGCTAAGGGAGACGAGCTGACCACCGTTATCTGGTGGCCCATGAAGTAGTGTCGTAACTTTCTTGAAGCAAAGAATACACCGCATACAAGTTTTTGGTAGTGCGGGTATCGCTGCTTCGACTCCGTCAGGCATTCGCTGACGTAGTATACTGGTCGCTGGACCAGCTGCTCGTGGCCCTCCTCCTTGCGCTCGACGACGACCGCCGCGCTGATGACTCGGTTGGTCGCAGCAATGTACATGAGCATTGGCTCCTTCTCCAAGGGGGAGGCCAGGATAGGTGCCTTGGCCAGCGTCTTTGATACGTCTCAAACGTATCTATAATTTCTGATGTTCCATATTGATATTATACCAATTGTTACATGTTTTACATACACTTCATATCATTTTTATGCATTTTCTGGGACTAAACTATTAGCAAGATGCCACAGTGCCAGTTCCTGTTTTCTGCTGTTTTTGTATTCCAGAAAAGCTGTTGTGGAAATATTCTCGAAATTGGACGAAATTTAGACAGAACCTTCTATTTTCCCGACACGTACACGGAATCCAAAGGAGAGACGGAGGCAATCGAGGAGGCAGCCACGGCAGGGGCCGGCGCGGCCCCACCTCCTGCCGCGCCGGGGGGTGACGTGACTGTTGGAGATATGCCCTAGAGGCAATTAATAAAGTGATTTTATTTGTCATATCTCAATTGTTCATAATATGTTTTAAATACCAAGCTATAACTGTATTACACGGAAACATTAATACACGTGTGGTATGAAAACAACCAGGTCCCTAGTAGCCTCTATTTAACTAGTTCGTTGGGCAACAGATGATCAAGGTTTCCTAATCATGGATAATTACGTCGGTTGACAACGGAGTCATGTCATTAGGTGAATGATGTGATGGACATACCCAAAATATAGAAACGTAGTGTTCATACCTTCGACTGTGAGATCATATCAAATCTCTGCTTTTGGAAGATGCGGCTGATTGCATCAAACGGCATGTCTTATATAGCATGACAATAAAGGTGACACTTTCGGGTATCGAAAGGAAGCAGTAGAAGCGAGTGATCAAGAGCAGAAATTGCCAGTCCACATAGCAGGATAGATACTCTGGGCCCACTCGGTGAGATTAAATCAATAAGCTTGCAAGCATGTGACTAGGTCACGGGGATGTAATATCACAGACGAGTAAAGATAGATTTGTCGATGATGAGGTCATGCTTGGTAATCGTGATACCGGAGAACGATGCTCGGACAATCTAAGTATCGATAGGCAAGAGGATGAGACTGGACGTCTAAAGGTTCAAACGATAAAAGGTCTTTCGTGGATGCACATGGGCTATCACGGGTATCCAGACCCCGCTGTTAGTCATTGATAGGAGAATGTGTCTCGTTCATGTCTGTGTGGTCCCGAACCGTAGGGTAACACACTTAAGGGTAGGTGACGATTAGATTGGATATAAGAGAGAAAGAAACGGGAACTCCGGAAGCGTTCCGGAACATGTCCGATGTTGATCGGAGGCAACGAAATATGTTTTCGGAGTCCGAATGAATTAAATAATATGTATTTAATATTAATAAGTGTTATTGATGATTAAATATATTTTTTAATTAATTAAATTCGAATTTAAAAGGCATTAAAACCTATATGGGCCTTAGAAGCCCATTAGGGAAAAACTCCCAAAAGGAAAAAGGAAAAAAAGGGGGGGGGGGGAGGGCCAGCCGGCCTGGATGGGCCGAATGGGGCCCACCAGGGCCGGCGGCTTCCCCATGGCCGGCGCACCCCCATGTGGGGTTTAGTCCCACATGGGGGAGCCAAGGAGGTTGGCCTCCCCCCCTCCCCTTTATATAGGAGTGCTCCATGCCTTGGAAATTCATCCCTTCTTCCTTCTTCTTCTCTCCTACCTTGAGCGTGGTTCCGTTTCTGAAGCTACGTACGAGGAGAGAAGTCTCTCCACCTTACACAGACCGCCGTGCTTCGAGATCCAATCTTCTACTTCCGCTGCTCTGCTGGATCTGGAGCTCGGAGGTCGTCATCTACACCGCACGTGTGTGGAACTACGAGGCGCTACACGTGTGGCGCTGGGAGTATGACTACTTCCTCTACACGACCTTGAGGTCGGCTTCGTCGGCTTCATCGGCAACGTTTGTGCGGGAACGTAATCCCGCTTTCGGTCTACAAGGGTATGTACTCCGTCCTCCTTCGTATAGTATATCTGCATAGATGGATCTTGGCTAGTTTATGGTTATCGTCGGTAGGAAAATTTTTGTTTTCTGTCTACGATCCCCAACAGTGGTATCAGAGCCGATCTATGCGTAGATATTTCTATATTGTTAGAACACATGTTGAATGTGGGCATCGATTCTACATTTGTTACCCTCTCGCATGTACTTGTTTATATCGCGGCATTGTGGGATGAAGCGGCCCGGACCGACTTTACGCGTACTCTTACGCGACTCTGGTTCCACACTTGACATACGGCTTGTACCGTATATGTGGCTGGCGGGTGTCTGTATCTCCTACAATAGTTGATATTGCATTTACAATGGAGGGCCCCGAAAGGGGTGTAATAGAGACAATTGTCTTATCGCTGTTGTGGTTGTATTCGTAGGTAAGAAACGGTTCTTGTGCGAAAGCCCTAGCAGCCACGTAAAATATGCAAAAGATAAAGTAGAAAGCGTCTAACTTTATTTTGCAGGGGCAATGTGATATGGTCAAGGTAGGTTTATTAAATTGTTTATAAAACTGTTGGCGCGAAGGAGACCATCGGCGCGGAAGAGACCACATCATGTCGCATTACATTTCATTCTAGATGTTATGTAGATTGTGTGCATCTTATATTGTGTATATATGTTTATATATTAGTTACACGGCGGTAGAAATATAAGATGATCCCTCCTAAAACCATGTAGTGTTCTCCTATAGCGTGCACCACCGAAAGTTCTCCGTTACGAGGCAGGCCGTGACGATCGGGTGTTAGACGTATCTGCGTTCGCATAAGGTGGGTGTAAGCCACGTTGCACAAGCAATACGCTATAGGTTATAATGGCGAGCCTAGCATGTACAGACATGGCCTCGGAACACAGTGACCGAAAGGTTAAGCATGAGTCACATAGTTGTTGTGATTGACATAAACGATGTCTACCTTTGAAGCTATGCTATCGGCCGTGACGATCGGGGATAGTGTATCGAATGAGGATCATGTAATCACTAAGACGATGCGAGGGATACTCGTCTTGAGTGGGAGTTCTAGTAGTTTTACTTTGAAAACTTAGTTTTATTTTGAAAACTAGAACCCATATTTTATTATGAACAAAAGTCTTTATGCTTTGCAAAACCTTTGTAGATGATAACACTAGTAGGAAAAAAGTCTTCTGTGGCGCACCATTTTAGAATTCTGTGGCGCACGATGGGTGCGCCACAGACTTCTCGCCACTATTTTTTTTTTCTGTGGCGCACCGCGCCGTGCGCCACAGAAATACACTGATTTTTGTGGCGCACTAGGAAACCGTGCGCCACAGAATCTCGTTTTCAGTTTTTAAAAAAATATACGGCTGCGGTGGGCAGCCGCAGCCCCACCCGATGGAGAACAGCGGCAGAGGTGGACGCCGGGGAAGTTGCGGGCGCCGCTGATTCGAAGCTGGCGAAGAGCCACTGCGGCGACGGTTCTGTGGTGGCGGCCAAGGAGAGCACGGACGGAGGGGGAGTCCGGCCATGAAAGCGCCTTGGAAGCCGCGGCAGGGGCGTCGCCCGGGAAGCGGCAGAGGTGGACGCCGGGGAAGTCGCGGGCACCGGCGAGGGCGAGGGCGGGGGACACCGCGACGAGCGAGTCGACGGCGGGGAGCGGCGTGAGGACGCTGGCGTGGGAGGTGAGCGCGGCGTCGAAGCTGGTGACGGCCCGGGCGCGACGCGGCCGGTGAGGGGGAGGAGGGTGGCGGCCATGGCTCGGATAACTCCGGCAGCCACCGTCCCGAGCGCCTCGGCCTCCTGTTGTAGAGCCGCCGACGAGCTTCCTCCTCTGCCTCCAATTCCACGAACCTCGTCCGACCGGTGAGCCTGCTCCGCCCTCGTCCGTGCTTGACCCGGAGGAGATGAGGCCCTCCGCGACGGCGGCGCTGCGTGGCGGAAGGCGGCGTCGCTGGTGCCCAGGATTGAAGGCCAGGAGATAGAGGAAAGAAGGGGATTGAGTCGTGAGGGAGAGAGAGCTAGCGAGCCAGAGAGAGAAGAGAGAGAGAGAGAGAGAGAGCGAGCCATAGCCAGAGCTGTGCGTGTGAGTGTGTGGCTGTGCGTGTGAGCCAGGAGAGAGAAGAGAGATTGATACGTGTACGAGTATGTGGATGTGCGTGTTTCACGTGAGAGGATAGGGTAGAGAGAGAATATAGATCTGAGATTTTGATTTTTCTGTGGCAACTTTTTGTGGCGCACTGGGACACATGCGCCACAGAAATCAACAATTCTGTGGCGCACGTAGAGGGTGCGCCACAGAAATGTGACTTTCTGTGGCGCATCCAGACAGGCGCGCCACAAAAAGCCACATTTCTGTGACGCACGCAGCGGGTGCGTCACAGAAATGTGACTTTCTGTGGCGCATCCAGCCCAGTGCGCCACAGAAAGCCATATTTCTGTGGCGCATTTAGTTTTGGTGCGCCACAGAATTCCAAATTTCTGTGGCGCATGCAAAACAATGCGCCACAGAAATTATTTCTGTGGCGCATGCCTATTCCGTGCGCCACAAAATGCTATTCTATAGAAAGGCAGTTTCCTGGTAGTGTAACCTCTTCTATAGCCCTGTTAGACTTAGGCGCATTCCTGCGTTTTTGAGAAACTTAAAAGTGATGGGTCCAAACTTCATAGTTTTATACCATAGCTTGAGGATACTCCTTGTTTTAAACCTTTTAGCTCTATACGATACAAAACCCGCTAGGAGATAAAACCGGAGATTCCATTGACAAAAGATAATTCAGATTATCAAGTTTTGTGCGGATAATTTCATCATAGTCCAGTGTATGCTATGATCTCTGCCGTTGAGAATGAACTGTGGGTGCGTGTTGACAGATCGCGAATGGTCGCTGAGATTGATGATCTGTATTCACCGTAAATCAGGCTTTCTTCTCAACTAAGATGGAAGAGAACACACGCATTAGAAGAGCATGTGGCAGTCATACCTGATGACATTGGTCATACTAGATGACATTGGTCATATTTGATGACATTGAGACGCCTCGCTCAACTCGATCACTTGATGACAGACAACGTTGCCAGGTGCAAATAGTTTGTCATAGACTATGTCATGAAAGGGGAATCATTCACCTTCATGAATTCTTGATTACATTGCAAATCTAGAAGATGAAACAGATCGCCGGAAAATCTTCAATGATGATGGTATATATATGATATATGCATTATAAATGTTTGAAGTAAACAAAGTACTCACTGCAGTGACTAAGTTGTGATACTAGTCATGTTTTATGAAAACAAGATTTTCTGCTTGAGTAGCTTGGAAGGATGAGGAGACAATGTGTGTTGATGATGGCAAGCAAACATGTTGTGATGGCCATAGACACTCTCTCTCAACATCCACCATTTGGATTAATTTGGATTTGAACAAATATTCCTTTTGATCGCTTGTGAGCATGATCATTATAAGTGTCTTCCTCTTGCGAGACAATCATTCATATTTGTTAGTGACAAATCATTGGCCTACATTTATGAGCGATATAATGATCATGCACCGATCGTGAATGGAATGTTCATATGTGAATCTAAATGTTAGTAGTTCATACATTTATAATATTTATGCCAAAGGATACAAACTTAGTAATGACACCACATTTATGTGGCACTCACGTTTTGAATCATGTCAAAGTTATAAGCATAAAGAAGCTCCATTCTGATGGATCTATGAGTCTTTGGATTTTGATCTTCTGACACTTGCAAGATAACTAAGACACCGTTTTCAGGAAACGGGCGTATAACTTATTGAAATATCATACATAATTCATGTGTGTGTGGATCAATGAAGTATTTCAACGTGTAGTGGAAATCATTATTTAGTAAACTTTACCAAGGATTGATTTAAGTAGATGTATGGGCATCCGCTTAATGAAATGCTGGTCTGAATAGTTTGATAAATTCAAATAAAGTTCAGAAGTAAAGCAGGAAACTAAACTTAACAAGATAATCAATTTCCTACGATACAGATCGAGGGAACGAGGATTTGAGTTATGAGTTTGGCATATCATCGGAAGACTTGTGAAAAGAGTTCCACAAATTACGCCGTATGGAACATCACAATGCTATGGTGTGTTAGAATGTCGTAATCACACGATATTGGATTGTGTGTTATTAATTATATCTCTTATCGAATTGTTGTGATCATTAGAGTCATATGGTAGGAACAGAACATTCACTTTAGATAGTAGGGAAGCCATCTAAATCCATGGAGGCAATACCATATGAATTATGGCATGGCTTTTAGCCTAGATTGTCGTTTTGGTATTTTAGTGTTTCGATACGATCAAACCTAAAATGGATAAATCTTTGTAGTGGACCTAAAAAAATTAGTTGGGTACGTGTCTCACGACAAAAAGGTAAAATTGTTGCCAGAATATACCTTACTCAAGAAACAGGTCCTTGTCCGAAGGTATAAGTGAGAAAGAAAGTAGAGCAGGACGGAGTTAATGAACTTCCTCTCCAGACATCAGAGTGACGCAACGGAAACTGTTTCGGTACCGGAAACTGTTCCGATATCGTCCTCCATAGATGAAAGAAAGCTAATGATAATGATCAAGATGCTCTAAGCTCATACTAAGATCGTAGGCATACGAGAATAGTTTCCGCACCATGTGCTACGACTATCTTGTTATGAAATGTCATGTTTATGGAACGTGAAAGTACCTACGAACTACAAAGAAGCGATGGTGGACCTAAGTCCAAGAAATGGCTATGAGCCATATATAATCCGAGATAAAATCCATGTACAATAACTAAGTAATGACTTAGGTATATTTTATTAATGGCATTCAGGCCATTGAAAGTAAATGGAATTTTATGATAAATAGACGCTGACGGAAAGACAACCGTCTATAAGGATCGATTTGTCACAAAACTGTTTTGACAAATTCAAAAGTTGACCGCAACGAGATTGTGTCTCAAGTGGCAATGCCTAAGTTTATTTAGGATTGTTCTAGCAATTATTATCAATTAAGAAATTGATGGATGGATGAAGAAAACCGTGTTCCCTAATGGCAACATTAAGGAAGAGTTGTAACCAGTACAACAAGTAGGTTTGGTTGATCCTAAGGATGCTAGACATGTATGCAAACTTTAGTTGTCCATTCATGGGCTGAAGCAAGCATATCGGAGCTGGAATCTTCATTTTGATAATGTGATCAAAGGATTTTGGAGTTGTCCAAAATAGTTGAAGAAACCTGCAGTTACAAGAAGTGAGTGGGAGCTAAGTAGCTTTTCTTGAATGGCATATTTGAGTGGGAGCTAAAAGAAATTCCCTTGTCTTATATGTGGAAGGCATATTTGAGTGGGAGCTAGGTGTCATTCCAGACTTTATATGTAATGACATATTGAGAATGATACAGATCCTCTAGTAAAGTATGAATGATTATTTAAGTGATTAAATTTTCTATGAATGAAGTTTAGAGTATTAGGCTTTAAATCTATAATTCGTATAGATCATAAGGGGCTTAGTAACATTAGGTTGGAATATTTTTCTAGGTCAAGATTCTGAAATGTTTCAGAATAGAACAAGCAAAGAAAAGGATTCTTACTTGTATGACTAGGTAAAATATTATCTTGGCATTTCAGCGATAGTTATTGAAAGAAAAAGATGTCCGACATCCTCTATGCCTCAGTCATAGATTCTATCATACTGAAAGCTTGGCTTGATGTGACCCAAGTTCTTGTTTGAAGAACGGGTTCTAGAGTGATCCCTGGATGGATCAATGAACAAATGTTAAGTATATCCTTCAGTGTCTACAGATGTCGGCCCAGTGAAATCCAGGGTGTGATGGGCCTGTCCTATACGGCCCTCGACAGTTGATGGCCAATTTTCGCTAAGGACCAAGCCTACGGCCTGGAGAGCCTCGCGAGGATCATTGCCTCGCGAGGGCATTCGAGGCAGCAGAGGCCTGTGGAGGCCACATCCGCTGCTGCCCCCTCTTCAAGGAAATCTCCCCTGGGGAGAGGTCAACGCCGAATTCTCTACAGGGCGTCCAAGCCCTCGTGGAGATTGCTTCGCTGCAAAGCAACCTCTGCAGAGCGCACATGGGCTCTGCAGCGGCCGCAGAGTGACGCGCGCCCCTGCGCGCGGTGACGACGACGCCGCAGTTGCCATTTTGGTGATTAAAGGGGTCAACAAAGCTGTGCCACCCGCTCCGGACCACAAGGATTTCCTCTTTGGTGATAAGGGGACCGGCCGGCACTACGCTCTAAGGGCCAACGTCACCGTGGGCACCCCCACGTTCCTCTGCGGCCCCAGCTGGCCGTCCTGCATAGACGGTGGGTACTCTGCTACAGGAGTCAGCTTTACGCTCATGGACCGTGTCCATGGACATCCGGGCTGCGATGCACCGCGCTCCACCTTCTGCGCCACGTGACAGCCCTACCACGGTGCGAGTGCAAGGAGGGAGCACGGGGCGCCTATAAAAGGAGGACAAGGTGCACCGTAGCAAGGGATCGCATTCCATTCTAGCATAGCCACTTACGCGCAAGGAAGAAGAAGACCATTGCTTCCCTTCCTTGTATACACCATTGCCAAAAGAGAGCCCTCGGCAAGCTCATTGTACTGTAACCTCTCCAAGCAGTGCAATACAGACAAGCAGGAGTAGCGGTATTACCTCCACACGAGGGCCGTGAACCTGGGTACGGGCTGGTGTTCATCTCTGTCGTGATGTCCCTCCGCTTGCTCGACGAGCACCGTCGCCGTGCAGGTTGAGGGTTGTTTGACCAACGTGTTCAGCCCCTTACACGAACTCTCTTCGTGAGCTTGACTATCCCTGTTTCGTGGGAGTCATTCTCCGACAATTGGCGCGCCAGGTAGGGGGCTGAGGCGCGTCTTCAACCTTCATCGACCTCTGCGCCATGGCGGACACTCGCGCAGCTCGCGCCACCCGGCGGGCGTCAGGCAGGGCAACCACCGAGCCCGCTGCCAACACCACCAACCCTCGCGGCCGTCCCCGCGCCAGCCGTGCCACGGGGCGCAACACCGCTGAACCGCGTGTGGAGCACCCCGAGGACGACGACGGCCACCACGACGACCGCTTCGACGACGACGTCGACCACGGGCACGGCGAGGACGCTGAGTCCTCGCATCCGTCCCAGCGCCACAGCGCCTCCACTCTTGGGCGTCCAGCGCCCAGCCCAAACACCGCGCTGCTCATGGCCGCGGAACTCTTCCGCTACCGTCCCACAGCTGAGGCGCACGACAACTGGCTCGGCCGCCTTCAGCACCTCGTCGACATCGCGGCACCGCGCGCTGCTCCTGCGGCGTCGCGCTCTCTGGTGCACCACAACTCCGGACGCGCTGGAACCACCGCGCATGGCGCAGCTCCGCCGCCGCCTCCGCCGCCGCCTCCGCCAGGTCCGCCTCCGCCGCGGCGCACAAGGCCGCATCCCACGCGTCGTCGCCGCGCGATTGTCAAATCGTGCAGCGGACACCCCCAGACGCGCGGGTGGAAATGGAGCGCCAGAAGGACCTCCAGAAGCGCATCGTGGAGGAAATCGGCCAGGCAGGGCGACAGAACCGCCGTGCTCTTCAGGGGGCATCGCCTCGTACGCCACAGGTTGCGCGGCCTTCACCCGCAACCTGCGGCGCGTCGTCTGGCCACAGAAGTTCAGGCCTGACCTACCCAAGGGCTACGACGGCACGAACAACCCCATCGAGTTCTTGCAGCTCTACACCACCTCCATCCAAGCTGCGGGGGGAGACGACAAGGTCATGGCCAACTGGTTCTCCCACGCTCTCAAGGATTCCGCCTTGTCGTGGCTCCTGAACCTTCCCGAGGACTCCATTGACTCGTGGGAGGAGCTCTGCCAGCAGTTCGTTGCGAACTTCAAGGGCACGTACGAGCGCGCCCTCACCTACAACGACCTGCGAGCTGTGCGCCAGAAGCCTGGCGAGACCCTCCGCAGGTACATCCAGCGCTTCAGCCAAGTCCGCAACAAGATCCCGAACATCCCGGACTCGCACGTCATTGCGGCCTTCAGAGAGGGCGTCACCAACCACAGGATGCTCGAGAAGCTCGGCATCCATGATACCCTCTCCTCCGTGGTGAAGCTCTTCGACATCGCAGACAAATGCGCCAAGGCAGAGGAAGGGCTCCTCTTCGTCAAGGTGGGCTCGACAGACGACCCTGTCGAGGGATCCAAGACCCAGAAGAGGCGCGACGAGATCAAACGCAAGCCTACCGCAGTCCTGGCAGCTGAACCCGACGCCAAGCATGTTCGCGAGGACTCTCCAGAGGCTGGCAAGAAAGAGGTGGACAACCGCCCGTTCTGCATCTACCACAACAGGCGCGGCCATGCGACAGAGAACTGCTATGACCTCAAGCAACTGAGCAAGAAGCGTGAGCAAGAAGAGGGCAGCGGTGGCCGCGGCAGAGGCCGTGGTTACCGCAAAGGTGGACGCAAGGGCAACTTCCAGAGGCCTCAGGGAACTCAGGCGAATGCCGCCGAGAAAAACAACAATCTGCCCGACGAAGAGCCTGGAGGCTACCAGGCCCCCAAGGGTGCCATGGCATGCATCCTCGGCGGATCCCAGGCGCCCAAGTCGAACAACCAGTTCAAGCAGTTCGCTCGCGAGCTCAACGCAGCGCTTCCCGGGGTCGAGACGTCCCGCCCCCTCAAGTGGTCCCAGTACACCATCGCCTTCGACGCCAAAGATCACCCCAAGTCTACAAAGACTGTGGGCACCCTCCCGTTGGTGTGCACCCCCACCATCAACAACATCGCCGTCGGCAAGACGCTCATTGATGGGGGTGCAGGCCTAAACGTCATCTCTGTCGAGACCTTCGAGACGCTTCAAGTGCCCTACGAGTGGCTCATGCCCTCCAGGCCCTTCACCGGGGTCACCAGCGGCTCAATCTCGCCTCTGGGGCAAGTGAGGCTCGCGGTCACTTTTGGCACGCAGGAGAACTACCGCACCGAGCTAATTGACTTCGACGTCGCGCACATTGGCCTGCCCTACAACGCCATCCTCGGCTACCCCGCCCTCGCGAAGTTCATGGCCGTCACGCACCATGCCTACAACATGGTCAAGATCCCTGGCAGCGGTGGCACCATCACCATACGCGGTCACGTACAGGACGCCACGCGCGCCGTCGAGATCGCCTACAAGGCCGCTGCCATGGCATTCCCCGCTGACGAGGACATGGAGCCTCTCGAGAGGCCCAAGAAGAAGAAACAACTGTTCACTCAAGAGCAAGCATCTACAAAGAAGGTGTCGCTGAGCACCAGCGGCTCGGGGGCTAGCGTCACCATAGGCGCTGGCTTGCCTCCCAAATAGGAAAGCGCGCTCGTCGCCTTCCTTCGGGCAAATTCTGACATGTTCGCATGGACTCCGTCAGAAATGTCCGGTGTACCAAGGGAGGTGATCGAGCACCACTTAGCCGTGTGTCCAGACGCACGCCCTGTAAAGCAAAAAGCGCGGAAACAAGCCCCCGAGAAGCAAGCGTTCATCATCAAAGAAGTAGAGAAGCTGAAAGCAGCAGACATCATTCGAGAAGTTGCCCACCCCACTTGGCTCTCCAACGGTGTGGTTGTCCCAAAACCCAATGGAGGAGGCCGGCTCTGCATCGACTACACAGACGTGAACAAGGCTGCCCCAAGGATCCATACCCCATGCCAAGGATAGACCAGATTGTGGACTCCACCGCCGGCTGTGATCTCCTCTGTTTCCTGGATGCCTTCTCAGGCTACCACCAGATCAAAATGGCCAAGGAAGACGAGGAGAAAACAGCATTTCTCACCCCTTGTGGTGTGTATTGCTACACTTGCATGCCCTTTGGCCTAAAAAACGCCGGCGCCACCTTCCAGAGGCTCATGAGGATCGCCTTGGGGGCTCAGATGGGAAGAAATGCAGAAGCTTATGTCGACGACATCGTGGTCAAGTCTCGCGAGGGAGACACCCTCTTGAAGGATCTCGAGGAAACCTTCGCCAGCCTGCGCAAAGTGAACATCAAGTTAAACCCTGTGAGGACCCCGGATTAGGTATCCGAGATACTCGTTATGTTTCCTGCAACAATCCCATGATCAGTCTGTGGTTGCACATAACTCGAATTGGCATCACAGAACACCCATAAATACCGAATAAATATACTTACTTGATTGAAGTCATAACTTCAACAGGTAGTTGCAGCGGAAATCACCAACAGCGTGGAGCCCAAGTCATTTGCCTTAACCCTACAGGCAGCTGACTGGGAAGCGCCCTAGTTCGCATTGACGTCATTAATCACTTCTTCTTCGAACTGCTCCTCTTCAGAATCTGGCTAAGACAATAGCCAGGGACGAAACCAATATGAGTACATTTGAATGTACTCGCAAACTACCCCCGGAATGAGCATGCACTACTCTTTGTATTGTTTAAATACTTTTGTTTAATAACACTTTATTTTGAAATCTCTATATCTTTATTGAAAAAGGAAAGAAGGCTTTTAGAACTTTTCCCATAAACCTGTCTTTGTAAGAAGTCTCCTTTAAAACTTTTCCCCGAAAATATATCTTTGTTTTTAAAAGAAATAAGAAGTTTCTTTTGAAACATCTTCCCGGAAAATCACCATTTTGTTTATTACTCCAAAACTCCTCCTTTTCCGACCAAAACCATTCCTGGTCAAATCATTTTTCCAACAACCTTATACCAACCCTTTGGTATAGTTGCATAAAACATTTTTCCACTTTCAAGACCCAAAACTTTGCACTTCTCGACCATAGCCCCTCAGGGTCCTCCTCTTTTTCAGCAACCTCATACCGACTCATCGGTATAGTTGCACCAATACAACATCTCCATTTTCCTTTCAAATCTTAAAACATTTCCAAAACTTGCACATGGTCAGAGGACAGCCTCCCAACTGTCCATATCCGAGGACTCGGCTATTCGAATAGTTTTATTACCCTCTGAAGAGGTAGCACGCTTTTAACCCACATCCATCCGGTAGCTCATCGTGTCAGCCACGTCCCGCCATACAAGGTGTATGCAAAGTTGAGCCACCGACCTTAGCCTCTCCTTTGCTCATGCTAGTATAGGATCCTACCCATATGATAATTCCCATCGACACTCAGTCCGGTCCCCGTCGGCAACCCCAAGTGTGAGGACTCATATGTTTTTCCCGACGACCACATTTATGAAGTCTTCAATCCTCCTCCTTATCTTTCCATAGAGTTTGAGCGAGGACCCAGGTCAGGGGAGTTCACAAACCATCCCCTCACGCATAACGGAGTCATCTCCGTCGATGAGGTATCCCATACTAATAAGAGCAAATTATGTGACTAAGCCCCGTTCCCATATGGGGGTAAACGTGGTCGCACAGATTATTGGCTGGTCGTCATAGTACAAAGACACAATGTGCATTTTTCATGAACACCTCCATTCTCCAGTTCTCCACTTCCATACCGACATCTCGGTATTCCATATCCACACCAGTAATTTCAAAGGAGTTTTGAGTAAACAATATTTTTCCCATCCTACAGTTTGATATACTCTATCTTATATATCTACATTGGTGGCAAAATAGTTTCCCTATACTTTTTGGAAAAGGTTTTATAAATCTTTGCTTTAAAAGTAAAACATTTTATCAAAGTAGATGCATATATATATGTAGGTGCAAGCTCAGAGAGTAGCTTGCCTGATTTCAACAAAGTTCTTGGGGTCTTGCTCTTGTTGTTTAGCAAAATCCCCCTCCTCGATAATCTCGGCAACGTTCTCGTCTAATCGTCTACACTAGCAAGTACAAACAATCACTATAGTATTCAACCAAACAATACTAACACTCAAGCTGAACATCTATAAACACCTACTGTCCTATAGGAGTCCAAACAATTGAATTTAGATCGATTTAATTTGTTACTAAATCCACCCACTTTTATTAATTTAAGAATCTAGTTAAACATTATTTAATGTCTTATTTAATCTCTATTGCTCACAAACATACAATTTAAAAATCCCTTAGCTAAACACTGTCATCTAGAAGGTTTCTTAACTGGATTTGAGTCAATTTCAGTTTAAATAATTTAATTAACCAATATTTGAATATGTTTAAATTTATGGCAGAATCTAGTTATTCCTGTTTAATTGCATATCTTGAGTTATGTTGGTCACAAAAATGCAAACTAAAATTCTATGGATAGCTACTGGTTTTTAGAAGACAACACAAGTGGATTGAGCTCATTTGGAGTTACCAAATTTCCTACACATTTATTTTATTCCAGAAAGTCATTTATCAAGATTTAGCTACTGCCTAAGTTTTGTTCATCACAAAATTAAATCCTTTTATAGGTAATTAACCATGACTAAATGTGACCTAACAAAATTGATTCCAACTCATTTGGATTTACCATTAAGTTTTAATAATTGTTTTAGTCCAGAGAGGCTTGGGTATATTTAATCTAATGCCCATTAATTAATAATGCTTAATTAATTCTACCAAATTTAGGAGAGCTAAAGGATCACATTACTAAGCTAACAAAATTGGATTCATGTTATTTGGACTAAGAGAGCTCCCTAAACAATTAATTTGGTTTAATAAACCTTCTGTGGCATTTTTAATACTACGCAATAAATATTTATCTAAACAGGGTGAAACCACTTTTGTTGTTTAAAGAATTTCATAAGCTTCTCAGAATATTTTAGTTTGATTTATTTGGATTCCTAAATCTCAAGATATTTAATTTTAAAGTGAGGTCCAGTACTAGATTTTCAATGTTCTAAATTTAAACAGAGAAAAATCGAATGGGTATGGCACCGTTGGATCGAGATCCAACGGCCCACGACGAATCCATCGCCGACGACCAAGCAACAGCGGCGCTGCCGTGGCCAGCGACGGCGAGGTGGATGGAGGGGCTCACCTAGGGCTTCCGCGGACGCGGTGGACGGCGGAGGAGAGTGCGGGGAACGTGGGGGAGTAGATGGCGTGGATGGCGAGGCTCGGGAACGACCAGGGTGGCGACGGTGAACTCAGCGGCTGCTCCGGTTACGGGCTCTGCGATGGCGAGGTGCTACGTGCGTCCCTGTGCTCAGGAGAGAAAAGAGGGAGGGGCGGTGAGTTCCTGGGAGTAGGAAGAGGCAGAGAGGAGAGAAAAAGGGGCAGGGCAGTGCACTGCCGTGGTCGTCCTCAACCTTGGAACGGCGTCGACGGCGGAGCTCGGCCTGGCAGCAGAGGGACGGCAGTGGCGTTCCCGCCCTTCTGGCAGGGGAAGAGAAAGGTGGGGAGTGAGGGAGAGAAGCCGGGAGCGAGCGGAGAGGGGAGAACGAGAGGGCTCGGGTGGGGGATTTTTATAGCCGGCGGAGGTGGTGCACGGTGGGCGTGGCGCACCGAGGGGCTCTGGCTTGAGCTGACAGGTCTGCGGGGTCCGGGCGAGGAAGGGGAGTGGCTGGGCGGTGCTTCGCTTGCCGGGGTGCAGAGGGGACAAGGATCGGCCGGCGTCGGCGTGCTCCGGTCGCGGGGATTTAACGAGCTGGGGACAGGGGGGAGAGGGGACGCGGTCGCGGAGGAGCACGGTCGCGGCGGCGCGGTGTTCTCCTCGCAGGGCAGAGGAGGGAAGGGGCCCGGGCGGCGACACGGAGGCGCAACACGGCCGCGAAGAACACGGAGCCGTGCCGTGCGGGAGGAAGATGACGACCATCTTGCAAGGAACCCCCTGGCAAACTTTCTCCAATCACAGATAGGTCCCTTTTCCATTTCTTTTATTTCCTTTTTAGAACCAGTAGGTTTTTGGGGATTTATTTGGGGCACTTAAGTATTTTATAAAAATTTGAGAAAATTCAGGTAGCCTCCCATATACATGTAGAAGCTCCACAAAAATTGGTTTTTGAAAATAAAATGTTTTGAACAATTTTTGTTCATAGGGTTCTAATATGTTATTTGTGGATAAAAACCAATTTGACAAATTGAAATATCTTCGTAATTTGGAGATTAGATATTTTGAGGAGAGAGTAATGTGATAATGAGATGGTTATCATCTCACTCCTGAATTTTATAAGATAAGATAATTGTTGAAACAAAATAGAGAAATAGGTAGAGAGGGAAATTGAATAAGATCATTTCTTTAATTCATAATCTTAATTTCCATTTGTTTGATAATTTTGAGGAGTTTGTTTTAAATTTAAGTCACATTCCAAATTTGTTGTCAAGTTTGTTTTATTTTAGTATTAAGCACAATTGAGGAATTATCCTCACAAGCAACAAGCACAACAATATCCACACACAACAATATCAACAACACAGTTCAAGACCACACAATTCAAACCACAAGAATAAATCATACCACCATTTCCATAATTAACAATACTATCTTGTAGAAATTATCACACTCAATTATAACAAGATGACGTTTTAAAGAATATCTCAACTTATAACTTAATAGTTTTCAAGAGATTTGATAAGGAGAAATATGTGGGTAATATATTTCCCACTAGTGTTATTTTAAAATGGAGTGGAAATAAAAGTGTATAAAATGGGAGTTGCATACACATGCAAAATATCAAGGTTGAAATATAGATAGGAGCTAACATATAGATCTCCATATTTTTGGGAACACATAATTTTGGAAATCACTTTTACCTTCTCAATAATGGATGTTTTGGGTTGTTGCCAAAACCAAGCATCATTGAAATGAACTTTGGTCAAAATAAGAATGGTAAAGATATATGGAATCTATTCTTGTCATAACATGATCACCAAGATTAATATGTCTTTACTTAGATTGGGTTCTTGGGTTGATATTTACTAGTCAAACAACTTAAACACAAGTCACCCAAGTTCCAACATAGCAATGGGAAGAGAAACACAATCATCAGTGAAATATTTCAAAAAGTTTTTGTTGGTTCTGAATTTTGGGTCTGGTAAAACTAAGTTTTTCTTAGTTCCAAAATTTGGGATGTTACAGCTCTTCCCCCCTTAAAATAAATCTCGTCCTCGAGATTTGCCCGGTGGTAACAGGGGAGTACGAGGGCACGGTTTTTGGGCTGACTATACTTCCGAGGTCGTTGCTTCTTCAGTGAGGTCGCCATGTGGGATCTTGACAAATTGAAGTTACCAGGCTTTCTTTGTCGATAAGTTCTGTGCAAAGTTCAAATCCTTGATGATAGGGTTGACTCAACGATCGATACTGATGGATAGCCCTGGTTGGCTGTTTCCAGATACTATAAGGTTAAAACGCCAGGAACTAATTATTAACATCTTCTGGTATACGTAGCGCAGGTCTTCCCCCCTTAAAAAGGGGTTTTTAATGGTCATGTTGGAAGTCGCAGCTGGAGTTGACTTGGAGGCATCATTCTTTTTGAGTAGCTTGACGATCTTCGTCTAGGGTGTCACTCCTTGGTGCTTGGAGTTGGTGCAACATCACTTCCTGATATGGTCTCCTTACGAGGGTCACAGATGGGGACGCGTTGTTTTCAGGATGCGTCGAGCCTATGTACTCGACTCTCTCCGGTTTCTAGTTAGAAGAGGGATGTTATAATCTTCTAAGTGCGTCTGAACTTGCTTGGTGGTGGATGTTGTCAACAGCAGGTGCTTCCGTCTTCAGCTGAGTAAAGGAGGAACACCCTTGTTGACTTCCTTTGTCCTCTTAAGCTTGAGTCTTCGTAGGTTAGCAACTCTTATACGCTCGGATCAGATAATTATCTCAAATTTGGGGAAAACAAAAGTTTTCGGTTTTATGTTAGAAAAACTATTGATTTACTTTCATGCATACACATGTTTAAAAACAACAGGGTTTCTTTTTAAAAGAAAAAAATAATTGTGCCACCAATAATTGGCTCACAGGCACAGTGGGTTTTAGCAAGGGTTTTTCACGATGGGACACCGGAAAGGCGAGGGATAAAGGATAGGAGGACATGGAGGTTATCTGCTTACTTGCTGACATCTGGGACCGAGGCCCACCTGGCAGTCCCTTCTTCCTTCTACCTTCTTCTTCCTTGCTCTTTCTTGCTGCATACACGCTCGGGTTTCAGTGCGCCGAGCACTCCTCTGCGGTACTGTTGCGCGTGCAGTCCATCGAGGCAGCGGCCATCACGGCTTTGGGGAACAACGCCTCGATGATTTCGCGCCATTGGGCGAGCACTGCTCGCGATTCCTTCCCTTTTTCCCGCGCAATGCGGTGCCGAGGAATGGCATCCGAGCCCCGGCTATAAATTAGAAACCCCCAAAACTTTTCTCCTATCGCATCTCAACCATGGGCTTCATTAGTGATTTCTTTAGAGCCTACGTCGATAGGATGGAGGATGCGGGCTTCATCGAGGGCATTATCACCTTCGTGCTCTTCGTGGTCTGGGTTTTGATGGTGTTGACCCTGCTGTTCGTGGCAGTGGTCACCCTCATCGTGGTCTTGTGCAATTTGTGGTCTGGTGCTAGTGCTGATGCTGCGGTGGAGGGGCAGGCTGTGCCACCGGTGGTGGAGGTGGCGGCTCTTCCAGCTGGAGGTGAGCAGGCTGCTCGAGTCGCCCGTCGTCGTCGCGCGGCTCGCGACTCTGCTTCGGGTGAATCAGGCTCATCTCCTAGTAGCACCGTAGAAAGTGAGAGGGAATAGAGATTTCTGGGGTGCCTTTGTATCCGTACTAAGTAGTTGCAGTGGTCTACGTTGGGGTAGAACTTGTATCTAGGATTCTGAAATTTCCTTTCTGTACTGATCTCAGCGGATGTATCGAATTTGTCTCTCTGACGAACTGGAACACGACTTTCTTATTTAAAACTTGACCATTTCTTAAGTTGTACACTTGATTCAAAAAAAATTATTATTGTCTTTTATTTAAGTTCCAACATCATTTGTCTCACCCTGCGGTGAAGACATCCACTAGTTCCAGTAAAGCTTTCCATTAGTTAGTTGCATAAGAATGTGGGTGTCCTTTATGACATCGAGTTGCCTTAGTCATACAAGAAGAATTTGTTAACAAGGTAGCTAGTCTTGTCATCAAACCACTTTTCATATTCCAGAGGCTGAGATGTACTTGATTATCTGACGTTCCGTTTATTTGGATATGACACTCAATTGTTTGAGCATACAAAAGTGATTTGTTAACAAGTTCATGAGGCTTGTTACCAAACTACGTCTATATAACACGAACATTGGAATGTCACACTATTTCTAGGGAGATTAAGAATAATAGATTCTGATATAAGAGTTTCCAAATATTCCGTGATAGTCTGGTATATTACTTCTTTGCCAACCTAAGAAATCTGTCTTCAGTGTATTCTTGTCGTAGTTCCTCCTTTGGTGGTCTCTGAGCTCGAATCTTCATAGCAACTCTTATTCACCCTCGAGTTCCTCTAGTTACCATCCTGAATAAGTCTTCTTATGTTCTTGTTTCTTGTCAAGGCTTGCAGCCCTAGAGGATTAGTTGGTACTATCGGGGACTTGAGTCAGATGTTAATCTAAAGTTAGATACGATAAATTAGTGTGGTATTCTTGTAATTTCACAGTTTAATTTTTGCGAGGTAAGACTCGTGTCTTCACGAGGTTGGCGTAAAATTGCAGTTTCCTTCGAGATCTTGACGTACTTGCTCCAGATGGTGCTTGAAGGCCATTATCTGATTTGCCGGTTAGGTTGCAAAAATCTCAGGCTATTTGGTTAAAGATCGGGGGTCTTTTGTATCTTGTGAAACTGTCAGTTCTTATCGGGAGATGGTTTAGATGAGAGGAAAATATTTTTAGAAAGTTTTTCCTAGGCGGCTTTACATCTGCAACGAGGTGCAACTATGGCGAAGAGGTCAAAAATGGTTTTTGTTAGGTGGCAAATGGAGTTTGATAGAAGAGAATTTTGAGGTTACTTTGTGCTGCCGTCAAGGCATGATTGTAAAACACAAGAAAAACAACACACAAACAGAGAATTCATGAACAAACAATACACAAGCAGAGTACACCTACGCAAAGAGCACACAAACAAACAACACACAAGGTACATTTAGTACCAACGGCGTCTAATATCGGAGTAGGTGGGGTAGCTCAAGTAAAATAATTGAGCTTATCCTATCAATCCTATGGGTCTGGGTCAAACATGGTTGCTGAAATCTTCATTTTATCGCCTTAGTCTTCAACTGGGGAAATTGGGATTGTCGAAGTTGCAACTTGGGTAGAATTGTTGTTGTTGAGCTGACGTCTTCGGAGGTCTCTTGCTTCGTTGATACTAATGGCCTTGGTATTTGCAGATCGAACGCCTTGATGTTAAATGTTGAGTATTCGAGATGGAAGCTTCTTCTTGTAGGTGCTAGCTAATTAGGTCTCACTTGGGTTCATCGTCAAGTATTTTGAATGGGTAAGAGGGATTAGAGAAATCCTTGGAAAATCTTAAATAGAGGGATAAGACTCATAAATATTTGAGAAGGTGAGAAGAGTGGAAGCTATTTTCGGTCTTCCTCGATAAAAAATGTATTTTGATAGTAATATATTTTTTTAACAAAATATTTCCTTTCCTAACTAACGTCCACGCTAACTAAGGTCTGTTACAGTCAGGATGGCTCTGATACCAAGTCTGTGAGGACCCCGGATTAGGTATCCGAGATACTCGTTATGTTTCCTGCAACAATCCCATGATCAGTCTGTGGTTGCACATAACTCGAATTGGCATCACAGAACACCCATAAATACCGAATAAATATACTTACTTGATTGAAGTCATAACTTCAACAGGTAGTTGCAGCGGAAATCACCAACAGCGTGGAGCCCAAGTCATTTGCCTTAACCCTACAGGCAGCTGACTGGGAAGCGCCCTAGTTCGCATTGACGTCATTAATCACTTCTTCTTCGAACTGCTCCTCTTCAGAATCTGGCTAAGACAATAGCCAGGGACGAAACCAATATGAGTACATTTGAATGTACTCGCAAACTACCCCCGGAATGAGCATGCACTACTCTTTGTATTGTTTAAATACTTTTGTTTAATAACACTTTATTTTGAAATCTCTATATCTTTATTGAAAAAGGAAAGAAGGCTTTTAGAACTTTTCCCATAAACCTGTCTTTGTAAGAAGTCTCCTTTAAAACTTTTCCCCGAAAATATATCTTTGTTTTTAAAAGAAATAAGAAGTTTCTTTTGAAACATCTTCCCGGAAAATCACCATTTTGTTTATTACTCCAAAACTCCTCCTTTTCCGACCAAAACCATTCCTGGTCAAATCATTTTTCCAACAACCTTATACCAACCCTTTGGTATAGTTGCATAAAACATTTTTCCACTTTCAAGACCCAAAACTTTGCACTTCTCGACCATAGCCCCTCAGGGTCCTCCTCTTTTTCAGCAACCTCATACCGACTCATCGGTATAGTTGCACCAATACAACATCTCCATTTTCCTTTCAAATCTTAAAACATTTCCAAAACTTGCACATGGTCAGAGGACAGCCTCCCAACTGTCCATATCCGAGGACTCGGCTATTCGAATAGTTTTATTACCCTCTGCAGAGGTAGCACGCTTTTAACCCACATCCATCCGGTAGCTCATCGTGTCAGCCACGTCCCGCCATACAAGGTGTATGCGAAGTTGAGCCACCGACCTTAGCCTCTCCTTTGCTCATGCTAGTATAGGATCCTACCCATATGATAATTCCCATCGACACTCAGTCCGGTCCCCGTCGGCAACCCCAAGTGTGAGGACTCATATGTTTTTCCCGGCGACCACATTTATGAAGTCTTCAATCCTCCTCCTTATCTTTCCATAGAGTTTGAGCGAGGACCCAGGTCAGGGGAGTTCACAAACCATCCCCTCACGCATAACGGAGTCATCTCCGTCGATGAGGTATCCCATACTAATAAGAGCAAATTATGTGACTAAGCCCCGTTCCCATATGGGGGTAAACGTGGTCGCACAGATTATTGGTTGGTCGTCATAGTACAAAGACACAATGTGCATTTTTCATGAACACCTCCATTCTCCAGTTCTCCACTTCCATACCGACATCTCGGTATTCCATATCCACACCAGTAATTTCAAAGGAGTTTTGAGTAAACAATATTTTTCCCATCCTACAGTTTGATATACTCTATCTTATATATCTACATTGGTGGCAAAATAGTTTCCCTATACTTTTTGGAAAAGGTTTTATAAATCTTTGCTTTAAAAGTAAAACATTTGATCAAAGTAGATGCATATATATATGTAGGTGCAAGCTCAGAGAGTATCTTGCCTGATTTCAACAAAGTTCTTGGGGTCTTGCTCTTGTTGTTTAGCAAAATCCCCTCCTCGATAATCTCGGCAACGTTCTCGTCTAATCGTCTACACTAGCAAGTACAAACAATCACTATAGTATTCAACCAAACAATACTAACACTCAAGCTGAACATCTATAAACACCTACTGTCCTATAGGAGTCCAAACAATTGAATTTAGATCGATTTAATTTGTTACTAAATCCACCCACTTTTATTAATTTAAGAATCTAGTTAAACATTATTTAATGTCTTATTTAATCTCTGTTGCTCACAAACATACAATTTAAAAATCCCTTAGCTAAACACTGTCATCTAGAAGGTTTCTTAACTGGATGAGTCAATTTCAGTTTAAATAATTTAATTAACCAATATTTGAATATGTTTAAATTTATGGCAGAATCTAGTTATTCCTGTTTAATTGCATATCTTGAGTTCTGTTGGTCACAAAAATGCAAACTAAAATTCTATGGATAGCTACTGGTTTTTAGAAGACAACACAAGTGGATTGAGCTCATTTGGAGTTACCAAATTTCCTACACATTTATTTTATTCCAGAAAGTCATTTATCAAGATTTAGCTACTGCCTAAGTTTTGTTCATCACAAAATTAAATCCTTTTATAGGTAATTAACCATGACTAAATGTGACCTAACAAAATTGATTCCAACTCATTTGGATTTACCATTAAGTTTTAATAATTGTTTTAGTCCAGAGAGGCTTGGGTATATTTAATCTAATGCCCATTAATTAATAATGCTTAATTAATTCTACCAAATTTAGGGGAGCTAAAGGATCACATTACTAAGCTAACAAAATTGGATTCATGTTATTTGGACTAAGAGAGCTCCCTAAACAATTAATTTGGTGTAATAAACCTTCTGTGGCATTTTTAATACTACGCAATAAATATTTTTTAAACAGGGTGAAACCACTTTTGTTGTTTAAAGAATTTCATAAGCTTCTCAGAACATTTTAGTTTGATTTATTTGGATTCCTAAATCTCGAGATATTTAATTTTAAAGTGAGGTCCAGTACTAGATTTTCAATGTTCTAAATTTAAACAGAGAAAAATCGAATGGGTATGGCACCGTTGGATCGAGATCCAACGGCCCACGACGAATCCATCGCCGACGACCAAGCAACAGCGGCGCTGCCGTGGCCAGCGACGGCGAGGTGGATGGAGGGGCTCACCTAGGGCTTCCGCGGACGCGGTGGACGGCGGAGGAGAGTGCGGGGAACGTGGGGGAGTAGATGGCGTGGATGGCGAGGCTCGGGAACGACCAGGGTGGTGACGGTGAACTCGGCGGCTGCTCGGTTACGGGCTCTGCGACGGCGAGGTGCTACGTGCGTCCCTGTGCTCAGGAGAGAAAAGAGGGAGGGGCGGTGAGTTCCTGGGAGTAGGAAGAGGGCAGAGAGGAGAGAAAAAGGGCAGGGCAGTGCACTGCCGTGGTCGTCCTCAACCTTGGAACGGCGTCGACGGCGGAGCTCGGCCTGGCAGCAGAGGGACGGCAGTGGCGTTCCCGCCCTTCTGGCAGGGGAAGAGAAAGGTGGGGAGTGAGGGAGAGAAGCCGGGAGCGAGCGGAGAGGGGAGAACGAGAGGGCTCGGGTGGGGGATTTTTATAGCCGGCGGAGGTGGTGCACGGTGGGCGTGGCGCACCGAGGGGCTCTGGCTCGAGCTGACAGGTCTGCGGGGTCCGGGCGAGGAAGGGGAGTGGCTGGGCGGTGCTTCGCTTGCCGGGGTGCAGAGGGGACAAGGATCGGCCGCGTCGGCGTGCTCCGGTCGCGGGGATTTAACGAGCTGGGGACAGCGGGGGGAGAGGGGACGCGGTCGCGGAGGAGCACGGTCGCGGCGGCGCGGTGTTCTCCTCGCAGGGCAGAGGAGGGAAGGGGCCCGGGCGGCGACACGGAGGCGCGACACGGCCGCGAAGAACACGGAGCCGTGCCGTGCGGGAGGAAGATGACGACCATCTTGCAAGGAACCCCCTGGCAAACTTTCTCCAATCACAGATAGGTCCCTTTTCCATTTCTTTTATTTCCTTTTTAGAACCAGTAGGTTTTTGGGGATTTATTTGGGGCACTTAAGTATTTTATAAAAATTTGAGAAAATTCAGGTAGCCTCCCATATACATGTAGAAGCTCCACAAAAATTGGTTTTTGAAAATAAAATGTTTTGAACAATTTTTGTTCATAGGGTTCTAATATGTTATTTGTGGATAAAAACCAATTTGACAAATTGAAATATCTTCGTAATTTGGAGATTAGATATTTTGAGGAGAGAGTAATGTGATAATGAGATGGTTATCATCTCACTCCTGAATTTTATAAGATAAGATAATTGTTGAAACAAAATAGAGAAATAGGTAGAGAGGGAAATTGAATAAGATCATTTCTTTAATTCATAATCTTAATTTCCATTTGTTTGATAATTTTGAGGAGTTTGTTTTAAATTTAAGTCACATTCCAAATTTGTTGTCAAGTTTGTTTTATTTTAGTATTAAGCACAATTGAGGAATTATCCTCACAAGCAACAAGCACAACAATATCCACACACAACAATATCAACAACACAGTTCAAGACCACACAATTCAAACCACAAGAATAAATCATACCACCATTTCCATAATTAACAATACTATCTTGTAGAAATGATCACACTCAATTATAACAAGATGACGTTTTAAAGAATATCTCAACTTATAACTTAATAGTTTTCAAGAGATTTGATAAGGAGAAATATGTGGGTAATATATTTCCCACTAGTGTTATTTTAAAATGGAGTGGAAATAAAAGTGTATAAAATGGGAGTTGCATACACATGCAAAATATCAAGGTTGAAATATAGATAGGAGCTAACATATAGATCTCCTATTTTTGGGAACACATAATTTTGGAAATCACTTTTACCTTCTCAATAATGGATGTTTTGGGTTGTTGCCAAAACCAAGCATCATTGAAATGAACTTTGGTCAAAATAAGAATGGTAAAGATATATGGAATCTATTCTTGTCATAACATGATCACCAAGATTAATATGTCTTTACTTAGATTGGGTTCTTGGGTTGATATTTACTAGTCAAACAACTTAAACACAAGTCACCCAAGTTCCAACATAGCAATGGGAAGAGAAACACAATCATCAGTGAAATATTTCAAAAAGTTTTTTGTTGGTTCTGAATTTTGGGTCTGGTAAAACTAAGTTTTTCTTAGTTCCAAAATTTGGGATGTTACAGCTCTTCCCCCCTTAAAATAAATCTCGTCCTCGAGATTTGCCCGGTGGTAACAGGGGAGTACGAGGGCACGGTTTTTGGGCTGACTATACTTCCGAGGTCGTTGCTTCTTCAGTGAGGTCGCCATGTGGGATCTTGACAAATTGAAGTTACCAGGCTTTCTTTGTCGATAAGTTCTGTGCAAAGTTCAAATCCTTGATGATAGGGTTGACTCAACGATCGATACTGATGGATAGCCCTGGTTGGCTGTTTCCAGATACTATAAGGTTAAAACGCCAGGAACTAATTATTAACATCTTCTGGTATACGTAGCGCAGGTCTTCCCCCTTAAAAAGGAGCCAGTTTTCTCCAAGAAAAGCACTGCCACTCCAAGTCCAGAACCTCCCGACAAAGGAACAGTCTCTCCAGACCCAGTGCCAGGCCCACAGCCTCAAGTCGAGCCTCCACGAGCACTCCTGCCGAGGCTCCTCCACAGGCAAACCTCGCCAAAACTCCTGAGGAGCCTCTCGAGGGAGCCGACGCTGCTGCACCATCAACGACCCTCGTCGAGCATCCAGTCTACTTCGTCAGTACTGTACTGCGAGATGCTCGCGAGCGGTACCCAGTGCAGCAGAAGCTCCTCCTCGCGCTACTCATCGCCTCCAGGAAGCTGCGCCACTACTTCCAGGGTCACCCCATCACGGTGGTCACGTCCTTCCCCCTGGAGCAGATCCTGCGCAACCCCAACGCTACTGACCGCGTCGCAGGGTGGAACATTGAGCTGCAGCCATTCAACTTGCGCTTCGACACCACAAGAGTCATAAAAGGGAGAGCGCTGGCGGATTTCGTCGCCGAGTGGACAGACCCAACTCCTGAAGAGCCTCGCGAAGAAGAAACCGCGTCATCGGGAGATACAATGCCAAGCCACTGGACCATGCACTTCGATGGAGCTTTCGCCTGCCGCAATGGTGGGGCTGGCGTTGTCTTAACCTCACCAAAAGGTGACAAGCTCTACTACGCCATCCAGCTGTGCTTCACAATAGACAAGATCTCCAACAACATCGCCGAGTACGAGGGCCTCCTCGCCGGGCTCAGAGCCGCAATCGCCCTTGGCGTCAAGCACTTACTCATAAAGGGTGATTCCCAGCTCCTGGTTAACTTCTCCAACAAGAGCTACACGCCTAAAGACGACCACATGGCCGCCTACCTTGAAGAGGTTCGCAAGCTCGAGAAGCACTTCAGGGGCATGGAGCTCATGCACATCCCGCGAAAGGAGAACCAAGAGGCAGATGACATCGCCAAGCGAGCATCACGAAGGCAGGCCCAGTCGGCCGGCGTGTTTGAAGAGAGACTCTCCAAGGCGTCCATAAAGCAGCCACAAGAAGCAGCAGCCGCAAGCACAGACGAAGTACTCCCACCACCTCCTATAGGTGGGGCACCCAACTGCGGTCCATCCTCAGGGGAGCGTCTGCTGCTGGCTATGGTGCACCAAGAGACAGGCTGGGTTGACGAACTCAAAGACTACCTGCTGAAGGGAGTCCTTCCTGAAGAAGACGCGGAGGCAGAACGAGTGGCTCGACAAGCCAAGTCATACTACATCCTCGAGGGAGACCTGTACCGCAAGCGCCCAAATGGAATTGCACTCAAGTGCGTCCCCCCGAGGAAGGCCGCATGCTGATCAGAGACATTCACAGTGGAGAGTGTGGCCACCATTCCTCTGCACGCACCCTGGCAGGCAAGGTCTTCAGGAGCGGTTTCTACTGGCCCCAAGTGCTTCAAGATGCCACCACCATCGTCCATCTTGCGATGCGTGCCAGTTCCACGCCAAGCAAGTTCATCAGCCTGCACTGGGACTCCAAACCATCCCGCTCTCGTGGCCTTTCGCGGTCTGGGGCCTTGACATTCTGGGACCCTTCCCGAGATCACAAGGGGGCTACCGCTTCCTCTTCGTGGCAGTCGACAAGTTCACCAAGTGGGCAGAGGTTGAAGCAGTGCGCAGCATACCGGCCAGGGCGGCAGTAAAATTCATCAGAGGCCTGGTCTGCCGCTTTGGTGTGCCTAATCGCATCATCACCGACAATGGCTCACAATTCACCAGCGGCATCTTCAGGGCCTACTGCGAGAGCCTCGGCACCAAGCTCTGCTTCGCCTCGGTGGCTCACCCACAGAGCAACGGCCAAGCCGAGCGAGCAAATGCTGAGGTCCTCAAGGGCCTCAAGACAAGAGCTTCAATCGCCTGAAGGGCTACGGCAAGGGCTGGATAGACGAACTCCCGTCCGTGCTCTGGTCCATCCGCACGAACCCCACGAAGCCCACTGGTGAGACGCCATTTGCTCTCGTGTATGGAGCTGAAGCAGTCCTCCCCACAGAGATCAAGCATGGATCCGCACGGGTCCTTGCCTTCAACGAGGACGATCAAGCAGACCTCCACAGCGACGACCTGCTACTCCTTGACGGGTTGCGCCGCCGTGCCGCCCTCAGGGCAGCCAAGTACCAGCAAGACCTGCGACGCTACCACAGCCGCCACATACGTCCGCGCACTCTCGAGACAGGCGACCTCGTCCTCAGGAGAATCCTCTCCAGGGAAGGTCTCCACAAGCTCTCGCCAATGTGGGAAGGCCCCTACAGGGTCTCCACATCGCCAGGCCTGGCGCGGTACGCCTCGAAACGGAGGACGGCATTCCGGTCAAGAATCCATGGAACATCGCGCATCTACGCAAGTTCTACCCGTGATCATAGTCACGCCAGACATTTTTTGTCTCTAGAGGGAAGCACACAACTTCACCTCCAAGCTTCACAAAAGCTTCTCCTCCCGAGGGCCAGCCCCTCTGAGCTCTCCTGATTACGTGCCGCCGCAGGCCGTGAAGAGTCTCAGCCACTGAATGTGGTCCCCATGCCTCGACATGGAAAACTTTATCTTGGTCACACCAAGTGTAATGAACCAATTCGTTTCTCGATGAAACATTGCGCTGAGGCGCCGCTATGTAATATTTTGGTGGTGAGTTTTACTTTTCATCATCTTAGTTCATTTCGCGCTATATTCTTCCCCATGCGCACCTCGCGAGCGGGGGCTGAGTACGGTGACTGTGCCTCAAGAGCACCCCAACAGCACCGCAAAATCCAAAGGATCCGAGCTCTAGCACGTGAGCACGCTCTCACGCCTGTTACCTCCCCAAAGAGCTCTGGCCCATGGGCTTGCTCCCAAAACACGCCACCTCACCAAAGGACCTTGGTACTTACTCTCCTCGCGAGATACCCATGAGGAAGCCTATAAGCGCGCATGGGTGTTTACTACCATGTGTGCTTTGGGTCTGCCTCTCTAACCAATACAGGGAACAAGAAGTCCTCCCCAAGGTCGAGAAGTCACGCTCCGACCCCTAGAAGGGAGCGCACCATCAGGGAAGCCAACGCCCTCTACGAGGCCAAAGTCTCACCAAGCTAAGTCTAGCGCTGCGCTCCTCAGAAGTGTTTTCTCCCTCTCACGGGCACCTGTCGCCCCTCGAGCGGTTTTTTCTCTCTCACACTCCATGGACTGCTTGTGCGTCAAAGGGGAGCCCTCGAGCACCGCGACTCGAGAGCCCTTACCTCTCCAAGCCTTAAACACCCCCCGGCCTTGCCGAGTCACGCTCCGGCATACCGTAGCGGCGGTGTCATAGCGCAAAGAGAGGGTCCTGACGACGTAGAGCGAAGAAAGACATGGAACAGGGACAAAGGACCCTTCGAGGGGCACACACACATGTTTGCATACGATTAAAGTATCTTACAAGCCAGCGTGAATTAAAACAAGTCTTAAAACAAAGATAATTGCGCCAAGCGCATCTTGTTGCAGGAGTGGCCTAGGCAGAGGGTTCACCATCGCCGTCCTCTTCAGCCTTCTCTTCTTCGGCGCCTTCATCCTCCTCAGCGGCCTGCTCCGCCTCAACCCTCTTGAAGCGGTCGACGTAATCGTTGACTCTTCTCGAACCAAGTTGGAGAGCTCCCAGGCCGGATCTCCCTCGATGGGCTCGGTCACTGACTCGAAGTCGAAGCCGGGGTGAAGGCGCTGGAGGTTGGCGAAGACGCGATCGATCGCCACGGTCAAGAGCTTGCGACACTCCTCATCACCAACCTCGCCAAGTTCCGCCACAGGGCCCTCGAGCACAGAGAAGAGCTGATCGAAGTAGGCGAGGTATGTGGCGGCGTCAGCGTTCCCATTGACGGGAACAACAGGAGCATCCACTCCTAGCTGCCCCGCGAGAGTGTTCCCCGGGTCACCAAGGACTTGAACACGCGCTCCCGCTGCTGCGTCAGGACCCGCGCCGCCTGCACGCTGTGCTCATCCTCTGCAGCACGCTCCACAGCAGGGCCCGCCTGCGCAGCCAGCTCCCTCATATCAGCCATCAGGGAGGCGAGGTCTTGATCAGCACGTTCACGAGCCTCTTCCGCGCGGCGACGACCGTCCCTGGCGCGCCTCACCCGGGAGTTCAGGTTGGCGTTCTGGTGCTCCAGTTGAACAATGCGGGCATTGTCGTCCGCGCGTTTCTTCTTGAAGCGGTCCTTCTGCTTCCTGAGCTTCCCGGCATATTCTTCGGCGACGGCGGAGCGATATTCTTCTTGCTTGGCGGCGGCATCCTTCTCAGCCTCTTCCTTCCTCGCGGCAAGCTTTCGTTTGGACTTCTCTACAAGCTTTTTGTGCTTGGCCACCTCCTCGTCATGCTTGCCTATGGCCTCGGCCAGTTTGCCCTCCCGCGCCTCAGATCCGCGCGCTGCGTGGACAGCTCCTTGTCAGCCTGCAGTTGCCGCTCTTCGCGTTTGAGCACCTCCGCTTCACGCGCCGCCAGTACTTGCTCACGGGCATCCAAGGACACGCGGTGTTGGTCCAAAGACTTCCGCGTAGCCTCCGACTCCGCGGCGAATTTCCCCTCGCGGTCGGCAAGCTCTTGGCGCTGAGCGGCTAGCGTGGTCTCGAGGGTCGCCGCTCTGAGGCAGCGGTTTGGCGCTCCACCGCGGCCGCCTCGCGATCTTCTGCAGCGGCCTGGCGCTCTGCCTGGAGTGGCTCCAGGGTCTCTTGAGCCTCGCGAACCGCGCTCTCGCGGACCTCCTTGGCGAAGCGCAGCGCCTCCTCTCGCTGCGCCTGCATGGCCTCGTTGTCATGGCGGCGTTGCTCCACGACCTCGAAGAAGCGGGTCCACGCCCTCTCAAGTTCGTCGTACTCTCTGGCGAGCTCGGCCTCCTCGAGGGCGAGTTGGGCCTCCAGCCCATCCAGTGCACCCCGCGCCAGGCGGAAGGTAGAGCTGCGGCGAGCGCCGCTCCAGCTCGTGCCACCCAGGACCAGAGCCCGGGAACTCCCACGAGACATGGAGGCTCCCTCGTGCGCACTAGTTTCGAGGGTGGGAACCTCCAACTTGGGCCCGCGTCAACCTCGGCCTGGGGGCTGTGCGAGCCCTCTCCGCCATTGGGGCCATGGGCTCCAGCACCGTCGTTTTCAACCGGCGCCTCCTCTCGAGCTTCAGGGGCAGGGGAAGATTGCCCAGCCACCGTGGGGTCCGCCGCCGCCGAGCCCGCTGCGATCCCAGAAGAAGCCGCCGCCCCCTCAGCATCTGCGTTAGGCGGGGGCGGCGGAGGGACATTTTCCTCCATCGCGGCGTCGGTGCCTTGGGGCGGGGAGTAATCCTCTCCCCCATCTCAACGTCAGCGCCTCCTTTCGCCGGCGAGCCACTCCCCGTTTCCTCCGCGGCGACCTCCTCTTGCCGCTCTGGTGGAGTGACGGGACGTGGTGGTGTCGGTGTGCGCACCACCGCCTCCTCCTCGGGGCGCGCCTCCGCGGTAGAAGACGAAGTAGCTGCTCCGGCCAGAGGCGTAACCACCACATGCCCTACGTCTTCCTCCGCCACAGGCTTCGTGGCCTCCTCCGCCACCGGCTCCGAGGCCTCGGTCACTACGGGATTAGCAACCTCTTCAGCTGAGGGCTCCACAGGCTCCTCGACGGTTGCCGAGGCCAGGCCCCGGACCTCCGCAGCCTTGCGGAGCCTCCGGCGTTTTGCCGTCACAAGATCCCTAACAAACAAACAGGGAAGGCCATCAATAGGAGAGCAAGAAAACTCTCGAAAGATGCAAAGACAGGGGCCAACGCTTACCCAGATGACTTGGCGCGTGAGTCGACCCACATCGTAGTGGATGACCGCCACGACCTCGACGAAGCAGCTCCAGAGCCGGGCCCCTCAGGAGCAGCCTCAGCTTTCCTTTGAGAGGGGTGCCCACTGGGCTCTTGGCGGCCCTGTCGTGAAAAGCCTTGGAGCGGGGGTCGCAGCGTCCCGCTACGGCCTCCTCATCACTGTCTTCCTCCCCCTCCGCGACCTGGCGCGAAGGGGCCACAAGGAAATCCTCGTCCCCGCTGGACGAAATTTCCAGAACATCTCCCTCTGGAGGAGCAGGTTTCGAAGAGCTCGCCTCCCCTGCCGAGGGATTCGCCCCTCCACAGGTGGCGCCCAGATCCTCGTCAGATGCGGCGGGTGACTCCGAGGCCCAGTCCTCTTCCACCACGGGCGCCGCGTCCTCCTTCTTCTCCTCCCCAGCCAGGCCCTGAGGGGTGAACTCCGGCATCAGCTCCAGGATCGCGAGGCGCTTCTTCGGGGTAATCTGATGGAGTGGCTTCGCGAGCTCACTGCGCGGCACAGGAACCTCCGGGGCGGTGAAGAGGATGCCCATTATGGAAGCTACGACTTCAGGAAGGTGGGAGCTGCAGTGCAGCCGCATTGCGTCCGCCGGGCCTGAATACATCCACATCGGCTTTGTGTGCTTCTGGAGAGGGGCGATACGGCGCCTCACGAAGTCTTCAGCAACCATCTGCCCCGTGAGGCCAGCGTCGCGGACGAGCTTCATGCGTGCGACCAAGTCCGCAATCTTCGGGCTCTGAAGGGTCGCACTCGACCAATTCGAGTTCTTCAGGGGCGGCGCCTCAGGGACGTCGAAGAAGGAATTCTGCGTCTTGGCGTCCACGAGGAACCACCGCTGGCGGAAATCGTCCACCTTCTTCGTCACCCGTGTGACGGGTTTGTCGCCGTCCCAGGACATGGGGATGTAGATACCTCCCATCCCATCCGCGATGCGGAAGGACACACAACCAGACCGCTCGCCAGGCGCCGTGGAGCGGAGCGCATAGAAGCTCCGGAAGAAGGCCACGGAAGGCATCACCCCCAAATACGCCTCGCAAAGATATGCGAAGATGGCGAGGATCAAGATGGAGTTGGGGTGCAGATGCAGGAGTTGGATCTGATAGAAGGCCCCGCCGCGAGCTTGCCGAATCGCGCCGCCTTGAGAACGGTGGCGCCGTGCTCGTTGTTCTTGCCTGCGGCCATCAGCCGGATCTTGTCCAGCGCCTCAGTAGTGTGGATGCGAGTCCCCACCAGCGCCGGCGCGAGCTCGTCCTCCTGCTGCGCCTCGACCGGTACATTCGCCATTGCCGCCTTGCCCTTCTTGGGACCCATGGTCGAAGAGAGAAGGGCGGCGGAGCTCGGTGAAGGAGGAGGTGCGTCGAAGACACAGGAGCGCAGGCGTCAAGAGCAAGGAGACGGGCGCGCAAATGATGCAGTAACTGCTGCCTGAACCGGCGCTGCAGGCTTTATTCCCCTCAAAGCAGTTACCGAGACGTGGTGGGACCCCCCACTACGCCCATCATCTCCGAGGAGAACGTGTCGTCGCGGCGTAACTGCCCTGCACGTGTCTCAGGCCGGCCGGACACTTTGGGCCCATGACGATTCGCCTGCGTCCATTGGACTACATCGTGCCCATCATGGGCCCGGGGGCTACTGTCGGCCCAGTGAAATCCAGGGTGTGCTGGGCCTGTCCTATACGGCCCTCGACAGTTGATGGCCAATTTTCGCTAAGGACCAAGCCTACGGCCTGGAGAGCCTCGCGAGGATCATTGCCTCGCGAGGGCATTCGAGGCAGCAGAGGCCTGTGGAGGCCACATCCGCTGCTGCCCCTCTTCAAGGAAATCTCCCCTGGGGAGAGGTCAACGCCGAATTCTCTACAGGGCGTCCAAGCCCTCGTGGAGATTGCTTCGCTGCAAAGCAACCTCTGTAGAGCGCACATGGGCTCTGCAGCGGCCGCAGAGTGACGCGCGCCCCTGCGCGCGGTGACGACGACGCCGCAGTTGCCATTTTGGTGATTAAAGGGGTCAACAAAGCTGTGCCACCCGCTCCGGACCACAAGGATTTCCTCTTTGGTGATAAGGGGACCGGCCGGCACTACGCTCCAAGGGTGGACGTCACCGTGGGCACCCCCACGTTCCTCTGCGGCCCCAGCTGGCCGTCCTGCATAGACGGTGGGTACTCTGCTAAAGGAGTCAGCTTTACGCTCATGGACCGTGTCCATGGACATCCGGGCTGCGATGCACCGCGCTCCACCTTCTGCGCCACGTGACAGCCCTACCACGGTGCGAGTGCAAGGAGGGAGCACGGGGCGCCTATAAAAGGAGGACAAGGTGCACCGTAGCAAGGGATCGCATTCCCATTCCAGCATAGCCACTTACGCGCAAGGAAGAAGAAGGCCATTGCTTCCCTTCCTTGTATACACCATTGCCAAAAGAGAGCCCTCGGCAAGCTCATTGTACTGTAACCTCTCCAAGCAGTGCAATACAGACAAGCAGGAGTAGCGGTATTACCTCCCCACGAGGGCCGTGAACCTGGGTACGGGCTGGTGTTCATCTCTGTCGTGATGTCCCTCCGCTTGCTCGACGAGCACCGTCGTCGGGCAGGTTGAGGGTTGTTTGACCAACGTGTTCAGCCCCTTACACGAACTCTCTTCGTGAGTTTGACTATCCCTGTTTCGTGGGAGTCATTCTTCGACAACAGAGAACTGAAGATATGTTTCATGTATGGGTGAGAGTGAAGAGATAACTTGCCGTAAAAGGGTTACGATGATGCAAGTTATGACACTGACCCATACGGCTAGAAATCTCATGCAGGAGGAGTCCTTTGTTTTAAAGAAAGGGTTAGATTGCAAAGTTGCATATGAATGCACTATCGTAGAAGGGTTAGCTTGCGAAATTGCATATGAATGCACTGTTGCATGATCTACATAGGTATAGAAATATATGGCTATTTCGGAAGTAGCAAGTATGATTGGACTGAGCAGTGTTTCCGAGCATGCCTGGTTTCCCTTAATAGATCTCTTAGACTTTTAAGGCTCATGCTGTGTGAAATTTTTGAGTCTCACTCCATCAACAAGCAAATATTTCACCGTTATCATATGATACGAGATGATGTCAAACTAGGTGACATAGTAGTGTTGCAAAGCACATACAGATCTCAATGTGAGAAGATCTGTTGACTGAACCTCTTCCACGAGACAAGCATGCACCATATTGCTATAGGTGTTAAGCTTTTACCAAGTTGTAAACTAGATTAATTGGTACTCTAGTGCAAGTGGGAGACTGTTGGAGATATGCCCTAGAGGCAATTAATAAAGTGATTTTATTTGTCATATCTCAATTGTTCATAATATGTTTTAAATACCATGCTATAACTATATTACACGGAAACATTAATACACGTGTGGTATGAAAACAACCAGGTCCCTAGTAGCCTCTATTTCACTAGTTCGTTGGGCAACAGATGATCAAGGTTTCCTGATCATGGATAATTACGTCGGTTGACAACGGAGTCATGTCATTAGGTGAATGATGTGATGGACATACCCAAAATATAGAAACGTAGTGTTCATACCTTCGACTGTGAGATCATATCAAATCTCTGCTTTTGGAAGATGCGGCTGATTGCATCAAACGGCATGTCTTATATAGCGTGACAATAAAGGTGACACTTTCGGATATCGGAAGGAAGCAGTAGAAGCGAGTGATCAAGAGCGGAAATTGCCAGTCCACATAGCAGGATAGATACTCTGGGCCCACTCGGTGAGATTACATCAATAAGCTTGCAAGCATGTGACTAGGTCACGGGGATGTAATATCACAGACGAGTAAAGATAGATTTGTCGATGATGAGGTCATGCTCGGTAATCGTGATACCGGAGAACGATGCTCGAACAATCTAAGTATCGACAGGCAAGAGGATGAGACTGGACGTCTAAAGGTTCAAACGATAAAAGGTCTTTCGTGGATGCACAGGGGCTATCACGGGTATCCAGACCCCGCTGTTAGTCATTGATAGGAGAATGTGTCTCGTTCATGTCTGTGTGGTCCCGAACCGTAGGGTAACACACTTAAGGGTAGGTGACGATTAGATTGGATATAAGAGAGAAAGAAACCGGAAACTCCGGAAGCGTTCCGGAACATGTCCGATGTTGATCGGAGGCAACGAAATATGTTTTCGGAGTCCGAATGAATTAAATAATATGTATTTAATATTAATAAGTGTTATTGATGATTAAATATATATTTTAATTAATTAAATTCGAATTTAAAAGGCATTAAAACCTATATGGGCCTTAGAAGCCTATTAGGGAAAAACTCCCAAAAGGAAAAAGGAAAAAAGGGGGGGGGGGAGAGGGCCAGCCGGCCTGGATGGGCCGAATGGGGCCCACCAGGGCCGGCGGCTTCCCCATGGCCGGCGCACCCCCATGTGGGGTTTAGTCCCACATGGGGGAGCCAAGGAGGTTTGCCTCCCCCCCTTCCCTTTATATAGGAGTGCTCCATGCCTTGGAAATTCATCCCTTCTTCCTTCTTCTTCTCTCCTACCTTGAGCGTGGTTCCATTTCTGGAGCTACGTACAAGGAGAGAAGTCTCTCCACCTTACGCACACCGCCGTGCTTCGAGATCCAATCTTCTACTTCCGCTGCTCTGCTGGATCTGGAGCTCGGAGGTCGTCATCTACACCGCACGTGTGTGGAAGTACGAGGCGCTACACGTGTGGCGCTGGGAGTACGACTACTTCCTCTACACGACCTTGAGGTCGGCTTCGTCGGCTTCATCGGCAACGTTTGTGCGGGAACGTAATCCCGCTTTCGGTCTACAAGGGTATGTACTCCGTCCTCCTTCGTATAGTATATCTGCATAGTTAGATCTTGGCTAGTTTATGGTTATCGTCGGTTGGAAATTTTTTGCTTTATGTCTACGATCCCCAACAGTGACCCCTCGGGTGCCTCCAGACGCCGCCCTTTCGCCTATATAATGCCTTCGTCCAGAAAACCCTAAATACCCGAGCCTCCATCCACGAAAAGTTCCGTAGCCGCCGCCGTCGTCAACCCTAGTTTGGGAGGGTTCTGAAGCTCCTCCCGACACCCTGCCGGAGGGCTCTACATCACCATGCCTGCCTCCGGAGTGATGCGTGAGTAGTTCATCCATGGACTACGGGTCCATAGCAGTAGCTAGATTGTTGTCTCTCCTCCTTGTGCTATCATGTTTAGATCTTGTGAGCTGCCTATCATGATCAAGATCATCTTATTGTAATGTTACATGTTGTGTTTGCTGGGATCCGATGAATATTGATACTATGATCAAGTTGATTATCAATCTATCTTATATGTTATTTATGATCTTGCATGCTTTCCGTTACTAGTAGATGCTTTGGCCAAGTAGATGCTTGTAACTCCAAGAGGGAGTATTTATGCTAGATAGTGGGTTCATGCCTCCGGTAATCTGGGCGAGTGACAGCAACGTCTAAGGTTGTGGATGTGCTGTTGCCACTAGGGGTAAAACAGCAATACTTTGTCTAAGGATAATTGTATTGTTTACATTATGCACATTACTTAATGCAATAATCTGTTGCTTGCAACTTAATACCAACGGGGAACACGGATGTCAACCTGAAGGTGGATTATTAGTCATAGATGCTGTTGGACAACGGTCTATGTATCTTGTTGTAATGCCCAATTGAATATCATAGTAGTCATCTTGTCATATATATGCATTGTCATGCGCTCTCTATTCATCAATTGCCCAGCTGTAATTTGTTTACCCAGCATGTTAGTTATTTTTATCGAGAGACACCACTAGTGAACTGTAGACACCGGTCCATTCTTTTACACTGATAATACAACCAACTGCAATCATTGTTCCTTTTCATTCTCTGCAATTAAACACTATTTTCCACACCATACGTTTAATCCTTTGTTTACAGCAAGCCGGTGAGATTGACAACCTCATTGTTTCGTTGGGCCAAAGTAGTTTGATTGTGTTGTGTGCAGGTTCCACGTTGGTGATCGAGTAAACGGCGCCACCAACAACCTTCAGAGGTGCCTTTTACTCCTACTGGATCTGACAACCTTGGTATCTTACTGAGGGAAAACTTGCTGCTACACTGCTTCATACCTTCCTCTTGGGGTCTCCCAACGAACGTGTGCTTTCACGTCATCAAGCAACTTTTTCTGGCGCCGTTGCCGGGGAGTAAGGAGACTTCTGCAAGGGGAGTCTCACGCTTCCAATCTCATTACTTTGTTATTGTCTTGCTGAGTTATTATGTCTAGCTCTTTACATGCTATCAATGGTTACTTTCCTTGAAACTAGTCCTATGGCTGAAAACAACATGAGGGAGCTTTATAAACTTTATCTTGAATTGGGACATGAGGTGTTTGAAGAGAAAATTAAAAAGCCTATGGAACTCTATCTGCATAACAATCATGACAGTAGCAATGTTATTAGCATACATTCTTTGACCATCATTATTGCTAATGCCATGGAAAGATCTAAGCTTGGGGAAGCTGGTTTTGATAAAAATATTCTCTTTAGTCCCCTAGCTTTGGAGGAGGAAATTGGCTTTGATGATACTTTGCCTCCAATTTATGCTGATTATAATAATTGTAATATTTTAGTTCCACCTACTATTGAGGATAAAGTTTATTATAATTATACTATGCATGCAATTTATGATGATTATAATGATGGATGTGCTAGTTTTACTCTCACTATTCCTAATGAAATTTATTATGCTTGTGTGGAGAGTAATGATACTTTTATGCATGTGGATCATGAAAAGAATGCTTTATATGATAGCTATATTGTTGAGTCTATTCATGGTGCTACTGAAAATTATTTTGAGAGAGGAAAATATGGTTATAGAAATCTTCATGTTATTAAATTTCCTCTCTTTATGATGAAAGTTTTGAGCTTTCTCTTGTGTTGCTTTTATATGCTGGTTTCTTTAAAACCAAATGGTCATTATGAGAGAGGGAGACACAATTTCATATATCTCAATAATATTAAGTCTCCTCTCTTTATGTTGAAAGTTTTGAAGTTGCACTTGTTTTACCTTCCTATGCTAGTCACTTTGTGCTTCATTGACTTGTTTTCTTACAAAGCTCCTATGCATAGGAAGAGTGTTAGATTTAAACATGTTTTATATATGCTTCTTGATGCTCTCTTTTATGTTTCAACTCTTATCCTTATGTGAGCATCATTAAAATATTATAGCCTAGCTAAAAGGTGTTAAAGAGAAGCGCTTATGGGAGGCAACCCATTATTTTATTTCTGCAATTTTTATTTTATTGAGTCAAGGAGGTTGTTTACTTCTGTAGCAACTCCTTTGTATCTTTACTTTCTCGCATTGTTGTGCCAAGAGTAGTCACTAATGATAAGATGGTGCTAGATTTTGATTGCTGCGCAGGAACATATTTCTGCTGTTCACCGTATTAATTATCTAAAATCAACAGAATGTGATTTAAATCTACAAATTTTTGTGCGTAATCCTGATGTATGTACGCATCTTTCATTAGTTCAAAGTTTTTCAATCTGAGCATCGTAAGTGCCTCGAAACAATTCGTCTTTGCGGACTATTCTGTTTTAGACAGATTATGTCTTTTATTTTGCATTCTCTCTTTTACTAGTGTTGGGTGGAATTCTTTTTTGGGTGGAAGAGCTTCACATAACATCAGTGGCAGTAGCTAATGTTTAAAGTAACGGTCATATTGCGTCTTTACAGAACATGTGAGTTTTTTATTGTGCACTAACCCTCTAATGAAAATTACTCTGAGTTTGGTGTGGCGGAAGTTTTCAAGGGTCAAGAAAGGAGGATGATATAATGTGATCAAGAAGAGTGAAGAGCTTAAGATTGAGGATGCTCCTATGGATCACCCCAGCATATTTCAAGAAGACTCAAGCGTCTAAGCTTGGGGATACCCAAGGCATCCCCTTCTTCATCAACAACTTATCAGGTCATCTCTAGTGAAACTATATTTTAATTCTTTCACATCATATGTGCTTTACTTGGAGCGTCTGTGTGCTTTTGTTTTTCGTATTGTTATTTTATTTTCTGAGATCAACTTTTTGGATCCTAGCAATCTTGTTTGGGAGAGAGACACGCTCCGCTTTTTCTTTTGAATACTCCTATTCTTCACTTATACTTGTTGAGTATTCTTGTCTAGCACTGCTATGCTTTTAGCTCCTGTTTTTCATGCATCTCTTGTTCAGAGCTGTTAGTTCTTTTAGAGAAAGTACTCTCTTGCTTCACTTATAACTGTTTGGAGAGTTTGTGTTGAAATAAATTGATTGGTGTTAGGTTGGAACAGAAAATCCTGCATGTGGTAGATGGTATAATGGAAAAGACTTACATATTCTTGTAGATCACTGTCTTGGATAATTTGATACTTGCCAATTGTTTTGAGTTATCAAGTAGTTCATGTTTAAGATTTTGTATCATCTGGTTAAAACCTATTAGTGAAGAACTATCGTAAAGCTTGTTGAAATTTGGTTTGTATAATTGGTATCTCTAAGGTCTAGATATTTTCTAGTAAAAGAGTTTGGTTAACAAGGAAGACAGTGTAGAGTCTTATAATGCTTGCAATATATTTTCATATGAGTCTTGTTGTACCGGTTGATATCCCGTGTTTGCTTCAAATAACCTTGCTAGCAAAACTCTGTACTGAGAGGGAATGCTTCTCCTGCATCCAAAACCTTGAGCCAAAATCCATGCCATTTGTGTCCACCATAACTACCTATATGTGGTATTTCCTTGCCACTCCAAGTAAATTTTTTATGTGCTACCTTTAAACTATTCGAAACTTTTATTACTCCTTTTTGTGTCAATGTTTACCAAGCTCATGAGGACGGGGTGGATGTCTTTATGTCACATGTCAAACAGACTTTACCACCGGACTAGTGGCATATACATCCGCTTATCCATTAATTTTGCAAAAAGAGCTGGCAAATGGGGTGCCCAGTCCCAATTAATTACAACTTTAACCGCTTAATTCTCTTCACATTTTTGCCCTGATTTATCAGACAAGCAATGATACCAGTGAAATATCTGCATGTGTAAAGAAAAGAGAAAAGAGGGATGATCTGCCTTGCTGGTAGAAATAACGTCCTTCATGGGAGCCGCTCTTAAAAGTCTGGTTGGCAGGGGTCATATTGTACTTTTCCATTTTCTGATTCGTTGACAATTAACAAACACCACTCAAAACTTATATTTTTACTCTCTATATGATTTCAAAAACTTAAAAAGCTCTAGCACATGATTTAATCCCTGCTTCCTTCTGCGAAGGGCCTTTCTTTTACTTTTATGTTGAGTCAGTTTTCCTACTTCTTTCTATCTCAGAAGCAAACACTAGTGTCAACTTTGGTGCAACAATTTTTATATGCTAGTATATTGTACTTATTATATTGCTTTGTGTTGACAAATATCCATGAGATATACATGTTGAAAGTTGAAAGCAATTGCTGAAACTTAAATCTTCCTTTGTGTTGGTTAAATACCTTTTACTTAGAATCTATTGTTTTATGAGTTAACTCTTATGCAAAACTTTTGATGCTTGTCTCGAAAGTACTATTCATGAAAAGTTTTTGCTTATATGATTCAGTTGTTTGCTCATTATCTATTTCTTAGGAAACTATAGACCATTAACCTGGATCACTTTATTCATAACATGTGCTTTACAATACTATTTGATCAAGATTATGATGGTAGCATGTCACCTCAGAAATTATTTTGTTTTTATCGTTTTACCTACTCGAGGATGAGTAGAACTAAGCTTGGGGATGCTTAATACGTCTCAAACGTATTTATAATTTCTGATGTTCCATGTTGATATTATACCAATTGTTACATGTTTTACATACACTTCATATCATTTTTATGTATTTTCGGGGACTAACCTATTAGCAAGATGCCACAGTGCTAGTTCCTGTTTTCTGCTGCTTTTGTATTCCAGAAAAGCTGTTCTGGAAATATTCTCGGAATTGGACGAAACTTAGACAGAACCTTCTATTTTCCCGACACGTACACGGAGTCCAAAGGAGAGACGGAGGCGACCGAGGAGGCAGCCACGCCAGGGGCCGGCGCGGCCCCACCTCCTGCCGCGCCGGGGGGTGGCGTGACCCCCTCGGGTGCCTCCAGACGCCGCCCTTTCGCCTATATAATGCCTTCGTCCAAAAAACCCTAAATACCCGAGCCTCCATCCACGAAAAGTTCTGTAGCCGCCGCCGTCGTCAACCCTAGTTCGGGAGGGTTCTGAAGCTCCTCCCGGCACCCTGCCGGAGAGGGGAATCATCACCGGAGGGCTCTACATCACCATGCCTGCCTCCGGAGTGATGCGTGAGTAGTTCATCCTTGGACTACCACTACAAGAAATATGTCAATTAGTGACTCACAAATTTGGTCACTAAAAGGTTATAATTTTTCATTTATGACCTTTTTATGACCAAAATCTGAAGGTCACATATGGAGCGTCTCAAACGGTCATATGTGACCTTTTTGTTGAATTGATCATAACCATCTATGACCAAATCAGAGGGTCATAAGGTTTATGACCAATATTTTTGGTCACGCACAGTCTGTCGTATCCACGTCAGATCCTACGTGGCAAATTTGTGACCAAATAAAAAGGTCACAGAACAGAATCGGCCCAGTCCAGTTCAGTGTTTTACATGGGCCAAGCCCAACAATTCAGCCTACTTATATTTTTTCCCCTTTTAATTTGATCAGATACATGGGCCAAGCCCAACATTTTAGCGTTTTATTATTGGGCCGTGGTCTTTTTTCCATTTTAGAAATGGATCCCAATTGCCAGTTTCTGGTGGGTGGGTCCCAATTGTCAGTTTCTGGTGGGTGGGTCCAAAGTGACAGTCTGGTATCTTTCAAATTTCATTTTTCCAGTAAATAGATAACCAATATTTAAATAAGAACCGACAGAAAAAACACTAGGTACTTCAAACAGATCAACTGCCAAAACTGGCACATTACAGTCAAACATAGTTTCCATCAGGTGTACAATCAAATATATATAAGATCGGGCATCCAGCCACCAAAACACAACTAAATATCCAAATATAACTAGCTATCTATGTATGACTGGCTCCAATGTGGTAGAGCTCTGCTTCTTCCAACTTCTTCGTCCTCGAGCTCGTGGCGTAACATGCACCAAGGACGACATCTGCATGTTATAGAACAAAATGGTTAGGAACAAGATATAGTTTCTCGCTGGGAGTATATATGCAAACAAATCTCAGATTTAACTTGTTTAGCCAGATGCTGAGTCCTATCACAGCCAATTTGAAAACATATATGCAAACAGCCAATTTCAAAATTACAGTCATCATGTAATGGTTGCGTGCAGGCTAACCTTAGATGATGCTCAGAGTAGATTGGATGCTTCTGTTCCACACACTCGCCTTCCAATCGCTGCATAGATCAAGAGGAAAAGCGCCCAAATCAGCTCACCCACTTCATTGAACAGAATGAAAAAGCAAATAAAATCCATGAAAACAAAACTATACAGCAGTGGTATGCATCACAAGATTGACAACACGTATTTGAAGGAAGTAGAGATTGACTACATAATACGTCCATGATTAGTTTAAATGGTAATACATTTGTAACAATTTAAAAAGTGTATGTACATACATGCACTCAATGTCGAAGCAAATACAATTTTTAGCAAGCAAGTTACTAACAACTGATTGGACCAGTAGCATAAATAGTGTAGATGTCGAGTACCCACCACTGGTTTACAGAAGAGGAAAAAAGATTCAGGCGAACACGGCCACAGACCCCGGGGTGATTGGCTGCTATGGCTAGCTTGCTATGTGACTGAAACTCTAGTGGTGGTGTTGTTTTAACTAAATTAGCAGTAGATGAAGCACGACATACTAATCAAGCATAACCATCCCAGTAGCACAGCCATCCTAGTACAACCATCCCACTAATTCTAATTAGCAGCAGATCAAGCACAACCATCCTACTACCTAGCAGTAGATCAAGCAGTACGCACTAAGTATCCAATTGATCAATTGACCAGATCAAGCACAACAATCCCAGTAGCAAGCAGATCAAAAATACTACAGCTGAGAGACGTGGACAAATGCATTCTAAATTACTGTTCCATTTTAATCTTCACAAAGGGCAGAGACAAAAGGGCCCAGAGCAGTCATCTAAAATGCTTCTACTGATTTTATACACTACGTTCAGAGCTTAGGTACCACAAGCATATCAGGCATAAAAGTTTAAATAACTAATACCTATGGAGTTAAGAACCAGCATGCTAATTATCACAACAAAAACTTCATGGTTTTGAACCAGCATGCTATTATCACAAAGGGGCAAGCTCGTGCAAACCTGAAGAAGTGCTCGAAGTTGCTGCACAGCAGTGGCATTATCTCGGAGCTTCTCGATGGCTCTGTCCTGCCAAGGTCCACCAACCTCGCCAGTGAGTAGAAGCGCCCTCAGATGTCCGCATCGTCGCCTATGCTATGCACCGTGTTCCTGCAGATCTGTCCATGGCAAGTAAAGCCAAAATTAAACTGACAAGTTCATCCTCCTACTACTAAATCCATCGGAAACAACAACAAAAAAAGCGATCGGGAGCTTGGTGTGGAGAGGGTGGACCTGCACTTGTCGAGGACGAGCGGATCCGGAGGCGTTGCTGTCGGAGACGAGCGGATCCAGCGGCGGACTTGTCGTAGACGAGCAGATACAGCGGCGGCCTTGTCGTAGACGAGTGGATCCAGTGGCAGAGGAGGGGATCCGGCGGCGCCGAGGCCTGCTGCGCTGCCGATCCTGGTGCTGGTTTTCGACGCCGACGCGGGCAGCTCGCGCGCCGTCGCCTCGCAGAGGACGCCGTAGGCCAACGGATCCGGCGGTGGAGAACTTGGCCAGCAGCAGTACGTCGGAGCAGTGGCGGCAGAAGGTCCGCCTCACAGACGCGGTGGTGGCGCATTTGGAGAAACCGGCGAGGGGAGAGGAGTGGTGGGCGCTAGGGATTCGGGGAATGGGTCGCCGTGGCGAAAGAGGGAGATGGAGGCGATGCAGTGACTGGGTGGCGCGGAGAGAAGACGAGAGACGGCTAGGGTTTCCGGCTTCGCGCTGCTTATATATCGGAAGCGCGTGCTGCAGGTCGCTGGATCGCCATCGGACGGCTCGCGGCGCTCCATTACCCGTCCAACGGGCCTAAGACCCAGGAGCAGATCAGAGGCTGGGCCAGATTCGGCCCAGTTTGCCTTTTTTAAACCAAAACTTCCTTTTTCGTTTTTTGAGTGTCAAAAATGGGTTTTTTCGTGAAGCACCTACCAAAACTATGTTGCAAAATTGTAGCACTATATTTTTTAAAAATACTAGACCATATTTTATGTACAAATAAGTAAATTTTTGTGTCTCAAAGGGTTTCTATCCACCTCTTATCAAAAAGACAAATTTCTGACGATTCAGCAGGAAGCGGGTCAATTTGAACTACAGGTGCCTCGTAGTTTGCTCATGATTTTTTTGAAAAAAATCACTTTTGGCAACACAAGTACCTATTTCATCAGAGAAGCGACAATAGTTTCGCAAAATTCAACCCCTAGCTACGAACGGTCATGTCCGCCGTTTTGACCGTATCTTGAAATCGTCATATGAAATTCAAAAAAAATCTAATAAATGGAAAACCTTCGCGTGGTGTCATTATATGTGTCCTAGTTTCGAGAAAAAAATATAAACTTGGAATACAACAAATATTTTAAAAAGTGTTCACAGAAATGAGCTATCATGTACGAAGATTCACACCTTTCAGGCCAAATGACGGATGTTATGGCCACATTTATGGTATAGTTTGATTAAATATGCCCATATTGGACACATGCGTGTAACGTGGAACCGTGAACAATGTTGCTGAAGAAACTTTTCATTTTTCTTTCACGAAAAAATCATTTTTCAATTTCTGAGTGCAAAAAATGGGTTTTTTGTGAAGCACCTACCAAAAATATGTTTCAAAATTGGAGAAATTCATTTTCTAAAAATACTAGACCACATATAACGTAGAAAAAAGTAAATTTGTGCAGCCAAACTTTTTCCAACCAACTCTCGTAAAAAATACAAGTTTCTGCCAAATCAGCAGGAATCGGGTCAAATTTGAACTACAGGTGCCTCGTAGTTTGCTCAAGATTTTTTTTAAAAATCATTTTTAGATACACAAGTACCTATTTCATCAGAGACATAACATTAGTTTTGCAAGATTCAACCCCTAGCTACGAACGGTCATGTCCGCCGTTTTGACCGTATCTTGAAATCGACATACGAAATTCAAAAAAAATCAAATAAATGGAAAACCTTCGCGTGGTGTCATTATATGTGTCCTCGTTTCGAGAGAAAAATATAAACTTGGAATACAACAAATATTTTAAAAAGTGTTCACAGAAATGAGCTATCATGTACGAAGATTCACACCTTTCAGGCCAAATGACAGATGTTATGGCCATATTCATGCTATAGTTTGATTAAATATTCCCATATTGGACACATGCGTGTATCGTGGAACCGTGAACAATGTTGCCGAAGAAACTTTTCATTTTTCTTTCACGAAAAAATCACTTTTCAATTTCTGAGTGCAAAAAATGGGTTTTTTGTGAAGCACCTACCAAAAATATGTTTCAAAATTGGAGCAATTCATTTTCTAAAAATACTAGACCACATATAACGTAGAAAAAAGTAAATTTGTGTAGCCAAACTGTTTCCAACCAACTCTCGTAAAAAAGACAAGTTTCTGCCAAATCAGCAGGAATCGGGTCAAATTTGAACTACAGGTGACTCGTAGTTTGCTCAAGATTTTTTTAAAAAATCATTTTTAGATACACAAGTACTTATTTCATCAGAGACATAACATTAGTTTTGCAAGATTCAACCCCTAGCTACGAACGGTCATGTCCGCCGTTTTGACCGTATCTTGAAATCGACATACGAAATTCAAAAAAAATCAAATAAATGGAAAACCTTCGCGTGGTGTCATTATATGTGTCCTAGTTTCGATAAAAAAATATAAATTTGGAATAGAACAAATATTTTTAAAAAGTGTTCACAGAAATGAGCTATCATGTACGAAGATTCACACCTTTCAGGCCAAATGACGGATGTTATGGCCACATTCATGCTATAGTTTGATTAAATATGCCCATATTGGACACATGTGTGTATCGTGGAACCGTGAACAATGTTGCCGAAGAAACTTTTCATTTTTCTTTCACGAAAAAATCATTTTTCAATTTCCGAGTGAAAAAATGGGTTTTTTTGTGAAGCAACTACCGAGAGTGTCGTCCAAAATGGAACCGATACAATTTGTTCACATAGTAGACATTATTTTATGTACAATCACCAAATAGTATTCATTTCTGATCTCCCTACCATTTTCCGGTCAATTAAACAGTTTCCTGCCGATTCAGCTAGAAATGGCTAAAATTTGAACTGCAAGTGCTATATATCTTGCCGTTATTTTTTAGGAATTTCATTTCTAGGTTCATAACTAGCCATTTCATCAGAGATACACAACAATATTTGCATAATTCAATCACTACACACGAACGGTCACGGCCGAGACTTCGACTAGGTTTTCAAACGAGCATACAAAATTCAAAAAAAATCAAAATAATGGAAAATCTTCGCGTAGCGTCATGATATGTGACCTAATTACCATAAAAAATATATAAACTTGCAATTCAGAAGTTTTATTGAAAACGTGTTCCCAGAAACTTGCTATCATGAACAGACATTCATAGCTTTCAAGACTAACAAACATTGTTTTAGCCACATTCATAACATAGTTTGTCAAAATGTGCCCGAATTTGGCACATGCGTGCATTGTGGCATGGCAAACAATGTTGCCGACCAGCGATTTCGACATGTTTCACAAAAAAATTGACTTTTCATTTTTTAAGTGCTAATAGCCCAACTTTTTGTGAAGCGGCTACCGAGATTGTCGTCCAAAATGGAACCGATACAATTTGTTCACATAGTAGACATCATTTTATGTACAATCACCAATTAGTATTCATTTTTGAGGTCTCTACCGTTTCAGGTCAATTAAACGGTTTCCTGCCGGTTCAGCTGGAAATGTCTAAAATTTGAACTACAAGTGCTATATATCTTGCCCGTTATTTCTTATGCTGTGTTTGGATGTAAGAATTTAAGCTCGGAATCATCGATTTGGAATTGCCGACCGAAATCCACTGTTTGGGGTGGTCTAGGAATTTGGCACTGGAAAGTTGCTCCAATTCCACGCGAGCTCCGCTCGCACGTCCGCCCTCGACTAAAGTTTCCGAGCCTCGAGCTCGAAAAGTCTCGGAATCGTTCGCTCGCCCGCGTCTCGTACCTGTTCGCGATAGCTGCCTCGCTCGCCCCGTCGCTCGCTCGGGAAGGAGCTCGCCCAGCAAACGGCGGCGGCGACTGCCCCGGTAAATCCCTCTCTCCTCTCGACCTCCCTCCTTCCCCGCCGTCCTCTCGCATGTCCTCTTCCCCGTCGTCCCCTCGCCGATGCTGGCCCCTTCGTCTTCCCCGTGCCCCCTCCCAGCGACCTAACCCTAGATCGACCGGGGATGGGAAGGATGGCGGGATTAGCAGCGACGGGAGGGTAAGGGTGGCGGCGATCTGGCTGCAGGATCAATGTTCATGTCATCGGTTGCTGAGAATGCTGTAGACAATTCATAGGTCAAAGGAGCAAGGAGGTTATATATATTTTTGGTGTAGCGTATATGAACAGAGAGGATGGCTATTTTTATCCATGTGTGGGTGGTACTTGAAAACTATTTATTTCTACTTGTGTTATTGTTTGTGACTTGACTTGAAATATTATAATGTTATTATGTGTGCAAAATAATATATCAATATTCAAATATACAAATAGTCACATACTATTTTTTTTGCATGTACACAAGTTTATATTGTCCAAACTCAACAAACCATCTAATTCCATGATTGATACATCCAAACAAGAATTGGAATTGTGGGCTACACTTTGATTCCAACCGTAAATTCCATTCACAACCAAACAGCAGAATTCGAAACGGAGCTCATTTCCTTTCCATCTTGGAAATGGAATTCACAGTCCAATTCAATTCCAAGCAACCTTTCATACATCCAAACACAGCATTAGGAATTTTATTTCTAGGTTCACAACTAGCCATTTCATCAGAGATACACAAAAAGCTTTGCATGATTCAATCACTACACACGTACGGTCACGGCCGAGACTTCGACTAGATTTTCAAACAAGCATACAAAATTAAAAAAAATCAAAATAATGGAAAACCTAAGATTTTTGTATTTAATATTGAACAATAACAGTCCATGGTAGTATATAATTACATAGTACATATTTACAAAAAAATCAAATTTTATTTGATTAAAATTGGAGTTCAAAATCAAAAGTTATAAAAGAAAACATAAAAGAATAATAAAAAGGAACAAAAAAAAAGTACCAACTGAGCCAGTCCATTACCATTCCGCACCGGCCCACTTAGAAGAGCTCACTCAGCATAGGGCAAAAAAAAAGGTGTCTTGGATCAGCAAGGCCCAAGCCCATCGATACTTTCTAATGTATAAAACGGGCCAGAGCATAGCTTAGACACAAGTATGTGTGGTGTCCGGTGGTTGTGTGAGCCTGGGAGCGGAGTGAGGTCGCGGGTTCAATTCCCATTCAACTCATTTTGTTCCATTATTAGTTTGCTTACGCTGGTGGGTCACAAACTTATTGCAAAACATTTAAAAAATATTATACTACATTATATGTACAAATAACTAACAAAATTCATATCAAAAGCTTTACATATATTTGCGGGCGGGTCCCAGTTGTCAGGTGGGGCAGGCGGGTCCCACATGTCATATTTGCGGGTCCCACTTGTCAGATTTGTCAACAGTCAACACCACCTGTCAACAGGTCCCACATGTCAGTGTGGTGACACGTAAGCACAAATGACACATAGGCGGTGACATGTAGGCGCGATGAAGTGACATATAGGCGAGACCGCTGAGGTGTCAGTCCAGTCATACCAACAAATCCTGGTAATGGGTCCCACCTATCAGTGAGTTCACCATGACTGAATATGGACACGTAAGCGACATATGGCCGCCACGTGGGCACGATTGATGAGGTGGCTGTCTAGTCGTTCCTCATGACCAATCAGAATGGTCGTAAATAAGGTCATAGGCAACTGCTGTCTACATTATGACCAATTTGTGTAAATAGATTATGGCTTTTTTGATCAAATTGGTCGTTATTTTTTTTGGATTAGGACCCTACAAACCAGCTCATGACCAAGCGGGTTAAAATGGTCATAGATCTATGACCAATATTTTGAAAGTCACTATCAAAAGGTCACTAGTTGACATATTTCTTGTAGTGTACGGGTCCATAGCAGTAGCTAGATGGTTGTCTCTCCTCCTTGTGCTATCATGTTTAGATCTTGTGAGCTGCCTATCATGATCAAGATCATCTTATTGTAATGTTACATGTTGTGTTTGCTGAGATCCGATGAATATTGATACTATGATCAAGTTGATTATCAATCTATCTTATATGTTATTTATGATCTTGCATGCTTTCCGTTACTAGTAGATGCTTGGTCAAGTAGATGCTTGTAACTCCAAGAGGGAGTATTTATGCTAGATAGTGGGTTCATGCCTCCGGTAATCTGGGCGAGTGACAGCAACGTCTAAGGTTGTGGATGTGCTGTTGCCACTAGGGGTAAAACAGCAATGCTTTGTCTCAGGATAATTGTATTGTTTACATTATGCACATTACTAAATGCAATAATCTGTTGCTTGCAACTTAATACCAACGGGGAACACAGATGTCAACCTGAAGGTGGATTATTAGTCATAGATGTTGTCGAACAACGGTCTATGTATCTTGTTGTAATGCCCAATTGAATATCATATTAGTCATCTTGTCATATATATGCATTGTCATGTGCTCTCTATTCATCAATTGCCCAGCTGTAATTTGTTTATCCAGCATGTTAGTTATCTTTTATCGAGAGACACCACTAGTGAACTGTAGACCTCGGTCCATTCTTTTACACTGATAATACAACCAACTGTAATCATTGTTCCTTTTCATTCTCTGCAATTAAACACTATTTTCCACACCATACGTTTAATCCTTTGTTTACAGCAAGCCAGTGAGATTGACAACCTCACTGTTTCGTTGGGGCAAAGTAGTTTGATTGTGTTGTGTGCAGATTCCACGTTGGTGATCGAGTAAACGGCGCCACCAACAACCTTCAGAGGTGCCTTTTACTCCTACTGGATCTGACAACCTTGGTATCTTACTGAGGGAAAACTTGATGCTGCACTGCTTCATACCTTCCTCTTGGGGTCTCCCAACGAACATGTGCTTTCACGTCATCAGTCTTCTTGAGAGCCGTCATGGCGGCGTCTGCCTCGTCGTTCCAGGTGAACGTGTCCGACTTCTTCAGGAGCCGGTACAAGGGCATAGACTTTTCGCCAAGCCGCGATATGAAACGGCTCAGGGCAGCAACACAGCCGGTGAGTCGCTGCACGTCCCTGAGGTTCTCTGGCTTCTTCAGTGCTTCGATCGCCTTGATCTTCTCTGGATTGGCTTCGATGCCGTGCTCGGAGACGATGAAGCCCAGGAGCTTGCCCGCGGGTATGCCAAAGACGCACTTTTCCGGGTTGAGCTTGATCTTGTACTTGCGGAGATTGTTGAACGTCTCCGTCAGGTCGGCAATCAAGTCCGTCTTCAGCTTGTACTTGACGACGATGTCGTCCACATAGGCGTGGACATTGCAGCCGATCTGCTCGTGCAAGCAGTTCTGGATGCACCGCTGGTAAGTCGCTCCGGCGTTTTTCAGGCCGAAGGGCATGGAGACGTAGCAAAACGCGCCGTAAGGCGTGATGAAGGACGTCTTCTCCTGGTCTTCAGGCGCCATCTTGATCTGGTGGTACCCGGAGTAGGCGTCGAGGAAGCATAGCGCCTCGCACCCTGCCGTCGAGTCGATCAGCTGATCGATCCGAGGCAACGCGAATGGATCTTTGGGACAGGCCTTGTTCAGGCCCGTGTAGTCGATGCACATCTGCCATGTTCCGTTCTTCTTCAGAACGAGCACCGGGTTGGCTAGCCATTCCGGGTGCATGACCTCGGCGATGAACCCGGCAGCTAGGAGCCGGGCTATCTCTTCGCCGATAGCCTTGTGTCTTTCGCCGGTGAAGCGCCGCAGAAACTGCTTCACTGGCTTCATCTTGGGGTCAACGTTGAGCTTGTGCTCTACGAGCTCCCTCGGGACGCCTGGCATGTCAGAAGGTTTCCATGCCAAGATGTCCCGATTCTCACGGAGGAAGTCGCAGAGCGCACTTTCCTATGCGATGTCCATGTGCGAGCCGATCACCGCCGCCTTGGAGGAGTCGCCCTCGACCAGCAGGATGCGCTTGGTCTCTTGTGCCGACTGGAACTTGTCACGAGCGTCCAGGGTCGGCTTCTTGACGATGGTCATGTCGTTGGGGTCGACTTGCAGCTTGAGCTGCTCCAGCAGCTCGGTGGCGATGACAAACTCGGCGAAGACAGCGTTGCCCTTTTCGCACTCGATGGCGCAGTCGACGTCGCCGTGGACGGTGATGATGCCCTTTGGACCCGGCAGCTTCAACTTCAAGTAGGCGTAGCGGGGCCTAGCCATAAACTTGGCGAAGGCGGGTCGTCCCAGGATCGCGTGGTATGAACTGCGGAAGTTCACGACCTCGAACCAGATTTTCTCGAGCCGGAAGTTCTTGGCGTTGCCGAAGACGACGTTGAGCGCGATCTTGCCTAGAGGGTAGGCCTTCTTCCCGGGATGATGCCGTTGAAGGTGGTATCGGTGGGAACCAACTGTTCGTCACGCAGTTTCATGCGCTGGAACGTCTCGTAGTACAGGATGTTGATGCTTGATCCGCCATCCATCAGTGTTTTGGTCAGGACGTAGCCCTTGACCTGGGGTGCGACAACCAGAGCGAACTTGCTCGGGTAGTCGACTCGGGGTGGGTGGTCGTCGTGGCTCCATGTGATCGGCTGCTCGGACCAGTTGAGCCACTGGGGCACATCCGGCAGGGTCGCATGGATGGCGCGTCGGATGACCTTCTCCTCCCGCTTGGAGTCGAGGCCGACGAAGGTGTGGCCCATGAAGCGGCAGTTGGGGGCATGCCTGACTGTTCATCGTCGTCGCCTCCGTCTGGGGCCCTCTTCTTGGCTCCAGTTTTTGCCTTGATGATCTCGGCGGTCCAGCTGCACTCGTCAGTTGTGTGTGCGGCTGGCTTGCCGGGTAGGCTGTGGTACCTACACGACATCGCTAAGATCTCCATGGCAGTGAGCTTCTTTCGCGGGAAGTTGCCGCATTGGCTTTTGAAGCCGCGACCTCCCGTGGACGTGGCGGCTACGAGATCGGAGCCGCCGTCTCCTTTGCATTTTTGGGCACTGGAGTGCTTGTTGGCCTTGCCCTTGTTCTTGCCACCTTTCTTGTGGTCGTCCTCCTCATCGGAGTCGTCCTTGGTGACATCGGACTCGGCGTACTTGTGCACGATGGCGAGTAACTGGCCCATCATCATGTCGCCCTTGTGTGAGCGCCTCAGCTTCTGCTTGAGCGACTCGAACGTGGTGTTATCCTCGAGGTGAGAATGCACCGTGTCGACGCTGAGGTGTTCTGCCGAGTTGATGACGTCGGCGACTCAGTGATACCACTTTCTAGTAGACTCGCCCTACTTCTGGATGCAGCGCTTGAGGTCCTCGACTGTAGCCGAGCGCTTGCATGTTCCTTCAAAGTTGGTGATGAAGAGCCTCTTCAACTCGCTGATGGCGTGTAGTTGACGGGAAAAATATTCTGCAGGAAGCTTCGTATCTTCCCCTGCAACGGCGCCAGAAAGCACTCTTGATGGCCCTTCACGTAGTTACCTGCGTGAAAAGTAAATGGGTTAGGTTGAGACTCCAAGTGCAGAGTGTGTAGTAAGTGGAAGACGTGTTTTCCCCACGAGGGTGACTCGAGGGTTTAATATCGAACTCTCGGGGAATCAGTAGTGAAGATTTATCTTTCCTATCCTTCTTTTGGTTACCTACAAAACAAAGTAAATGTTTTGGTCCTCAACCTCACCTAGTGGTTGTCAAGCACAAGGTGTGAGAATGATATCAAGATAATATGCAATGCAAACAAGAAATAAATATGCAATGGTGGTAAATAAATATGCAAGGATGGTGGTAGCAATGATAAATGATATTTTTGGGTTTTATATGATGAATGCAAGATGTAAAAGTGTTTTTGTATTTTCGGATTTTTAAATGGCAGAAAATGGAAAAGTGGTAAAAGTGTTGGAAAGGTGTTTCTTATGATTAAAAATGGACCGGGGTTCATGGTTTCACAAATGCACTCTCTCTTTAATAAAGTGGTAGACAATGGAACACTAGAGTTGACATATGAGATTGCAACACAACAGTTTAATGACAAGTTATAATTATATGGGCATCACGTCCTAACATAGAGACCTTTTGGTTATTAGTCTCTCTTATACTCCACCAAGATGCGAACTAAATCATAACACCTCAGTAATTAAGATAACTCAGAGTATAGCAATAAGTATCATGACATGAAGTTAAAATAAGAACATGCTAGATCTAGTCATGGAGTAGTGGCAATGGTCACACCCACATCTCCGGTAGCATGGTATTTCTTTTTATCCCTAGTGAGGCAACAAAGTAAGGTAAAGATACCCAAGTGGATCGCAGAACTTTCTCTCACGTTCACTGCACTAGCCACCCCCCGTTACTCCAACTAATGCACACGTTCCCCCTCACACGCTCTCATAAACATGCTTGATCATGACAAGTAAATAAGAACGGGGTACATAATATGCATCTACTTTCATAACTGAAACAAAACCATTGCAATCTCAAACATATATTAACTCATAAAAAGATCCACCACAAAGGTATTACATAGATGACCGTAATCATGTTCAGCAGCTCATACGGTACTAATTAGTGAAGCTCGAGAGAGAGAGATACATAAGTTACTTCCACAAACCCATAGTCCAGAGGTGGACTACTCCCTCTTCATCATGGAGACGGTGGAGAAGTCGTTGGAGAAGATGGAGACCACGCCGGCAGCGCCCCGCCGGAGTTTTCCCCCTCCAATCTGCAACTCCAGGTCTCTGTTTCGGTGTTTCTGTGTTTCTGCGGCGCTCCTTCCAGAGAACGTCGGGGGACTATTTTTATAGGCGTTTTTAGGTCAAAACGGAGTCGGTGGAGAAAGATCGACGGCAACGGAGCTCGAGGCCCGAGGGGGTCCCACGCGGCCAGGTACCTGGCCGCGTGGGCCACCCTTTTGGCCCTCGGGCCTCCGCTTGTTCGCTTCCTTCGCTCCCAAGTCTTCTTCCTTCCAAAAATGATGCTCGTAAATTTCCAGGTCATTTGGACGTCGTTTGGGTCCCTGAAACATTAAAATATAGAAATAGGGTTTTCTGCCTGCGCAGGGTTAATTCCATAAAAATAGGAAACATGTCAAATATTCCCAAAATCATTATAAAACAGTGATATAACCCTTATATGATGCAAATATGACTGGAATATAAGTAAAATAATGCAAAGTTCATGTATGCATTTTACATGCATCAACATCCCCAAGCTTAACCTATACTCGTCCTCGAGTATGAAGGTGATAAAACTAACATGGACTTTGCAATTTAATACTATCAATGGATATCAAAGATGATTACTATTGCTACATAGAGTCAAATGATTCATTCTTAAAAGGAGTAGCAATATGCAAGATAGTTTATGAAGTGATATCAAGTATTCAATGCAAGGATGTTCAATGATAATTCACAAAGTGTAACATAAGAGAAAAGTACTATGGACCACATGTATGCATAATGATAAGTAAGAACATCCTACAATGGTCATAGAGTATTGATGAAAATCTGAATATAAAAGGTGGACACTTTGGAAAGATATATATATGAGTAGAGGTAAAGCATGAATAAATTTCATCTAACTTCTGAACTTCTCTACTTAAGTCAATGATTGTAATATGGTAATCCTTGGTGTCAAGCTCTCATTCCCCTATCATAGCATCTTGAATGATTAAGTTTAAAGTGAAAGCAATATGAGTAGTGTGCTTGACAAAGTACAGGTTGAAAGTCTCATGCCCCTTGAATACAAGTACCTACTCCATGTGTTACTCAACTTGGAAAACAAAGCAAGTTCAAGTTAAATATCATTGTAAGTAATAATAGTATCATTAAGAGCGTCAACTGGGGTACCTCTTGTCCCAGGATATGGAACAAGCCCATATCAAAATGACAAGACAAACAAACACAATGAACAATCTCAACACCCTTTTTATTTACCATTAGATAGCTTTTTATTGTAAGGTGTATCACAGAAGGTTCACCATAGCATGTAAGTAAATTTCCACCATGAATGATGCATGGCTTAGATTAGCGGCCCAGGCGTCTCTCTAACCATTTATACAAACTCATTTAAACTCACTTCATTTCCACATTTATTTCACCCATGGTAAGCATCCATAAACAAAAGTACATGATATCAACTAAATGAGATGAAGTGCAATGTTGAAAGCTTGCCATGTGACAGCACATATGAGCTAACTCTCAACCAAAGACATTTGTCAAGTCCACAACATCATAATTTTAATCACAATGGGTCATATTTTATTTATGCAATGAAAGTAAAGTGTGCATCAAGTTCGAGAGAGCTATATAACCAACTTTTCCCACAACAATTAACAACATAAGCATTTTCATTCAGAGGTATAGATAACACAAATATCATGATAAACATACTCGGAATAGCATAAAGCTAATAGGTAGATATGGTGGACTCACTGGAAAAACTTTGGTTGAAGGTGTTGGAAACAAGTTTTTGCTTGTTGGAATTTTTGGGCTAGCAAGAGGGAGAAAGTTGACCATCTAAATGCATGCATGAGTGTCCATAGAACTAACTAATCCATGTTAAACAAGGTAAATAACATTTAGCATCAAAACATGAATAAAAGATAGCTCTTGATAAAATATTTGCAAATTATTACTCATTAACAAGCTCATGAATCATGCAATATATGTATCTTTTAAAATTAACTCAACATCCCTTTTCCCAATCTTATAATAGCATCCAACATAATTCAACCCAAATTTCCAGTAGCTCTCTCATATATAAATGATAGTGTGGTGGTCTCACAAAATAAAAATCAACCTAAACAAACAAAAAGACGCTCCAAGTTTATGCGATAAAGTGTTTCGATCGAAAAACAGAAGTTAGACGTGTGCAAACCGAGAGTGTGTAGGTCCAGTGGGGTTGTCTTCACATCCCCAAGCTTATGGTCTTCACCATCCTTGGATAGCTCTTGGTGCATCTCCTCTAATCCCTGTGAAAAAACTTCAAAACACCGTTTCTCCCATTTCTTTTTCTGTGGGGCACATTAGTAGTGATAAACAAATAGATTTCTTGCTGCATATAATCCTTAGACAAAAATTCATATGAATGTCCAGAAAGTGTATAATGTTGTATGCCTACTCATAAACTCAATTGGATCAAAAAGATTCAAGTTAAAAGTTCTAAGCATGCATCAAACAAAATGGGACAGAATCTGTCCAGAAAAACAGCAGCAGCTAAACGTATTTTTCTACCCTACTTAACTTTGTCGAAAATTCCGAAAAATTCATGCATACAGAGGATGAAAAGTTGCACTACAGTTTAAATATGAGCTCATTCGGAGTTACAGAATAAGAATTAAAAATCATACCGTGCACAGATTCGTGCAGGAATAAATCTCCGAACGCTATAAGCAACTTTTCAACCAAAATGAGTAAAACTTGGCACTTTATTAAAAATTCCAGAAACTAAACTAAACACTAAGTCTCTTGTTACAGCAAGAGGACACAAAGAAAATCACAAATAAAAACAACCGGGTTGCCTCCCGTAAAGCGCTTTCTTTATAGCCATATAGCTAGGCTTCTTACTTGATTTTATTGTGGACGAAGCTCATGAGGGAGCTTGAACGATGTGTCCCTCTTCCTTGGGAAGTGTTCCATGCACTTCTTGTGTGGAAACTGAAACTTCACATTCCCTTCTTTTGAATCAATGATAGCACCTGTAGTACGAAGAAAAGGTCTTCCAAGAATAATTGGACTAGAGGTTTTATTCCCCATATCCATGATTAGAAAATCAACAGGCACAAATGTCATATGTAACTCTACCATAACATCACTTACTTTTCCTAAAGCATGTTTAATGGAATCATCAGCAAGTGCAAGTTCAATAGAGCATTTTTCAAGATTTTTCAATTCAAGTACTTCATATAGTTCTTTAGATAAAACAGAGACACTAGATCCTAGATCAAGTATAGCATGGTGTGTCTCTTTTCCAATGGTTACTAGGACTTTGGGAATCCATATATCCCCAAGCTTAGGTGGTATCATAGCCTCTTGGTTGTACCTAGCAATCTTTTTTTCAAGACATGATTAGCAATATAAGAACCAAAACCAGCTTGGTTATAGTTGATGGAAGGATCACTTGCAAATTTTTGTAAGATAGATATTAATTCATGCAAGCTACAATTCTCTAAGTCAAGCAATGGTCCTTTACTTCACTAAGCATTTTAACTTCTCAACTTTCTTCTCTTTCACACCATAATAGTTTCCTTAGCAATTCTCTCTTGCTCATGAATATGTTCCCAAGATTTATTTATAACCTCTTGACAATATTTAATTGTTTCCTCATGTTTTTGAGCTATAATGGTGTTCTTTAATGAGGAAACTTCCTTAGTGAGCTGATCTACCCTTTCAAACAAAGAGTCTTGTTTTTCAAACTTAGATATAAATTCCTTATTAAGCTCCTTTTGAGTAGATATAAATGATCTAATGGTGTTTTCCAAATCACTAGAAACATTACTACTAGTAGTATATTTGTTTGGCACATATGGGGGTTTATTATAAGAGTTATAATTGTTGTTACCATACCCATTATTACCATAGTTCCTAATGAAGTTGACATCAATATTTTCAGGATTATTACCAACTAGTTCTTGCAAAGGCACATTTTCAATATTTTGTTTATTAATGAAAGCAAGAATAGTATCCATTTTAGATGACAAATCATTTGTTTCTTCTATGGAGTTCACTTTCTTAGAAGGATTAGGTGCTCTATCAGTATGCCATTGACTATAGTTTTGCAAAATACTTTCCAATATGTTCTTAGCTTCTACTATAGTTTTTCCCATAAAAGCACCTCCAGCAGCAGAATCAAGAATATTTCTAGACATGTAATTTAGACCATTGTAAAAAGAGTGTAATATGGTCCATTCGTTGACCCCATGTGATGGACAAGTTCTAAGCATAAGTTTAATCCTATCCCAAGCCATAGCAACATGTTCATTTTCATTTTGCCTAAAAGAAAGAATGTTGTTTCTATTTTGCAAAATTTTAACAGGGGATAGTATTTCTTAATGAAAGCTTCTTTTAAATCATCCCAAGTTTTAATGCTATCAATAGGTAATGAATGCAGCCACTCTTTAGCTTTTCCTCTAAGTGAGAAAGGAAATAACTTCAGTTTTAGAATATCACTTTCCACATTTTTAAATTTCTGCATGTCACATATTTCAACAAAATCATGAAGATGCATAGAGGCATCCTCCATAGCACTACCGCCAAATTGTTCCCTAGTTATCAAGTTCAACAAACTAGGACTTACTTCATAACTCTCAGCATTTATCTTAGGTGTGGCAATGGGCCTAGCAATAAATTGATCATTTGGAGTGTTTGTGTAATCACACAACTTAGTTCTTTCTCCCATTTTAGCAAGTTTTTATGTGTTTTTTAATTTTTTATGCAAAACTGAAAATAAATATGCAAGACAATGACAAAACAAGATAAATTGCTTTGAAGGTAAAGATGGATAAGATGATGCTCACGTAGGTGCAACCTCCCCAAGCTTAGGTGTTAGCACAAGTTGGTGATGAAGTTGACTTGGTGAGATATCCTTGGATAAATCCGGCACCAGAAAACAGAGCTAGTGCAGGGAACCCTTGGATAAACCTTTCAGCAATGATTTCCCGGCAACGGCGCCAGAAAACAGTCTTGATGGCGTGTAGTTGACGGGAAAAATATTCTGCAGGAAGCTTCGTATCTTCCCCTGCAACGGCGCCAGAAAGCACTCTTGATGGCCCTTCACGTAGTTACCTGCGTGAAAAGTAAATGGGTTAGGTTGAGACTCCAAGTGCAGAGTGTGTAGTAAGTGGAAGACGTGTTTTCCCCACGAGGGGTGACTCGAGGGTTTAATATCGAACTCTCGGGGAATCAGTAGTGAAGATTTATCTTTCCTATCCTTCTTTTGGTTACCTACAAAACAAAGTAAATGTTTTGGTCCTCAACCTCACCTAGTGGTTGTCAAGCACAAGGTGTGAGAATGATATCAAGATAATATGCAATGCAAACAAGAAATAAATATGCAATGGTGGTAAATAAATATGCAAGGATGGTGGTAGCAATGATAAATGATATTTTTGGGTTTTATATGATGAATGCAAGATGTAAAAGTGTTTTTGTATTTTCGGATTTTTAAATGGCAGAAAATGGAAAAGTGGTAAAAGTTGTTGGAAAGGTGTTTCTTATGATTAAAAATGGACCGGGGTTCATGGTTTCACAAATGCACTCTCTCTTTAATAAAGTGGTAGACAATGGAACACTAGAGTTGACATATGAGATTGCAACACAACAGTTTAATGACAAGTTATAATTATATGGGCATCACGTCCTAACATAGAGACCTTTTGGTTATTAGTCTCTCTTATACTCCACCAAGATGCGAACTAAATCATAACACCTCAGTAATTAAGATAACTCAGAGTATAGCAATAAGTATCATGACATGAAGTTAAAATAAGAACATGCTAGATCTAGTCATGGAGTAGTGGCAATGGTCACACCCACATCTCCGGTAGCATGGTATTTCTTTTTATCCCTAGTGAGGCAACAAAGTAAGGTAAAGATACCCAAGTGGATCGCAGAACTTTCTCTCACGTTCACTGCACTAGCCACCCCCGTTACTCCAACTAATGCACACGTTCCCCCTCACACGCTCTCATAAACATGCTTGATCATGACAAGTAAATAAGAACGGGGTACATAATATGCATCTACTTTCATAACTGAAACAAAACCATTGCAATCTCAAACATATATTAACTCATAAAAAGATCCACCACAAAGGTATTACATAGATGACCGTAATCATGTTCAGCAGCTCATACGGTACTAATTAGTGAAGCTCGAGAGAGAGAGATACATAAGTTACTTCCACAAACCCATAGTCCAGAGGTGGACTACTCCCTCTTCATCATGGAGACGGTGGAGAAGTCGTTGGAGAAGATGGAGACCACGCCGGCAGCGCCCCGCCGGAGTTTTCCCCCTCCAATCTGCAACTCCAGGTCTCTGTTTCGGTGTTTCTGTGTTTCTGCGGCGCTCCTTCCAGAGAACGTCGGGGGACTATTTTTATAGGCGTTTTTAGGTCAAAACGGAGTCGTGGGAAAAGATCGACGGCAACGGAGCTCGAGGCTCCAGATGGTGGGTCCCACGCGGCCCTGTACTGGCCGCGTGGGCCACCCCCTTTTGGGCCTCGGGCCTCCGCTTGTTCGCTTCCTTCGCTCCCAAGTCTTCTTCCTTCCAAAAACTGATACTCGTAAATTTCCAGGTCATTTGGACGTCGTTTGTGTCCCTGAAACATTAAAATATAGAAATAGGGTTTTCTGCCTGCGCAGGGTTAATTCCATAAAAAATAGGAAACATGTCAAATATTCCCAAAATCATTATAAAACAGTGATATAACCCTTATATGATGCAAATATGACTGGAATATAAGTAAAAATAATGCAAAGTTCATGTATGCATTTTACATGCATCACTCGCCCCAGGAATTGATACTATTCCTGTGGAGGTTGTTCAGCCATGTGCGAGCCGTCCCCTCCAGCATAAGAGGGAAGTAGCGCGCACAACAGAGCGAGGAGGCGCTCTGGATGCTCATGGCGGCCAAGTAATCCTGGACCTAGGTCTCTGGGTTCATGGTGGCGTTGTATTTGGGCGCCTCCCTCGGCCCTTTGAAGCTACTAGGAAAACGCTTGCCACGGATGGCGGGTCCGAAGCACTTCGGGCCGACGTCGTCGTCGTCGCTTCGTGCTGCCTCGGCGCGCTTGTCATTGAGGTGGAGGCGTAGATCTGGCGCGGCGAGGTTGGAGCGCGCCTGAGCCTGGTTGTTGATGAGGGTGTGCCGAGCGTCGTTGCGGGCGAGCCGAGGCGGGTTGCCTCCAGCTGCCGCGTTACTCGACACTGCCGGCTCATCGTGACGGCTGCGAGGTGGCCGCGGCGCAGCGTCGCGTCTCGGGGAGACTCTGTACTCTTGGCTCCGATGTGGTGTCGAAGCCGCTCGTTCGCTGACGGGCTGCCTGGAGTAGAGCTTGCCATCGGATTGCGACATGTTCTCCTGGAGCTCCAGTGCCTTCTCCACCAGCCTGCGCCCCTTGTTCCAGAAGGGGTTGTCCTTGACTTGCAGCCTCTTGAAGAGAGAAGCCGCAGCGGTCATGCAGTCGGCGGGTGTGCCGAAGACTGCGAGGTCGTTCTCATCCTCATCCCGCGCCGGTGGACGCGGCTGCGTCCGCGGTGGAGGTGAGGGACGAGGAGCGGGTGGCGGCACCGTCGGCCGCTGTTGCTGCGGAGGCGGTTGGTTTGAGCCGCCAGGTTGAGACCTGTGGCACTCATCACGCTGCCTCTGCAACTCAGTTTCGCGCGCAAAGTCGTCCTTGAGCGCGCGAGTATTTGCACTAGCCGGGAGTCGCGACTTGCGACTCTTGTGGTAGTTGGTGACCGCAGAGAGAGCTGTGGTCTGGGCGTCGATAGCCTGCTCCTTCTTGCGGATCTCCTCCTTCTGGCGGGCCATCTTCCGGCGCAGCTCCTCGAGCTGAGGCGCCTGGTTGACGGCGTTCACCGGCGTGATCGGGACTTCGAGCGGGTCATTGGGCTGGCCCGCTTGGCCCCTTAGCGCGGCGAGGGAGTCACGCGCCTCCTGCTCGCGGCGCGCCTTGTCGCGTTGCGCCTGATCGCGCTGCGCCTGCTCGCGCTGCGCCTTCTCACGCGCCTGATTCTGCGCGTCAGAGTCGCTGGCGTTAGTGTTGGTCGCTCCGCCAGTCATGTAGACGACGCCCGGGTTGCCGAGCCGTCTGAGGCCAGATCGGTCGAGCCCTCCGACTCGTAGTCGAGGACGGGCAAGATCGACCCGACGTCGTCCGAGATCTGGACGGTGTTCGCCGGGCTCGCGGCAGGATCCGCGAGCGCGGCGTCGATGGCGGCGTCGTCAGCCGCCTCAGGCCAAGGGATGGCGCCGTTGTCACTGCAGTCGTCAGTGACGCCTTCCTCTGCGGAGCCGCAGAAGCCGACGTAGGCGGTGACAGCCGTCCCGAAAGGGATGACTATCGAGTGGGTCATCGGGCGTATACAGGTGCGCCCTTCGTGCTCGAAGTAGGTGCCGCTGACGATGTTGTCGTGGCCAAGAACTGCCGGCCCGAACTCGACGCCGGTGCCGGGTAGTGGGCTCTCCGTGAAGTAAATCCCAGCAATCGCTGGCCCACGGTGGGCGCCAACTGTCGTGGGGAAGTCACGGCAGATGCCATGGGGGTGGCTTAACTCGGGTGTGAGCCAGGCGACGTAGGGATCACAGAGAGATAGCACAGGCAGAGTTTACCCAGGTTCGGCTCCTCTGTATGAGGTAAAGACCTACTCCTACTTGTATGTATTTGGATCTTGATGGGGTGTACAATGGTGTGCGCACCAGAGCTTGAGGTTGCTTCTGGAGGCGATGGAATGAGATGAGTCTGCCTCTAGGGTTGCGCCTAGTCGACTTTATATAGGGAGTCGACTAGGGTTTACAGGGAAATGACGGGTGCCCCTGGCGGCGCTAGCTAATCTGCTACAAGTGCGGCTTCGTGGAGCGCACTCTTCGGGATATACAGATCGCTATCTGATTCGGAGATCAACTTGCCGCCTTCCCCGAGCCGGCCTGCCGGGTTCTTCGGGAACCCGGTATCCTGGAAGATGACCACCGTGTGGGATTTGGGCCACCCGGTCCTGTGGTCCGACTCGTGGTTCTGGGCCTACCCGGTTGGGCATCCCCCATCATCTGTGTTGATTTCGTCAATCTCAAAACTCGATCCGCCGGCTCAATCTCTCGAAGGTGCTCATAGGGGTAGGGTGTGCGTGCGTGCGTTCATAGGGATGAGTGTGTGCGCGTGTATGTGAGCGTCTGCGTTGTTCGAAAAAAAATTCAGTTCAGATTAATGTTTTTTTTTACGATAGGAGCTAGCCCTGCGATCATTTACTAGCTCGCGATGTCAGCAAGTCGCCATGGATCGTGTACTGGCCCGCGAAACAGCGCTCATATTTGCACCATATGCAGGCCAGATTAGACGATGTAGTACAAAGAACAGATAGAATAATAATCATTGACTTGGAAATTAGACTCTGACAGGCTCCACACGTCGCAACAGTAAGAAGCGCCACTGAGACGCTCCGGCTCCGGTGACCTGACCCGGTCCCTCCGCCGTAGCTTTCATGCGCCGGCAGTCCGGCACCCACTTTGCCTCTTGCATCATTTTTCGTCGTGGAGGCAGTACAGCAGCAGGCCTTCCGCTCGGGCCCCATGGCTCGGCGCGCTCGCACCGCTCGCGTTCGTCTCGCCGAGCCGAGCCGAGCCGAGCTGAGTTGATGATAGTGGGCAGCTGCGGCGCGATCCGCCAGGCTCGGTGCATACGAGCCGCCGTTCAAATTCTTCTGTGACCGTTACCCGTTGGGGACGGGAGCGGGAGGAGCAGCCAGACGGCGCGCTGAGCACGTATGGCCAAGGGGATTATCATTCGCTTCGCTCATATGATTTGAATTGATTCTCTTCGTTCTCGTTGAGTCGACTGCTACAAGCCATGTCCTTGGAATTAAGCGTACGAACGCATGGACAATTCGTGGCTTCAAATTCTCGACGGAATTAATCGCACCATTTATTTTGGAGTGCGCCATGTCGTCTTGCGCTCGAGTGGGATTCACGGGAACATGCGCCATGCAATTACTGACAGCATGCACTAGTAGTAGTACGTACCCAAAGCTTTTGGCGTCCCTTTTGATCCAGGTCGGTGCCCTACATAGGCAGGGTCAAACATAGCGAGTTGGCGATCCAGAGATTTAATCGGATTCCGTACACTGCAAAGTTTGTTAGTGATAGAGATGGCCACGGTAGGTAGGGCTGAATGTAACGTTCCATCTCTCATTTATTTCCTCTACTGTTCATATAGCTTGCACATCAAACTTGCCAAAACCTTACTCTCTGCACGTATGATGCATATCCCCGGTTCCGTGTCTTTGGGGTACGGTTGGACAGATCAGCAAAATAAACAAAAGTCTATGGACGAAAGAACAGTTGACATTAATCGGAAAAACAATTAATGCATGTATTGTGAGTGATCACGAGTATCAACCGTTATTCTTTGTGATGCTAGGAGTATCAATTATTCTCACCTGGTCATATATATATGTGAAATACTAGTGACTTTGAGTATTGAAATGGATAAAGTCACGTAAGTGTAGTCATCGAAAAACTCCGACACCATCACCACGAACTTGTCAACAGCTAGGCACTTACGTGAATCCAACTTCAATGATGATCATGTCGGAGTCCCTCCAACTGAATCCACCTTCAAGATGGGCCCTCAAGAGGAAGACATGTTGCAACGCTGATGTCATCCAATCTATGGATCTAAGATTTTGCCCAAAGCAACTAGGCCATGGGGATGAGAACGCAACGACGACTCCTCCATCAAGGTGAAAACCACCCACACATGTTGCGTGGGCGCCAACGCATCCGGACACAACTTTCACCAGTTGTCTTGCCTCCCAAGCCCAAGACCGAATGATCCCTACAAGTGCTCACCAATGACTCCAACCGCCCATTCACAGAGAGACCAATGTAGGCCCTTCGTCTTATGTCCGCATCCACTGATATGCAGCTTATTTTGGACGGCATATATGAGTCCATAACTTAAAAAGCTTGAATGCCTTAATATCTCTTTCAATTAAAGGGTTACATTGGCAGCTTATTTTGGATGGCTTATTATCATTCTTAGGAGGCCGGTGGGGCAATCTAAGCGGGTTATTTGGCATTGTGGCATGAAACAATGGCAGGCGATCCAGACCTCTTGCAACAAGTTGACGATTGAGGGAGTAATCGCTGAGCGTCATATTGATACCCTTTTAAAATGTACAATGGTTCTGTAGCTCTAGATGCCGTCGGTGAGGACAAAAGATAAGGTTTCCATCGAGGAAGCGTTGGAGGCGATGATGGCTCTTCTCAGCACTCTGCCAAAGGCGTGTTATGCTCCTGGGAGCCGCATATGTTCCCGCTTTATCTATACTTCTATTGATAACTGATGATGTTAGAAACTCTAGTTTTCTTGGTTTGTTTTATTTGTATGAACCTTGATAGCCGCTTGGAAGACAATCTACCCGGGTTATTTGGCATTGTGTCATGACGCAATGGCAGGTGATGCAGACCTCTTGCAACAACTTGACGATTGAGGGAGTAATCGCTGAGTGTCGTATTGATACCCTTTTAAAATGTACAATGGTTCTGTACCTCTAGATGCCGTCGGTGAGGACAAAAGATAAGGTTTCCATCGAGGAAGCGTTGGAGGCGATGATGGCTCTTCTCAGCACTCTGCCAGAGGCGTGTTATGCTCCTGGGAGCCGCATATGTTCCCGCTTTATCTATACTTTTATTGATAACTGATGATGTTAGAAACTCTAATTTTCTTGGTTTGTTTTATTTGTATGAATCTTGATAGCTGCTTGGAAGACAATCTACGCGGGTTATTTGGCATTGTGTCATGACGCAATGGCAGGTGATGCAGACCTCTTGCAACAACTTGACGATTGAGGGAGTAATCGCTGAGCGTCGTACTGATACCCTTTTAAAATGTACAATGGTTCAATAGCTCTAGATGCCGTCGGTGAGGACAAAGGATAAGGTGGTCGTCGAGGAAGCGTTGGAGGCGACGATGGCTATTCTCAGCACTCTGCTAGAGGCGTGTTATGCTCCTGGGAGCCGCATATGTTTCCACTTTAGCTGAACTTCTATCGATAACTGATGGTGTTAGAAACATTGATTTTTCTTGCGTTTGTTTTATTTGTATGAACCTTGATAGCCGCTTTGAAGCTTTATTTGTAAAGCCGAACGCATTTGGGCCTTCCGACTAAATTAGTTGACATTTTTATCGTTTATTATTGCTTTTCGAATAAAAAATGGAAGTTTCTATTGAATGCTCTTGAACTTGGAAACCAATGCTACAAATAAAATAAAGGGCATGGATGAGACCAAGCTCTAAATCCATGTCCTACACTACTAATTTGGTTTACTTGATCCCATCCTTAAAATATCCACCATATGTTTCAGCAAGAGTCAAATCATCTGTTGGCTCCCTTAGCTGCAAGGATCATATATTAACAAACTAATTTTTATTTGTTGGTGACTGTCTACCAAAACAGTTAGAAATGAAATGACAGTGATTAGTCAGTGAACAAAAAAGGGTTGGAGCCTAAGCAACGTGGCTCTCGAGAGCAGAGTGCACTTTACTCAAACAAAACCCCAAAACGGCGAAGACAGCGAGATGTGGAGGAGGTAAAAGGGAGAAGGAAAAATATAAAACCAATTCCACTAACCACAATTGTTAAACCGAAGGAGCCGAAAGAAAAGGGAGGCAAGCAAGCAGCATCGCCGCTGCCCACAAAGCTCCCACCTCTCCGGCTCCCCTCCATTATAACCACCCCCACAAAACCACCACGCAAAGAGAGAGCGTTGATGGCCTCCGCGACCGCTTAATTCCACCGTCCGATTTCAAACAGAAGAGAACAAGCCGAGGAGCGGCGGAGCAGAGCAGAGCAGCCTCGGATGGCGGAGCCGGGCGCGCTCTTCTCGCTCTCCGCGGCCGCCGTGGTGGAGGACGTGCTGCGGGAGCACGGCTGCCGCCTCAGCGACCGCGACCTCGCCTCCCGCAGGACCGGGGAAGCCGGTACGGCGCTACCGCTTCCGCTCTCACGTCGTCGGCAGTTTTTTTTAGTTGTTTTTGCCGCTTCGTCTGGCTCACGTCTGTCGCCGCGTGTCGCTGAATTTCGCCTCGGTTGGTGCAGCGGCGAGGCGGAACGAGGCGGCGGGCTGGCTGCGCCGTACGGTGGGGGCCGTCGCCGGACGGGACCTGCCGGAGGAGCCGTCGGAGGAGGAGTTCCGCCTCGGCCTCCGCAACGGCCAGATCCTCTGCAGCGCGCTCAACAGGGTCCACCCGGGCGCTGTCCAGAAGGCAAGCGCGCCTTGTGTTCGATCATTTGATTGGCTCCCTTCTCTTCCGTCTCCCGCCGCGTCCGCTGACACGTGATGTTACTTACGCGCAGGTAGTCACGGCGGACTCGGTCGACGGCGCGGCGCTGTCGGCGTTCCAGTACTTCGAGAACGTGCGCAACTTCCTCGTGGCGGCGCATGACATCGGCTTGCCGTGTTTCGAGGCCTCCGATTTGGAGCAGGTTCGTGTGTCGGAGCGTCCCCCGTGTGTCCCAACGGCTACGGGGCCTTGCTTGCAGCTCCAGCAAAGCGCCTATGATGACGGCATCTTTGCTTTAAACACACACTCTCTCGTGGAGCTGTGACCCTGATGCACCTTTTTGCCTTTCTGAGCACAGGGAGGCAAGAGCGCCCGGGTGGTGAACTGTGTGCTGGCATTGAAGTCGTACGGTGACTGGAAGCAATGCGGAGGAACCGGGCTGTGGAAATTCGGGGGGAACTTGAAACCATCGGCTTCCGGCAAGTCCTTGGTGAGGAAGAACTCCGAGCCCTTCCGGAGGTGCCAATCGATGAACGAGGGGGAAGCGCCTTATGAGGAGGCTGGATTCAATGGCGATGCTCATCTTGATCACGGTGACATGGTTAGCTCCATGCGCTGCTACGTTTTTTTGTCTTGTTTTTTTGCGAGATTGAATTAATTTTGTCAATGCTTAGTGCTTGATGCATTATTGTCTTGAAACAGTCGAGGTCACGTCCGCTGAAAATGCTGGTCAGCGCGGTTTTGTCTGACAAGAGGCCAGATGAAGTTCCACAGGTAGGTCAACCTGCCTCCCCAATTTTGGTTTTCTTAAATGGTTTACTAATTCAATGGAATGTATGCCAATTGGATACTCTTTGCCAACCGTGGTATTGTTTGTATGCAGCTCTTAGAGTCCATGTTGGGTAAACTCGTCGATGAATTCGAGAATCGCTTGAATAGCCAAAATGACTTGGTATATTTTCTGTCATTTGCTCTTTACTTGTCCCTCGTCATTGTAATCTTTCTAGTCGTCTACATAGTGACATATGGCACTATGCAGTGCGCTTGCACTTGGCAATATGATAACTAAAATCAATCCATTGGGACAGGTGAAAGCGGCTCTGAAAAATAGTACGGACAGCACTAAATCCTTCTCAAAATCCAAGGTTCTGGTCGAGACCACTCCTAATTTTAGTGGGAGAAAGGTAAGCTATAAACTACTTCTGTTTATGCTTCAGCGATGTTTAATCTTACTCATTGAGTAAAGTCTGTTCCTACCAGTGATAGTTGGGATTACTATTATACTAATTTTGGTTTTTCATCAAATGTTATCTTTTGTTTTATCCTCTGTAGATGGATACATCAGAGATTTACTCCAAGCATAAACAAACAAAAAAAGGAACATCGGGGGAAGTGACACTGAAGCAACATTCAATTCTCCAACAGCAGTCAAAGCATGTTGAGGTAGTGTTTTCAATTTTCATTAGCCGAGCCCGTCTTTGCATCGATGATGCATATGGCTAACTTGTTTACACTTTCTTGATAACGGTTACAATTTTCTTTTCATGTTTCTTGTCTATAGGAACTTAAGGCTAATCTCCAAACAACAAAAGCGGGTATGGAGTTTATACGAATGAAGTACTCCGAGGACCTCAACATATTAGGTAATATGAGTGTATTTTTGGTGTATCATTACAATATTTTTATATATTTTCACTTAGCACATTACCGTTTGCAAAATATATTTCAGGAAGGCATCTGTTTAGCCTTGCACATGCTGCCTCAGGTTACCACAAAGTTCTTGAAGAAAACAGAAAACTGTACAATCAGGTGCAAGATCTTAAAGGTATGCTTGTTAGAAAGAATAGCCACACTCAGTTTCTGGCCCAATTAAGGAAAATTTTGGTACATTGGAAAAATGTAGTGTCTTAAATCTCAATTTTGTTGCCTTGTTTCTAGGTAGTATCAGGGTATATTGTAGGATACGGCCCTTTTTACCTGGACAAGTCAGTTCTTCCACTGTGGGCTGCATTGACGATGGAAATATTACCATTATTAATCCTTCCAAATCTGGAAAGGAAGGCCGGAAATCGTTTAGCTTCAATAAGGTTTTCGGACCATCTTCAACTCAAGGTATTTTACCATGTCCTTCTCAAAATTTTCACCATTTTATATGGAAGAAGATTTACTGTGTTTTCTGTTGTACAGAGGAGGTGTTCTTAGATACTCAGCCCCTCATTCGCTCCGTTCTTGATGGGTACAACGTCTGTATCTTTGCATATGGCCAAACTGGATCAGGCAAGACATTCACAATGGTGAGGAGCTAGGACAATGCTTATAATTTCTCTAAGATGTGTGAAAGAAACCTTTATAGTTGTATTACCAATTTATGATGGAGGTCTTGTGTATATGTTAACATCTTTTCTATTATTTCTATATAGAGTGGACCCAAGAACATGACTGAGCAAACCCAAGGTGTAAACTATCGGGCACTTGGTGACCTATTTAACCTTGCTGAAAAAAGGAAAGGAACCTTTGTCTATGATATTGCTGTGCAAATGATCGAGATTTACAATGAACAAGTCAGGGATCTCCTCACTAATGATGGTCTCAACAAAAGATATCCTTTATGAAGTCATATTTCTGTCAAATTGTGTCAGTTTCCTTTTATTACATATTACGTTCACACAGAAATCCTTATACTGTCATAGTGTCATATCAATAATTTTCTTTAACAAATTTATACATTAGAGATTCGGAATAATTCCCAAAATGGAATTAATGTTCCGGACGCAAGCCTTGTCCGTGTGGCTTCGACGATGGATGTAATGGAACTGATGAATATTGGGCACAAGAATCGTGCTGTGGGTGCCACCGCGTTAAACGACCGGAGTAGTCGTTCTCACAGGTGACTTCACAACTTTGGCTGTGCAACTAAATCACTTCAAAATATTTAACACTATAATTGATTATAATGCAATATTTTTGAAATCTTGCAGTTGTTTAACTGTACATGTTCAAGGAAAAGATTTGACATCTGGCAACATCATCCGCGGCTGCATGCATTTAGTTGATCTTGCAGGCAGCGAGCGGGTTGACAAGTCAGAGGTCACCGGAGAAAGGTTAAAAGAAGCACAACACATTAACAAATCATTGTCAGCCTTAGGGGATGTAATTGCTTCACTTGCCCAGAAGAATGCACACGTACCTTACAGGAATAGTAAATTAACACAACTCCTCCAAGATTCTCTTGGTAAGATGATTCTTGCAATTCTTAGTACACCAGTGCTGACTATTGAGCATAATTTGCATTATTTAACAGTTAAATATCAACAGGAGGTCAGGCCAAAACCTTGATGTTTGTTCATATAAGCCCGGAAAGTGATGCTGTAGGAGAAACTATAAGCACCTTGAAGTTTGCCGAGCGCGTTTCTACTGTTGAACTTGGTGCTGCTCGACTTAATAAAGAATCCGGAGAAGTTAAAGAGCTCAAGGAGCAGGTTTGTTCCTGCTACTATACTACTCTGTGATCTTCTCTTGTTGCCCTTTCCTATTCAAGAAATTCACAATCTCTATTCCTTATCAGATTTCTCGACTCAAAACAGCATTAGCAATGAAAGATTCAGGATTGGAGCAAAACGTTACTCGCCACTCTGAGGCATTAAACACGAAGACGCCTTCTCCTGTTTTTAGGCGACAGGGCAGTTCTGATTTACTGTCTACCCAAACTAACTTCAGGCAACCAATGGAGGATGTCGGAAACATAGAGGTAATAATGTTGTTCACTTTTCCATTAGATCTTACACGTGTCGTTTATGATCCATACTGTATGGTAAGTAAAAGATCCGCAAGTAATCTTAGTGCATTTATCGTATATACTTAGTGACACTGTCCTTTCAGTTGACATCTTCAGTATTTTATACAATCATGCATGGTTTAATTTGTGTACAGGTTAGACCCAATCCTAAACTGAGACAAAAGAAACCAAGCTTTGATCTTCAAGATTTATTAGCATCAAATGATTCTCCTTCATGGCCAGATAGCAATTCAAGGGTGAATTTTCAGATGGGAGAAGAAAGGGAAACAGTTTGCGGGGATTGGATAGATAAGGTTGTGGTGAACAACAATCACTCTCTTGGTGATTGGGAAGGAGACAATGCTGCTTTACCTGACTTCTTTTACCAAAGATACCATTCAGGTTTGAGAGATGAGCAGCAAAGACCTCGGTTTTGCTCGACAAATACCGATGATTCCGATGACATTGACGTTGCAACAAGTGATTCCTCAGAATCAGATGCACTATGGCAGTTCAACGTTCAAAGCATGAATACTTCGGTTATTCAAGTGGGTCAAAGATCAAGAAACCGCAGACGAAGATAAGAGATACCTCAGACACAAGGTAACCTTTTTTTAATATGTAGTTTACATTGCAGCAAACAAAGGTATATATAAATTCGATTAGTGGCATGGGAAGCAAAACACATAATCAGCCACCATAGAAAAATTCAGCGTATTCAAAGTAGTTAGTGTGTTATGACTCGAAGCTACGATTTATATTATACTATTTCATATGCAAAAATATTTAGGTAGGATTTGATTATGACTTCAAATGTACATTAAAGACGCAGAACCAACATGTTTGTATACTATTGAAAAATTTACGTTTACTTGAATTTTTAGATGCTTTTGTACTGATGTGGATATTTGAACTCTGATTTTATTTTTGAACTTCACTTTTTGAAATATTATTGAGTTATCTTTTTAATGATTTCGGCCAAGTCTGCTTCTGTTTCTCAATTTTATGCTTGTTTTTACTTTCACAAATCTATATCCAATCATTTTATTATCTTTTACTTTCACTTGATTTTGTAATGCTTTTGAAAAGAATTAGAATCAAGTAACTCAATACCACAGCAGACCATTGCATAGGGTTATCAATATTCCTTCCTAAAGACTAATTGTTTTGTTATGGTTTTCTTAAATCAGGACCCCAATTCATTCTCAAATACCATCAGCATCGAGAAAAGCCTCAAACGGACCAAACAGATCTGGAAGGCAACCTTTAAGTGGTAGCGATAGCAGAAGGCTTTCATCAAATGGTAGACACTCTGGTACGAAGTAGAGACTGCTAAAATAATCGTGTGCATTTTTTTCTTGGTTTTCTTTCAGTGTTTTTCATGAGGGGTTGCAAGGTTGTTCTCAAGTACAGCAATGAGTGACAAGAAGTCCAATTGATTGTGTAAGTGTGGTGAGTTGTGATCTCAGCAGCTGGTGTGTGAGGCCATTAGCCTTTTTTTTATTGGCCTGTCAGGCTATGTTGAGTTTTTGGCAATTCTTTGTGTCATGTCCATAATATATAAAATAATGAAAAGAAAGGAGATGTGTTCATTAAAAGCTCTTGCATTATTTCTCTCGTTGAATGCTTTAATCTTTTCAGAAATGCTCTTTGCAATGATTTTGGTTCAGGTTCTCAAAATCTTAAACCAGCGTTTCTTTTAATTTGTTTGGAATTCTTCCGAATGTATATATGATTTCCATGGGTCCAGTCTCATTGAAATTCATAGCCGTGTCTGTTGATACTTGATAGTTGCCCATTCCAGCGAATGTGAAAAACAAATCCCCTTCTAATTTTTAAGTGACTGACTGGGCTGCAGGGCATCCTGGAAATAAGGCTTTCCAATAGGTAACGAAGCTTCAAATTTTAAGTGACTGATTGCCCTGAACAGTCCATGAAGCCTAAATTTCAGTTTTTTCTGTTGCAGAAATGCCGCATGACCTTTGCTTGCTGGCTTATGCACCATTCTGTCAATGCCAGATTTCTTATCGTCTCATGCGTTTCTGCAAGTCAAGCAGAGTAGTATGTTTGGCATTACTTATCCTTGTGCAACAAGGATGAATGCAAAATGTGCAATAGAGTACTGGCTTGTTTTCATTTGCTTTTGTTTTAGCAGGGCAGATGTTGCAGATGCGAACACGCACCAATACTACAGAACCCAAGGGACGTGCAATGCGCAGCAGGAACATAGTATAAAAAGAAGAGCCAAGCAGCCCGGCCCGGCGGAAGAGGATTTTCAGTCCCATGCCCGTTGCCAGCCAGAACATCCCGATTTGACACAGCAACACTTTCCAGTTAACAAATCTATCACCCAGTTACATAATCACTCAAGTGAATATTAATATAATATCGAAGTATCGACTGTTCATATATAATTCGATCAGCATAAACAAAGATATACAAAGTAACCATTCTATCTTTGGCAAATTCCTACTCCTAAATGTCACTCTTTCGAGAAGCTGAATTCTACCTTCTGATATGGCACTGTTTTGGAAAGCTGATATTGCAATGTGGCACACGATATCACATTGAAGTTCTTAGCTGTAGGTCGAGATTGCTCCATTTAATTCATAAAGACATGCAGCGCACACACCATATAACAGATGAAAAATATCAAGGAACTGATCTCGGACCCGGTGTCCTTGAGACCACGGTAGTTCCACATGGCCATGCAACTTATATCGAGAATGCCACTGGACGCTTGTAGAGTTCATTCAGCTCATGGGCATCGGTCATCTCGTAGGAGCATGCCCTTCGACCACTAATCTTCAGCTCTCCATCTTTATTGTACTTGAGACCAAATGTGGTGACATGGTACACACGGTGGAATGCATAGTCCTCCCCAACCTGATCCTCGTGCCACACGCACTCGAGCAGGCAGTACATGCTGTCGCCCATGGAGAGGAGCGTGGCACCTAGGTGCCTCTCGCGATCTGCAAAGAAAAGCTTGTCCTTACCCAGCTTCCACGCCGGCATAGTCTTCTGGCATTCAGCGGCGACGGGCACGGTGTCGCAGGAGCATACATGGTCAAAGCCGTCCTCATAGATGCAGAGTCCCACCCAAGCATCCAGCTCGTCGTCAAAGTAGGCTTCACCGCTGAAAGGCATGACCCAGTTGCCTTGGCACGTCCACTCGAGGCTCTCGGTGTCCAAGGAGAAGGTTCTCCTCTTGGCAGAGACGAAGAGCGTCCGCCCATCCGGGTGCACCGCCAAGGACTTCACATCTGGACCTTGGAACGACGGGAGGTGCCCGGGCATGAAGGTCCAAGCCCATGTCGTGTCTTCGTCGCTGTCGAGCGGTGGCCGGTCGCCGAGTACGGCCAAGGAGGACTCGACTAGCATGTACAGCTTGCCAGCGACGGATGCCATCAAGGGCGGGCCACAAATCTTATGGCCATTAGGGTGGGCACAGAGGGTGATCCCCAGTGTTTCCATGTCTCGTAGACGGGGAAGTCGGCGGTGCCATAGGCCGGCAAGGCGAGTATGTTGGTGCCATGCGCGCCGAAAAAACACAGACGGCCGTGATAGCCCTCGAATCGCACGACAGGGGGCTCCGGGAGGCCTCCGGCGCATGCAGGTTGCTGCTATGGTGGAAGGTGTCCACGTCTATCTTGCGGACGCTGTATCCTCTTTCCCAGTCATCCACTACTAGGGAACTGAGCGCGGCAAATGCCGCGCGTGTTTGGTGAAATTCAGATTTGAAAATGTTGACATTTAGAAGTTGCCTGTTTAGTGAAATTCAGATCTGAAAATGTTGGCATTTAGAAGTTGTGAAGTTTTGGAAATTATTGAAATCCGGAGAAAGTTTACGCTTTAAAATTGTTAGAAGAAGAAAGAGTGCGGTGTAAAAAATTGGAATTGTAAATGACCGTATTCAAAAGTTGTTTAAATTTAAATCTGTTGAAACTTTAAAAAAATGTACTTGCAAGCTGTTCAAATTTAAAAAATTGTTATAATCGGGAAGTTAATCATATTTGATTATTTTTTTACGTTTATTGAATGTTCAGATTTGGAAGGCATTTTTTTTGAAATATTCAAATTTGAATGTTGATCACATGCCATAGGTAGGCAGCTTTTTTTTAAGGATGCTGCTTTTTTTTGTCATGTTTGTGAATACCGTGGTGTAAAGAACTGAAATTTGGAAATGTGCACAGTCAAAAGTTTTTTGGATTTTAATATGTTCAAATTCAAGAAAAGTTTACATTTTTAAGATGTTCAAATTTAAAAAATTGGTAAAATTGGAAAATTATTAATGTTTGAATTGTGTTTATGTTTATTAAATGCTCAGATTTCAAAGGAATATGAAATTTTGAAATATTCGAATCTGGAATTTGGTCAAATGTCATAAGTAGCCAGCGTTTTTTTTGTGCTCCTGTTGATATATTTGTCATATTTAAATTTTGTTTGCGTTTATTAAATGCTCATATTTGAAATGCATTCAAAATTTTAAAATATTACAATTTTAAAAGTGGATCGTATGGCATAAATAGGTGACATTTATTTTTGTGACCATTTTGCTATATTTTTCATATTTTTGCGGTGTGTAAATTTGAAGTTATTGAATTTGTAATATATTCAATTTTCTGGATTTTGTATAAAGCAGTGGGGCCCACATGTAAGCAATTTTGCATTTTCTGGATTTTTCTGCAGAAAAAGAAAAAAAATCTGACAGCCTGGGCCCACGCTGACGTCGCGATGACGTCAGCAGTGCCCTGGACTGGCACTGCCGCGGCGGCGGCGACGACGCCGGCGTCGAACGACGGCGAGCCAGGACGCGCGCGGGGCGCGCTGGACGCGGGCTGCCCGGGAGCGGCGGCGCCGCCTCCTCTCCTGGGTCGCCGGAGCGTCGCCGGCGACGCGCGAACGCGGCCGCGGACGGCGAGTGCGGCGTCGACGTTTTCGGCGCGCGTGCGGCGTGTCGAGACGCGATCCGCGGCGAGGAGGTGGAGGACGCGGCGGCGGAGCGTCCCGTGGGCTCCGATTTGAGCGGGGAGCAGCGTGGCGGTGGCGAACTCGGCGCCGCGCGGGAAGAGAGAAGGAGAGAGAGGATTCTGCGCGTGTTATTTTTCAACGGGATCCCTGGGTTTTTTCAAAATTACGTTTAGGTCCCTCTCTTCGGAAAAGTGGGGGTTTGCGGAGCAATTTCTGGGCTTGCGTGTCGTTTTTTGGAAAATGTCGCGGTCACCGGCTGAAACCGGCGCGACCGGCCGGTGACCGGGACGCGTGGCGCCACGCGATTGGAAGAAAATCGCGGGTACTCCGCGCGCTGGGCCCGCGACGTGGGCAATTCCTGGCCGTCGGATCGCACGGATCGGACGGCCAGGAAATGGGGGCGACGTGGAAGGTCGAATGCTGGGGCGAATCTAGCTAGCCTTTATATATTGATTTATAAGGTACACATACTGCCGCCGCCGACGCTGTTGTTGTTGGTGGTCTATCTTACATCGCTTGGACGTGTTGTGGCCACATGGCTGAAGCATCAACTGGCGCTTCGGCATACCTCCCTTCCTCCGGCCGATCTCTGACTCCTCTGTACCGGCCAACAGATCCAGCCCGCGCTTATAATAAGCACAAAACAAAATCGATTGTTAAGCGAATTGGTTTGGTACTTACCCGGATTTTCGGAAATTCGGACCAATTATCCCTCCCCATCAAATCGGACTCGGGGTATTATCTCCCGCCAAAATTGCTGGGTCTGTAGATTAGGAAAAGGTTTCCCTTCGTAAAGGAAAAAAACAGAGCGCTGAGAGCAGGCCACGTGGCGAGCTGCTGGACCTGATCATGTGAGCGGAATCAAAATTCGATACGGCACCGATACGTGCGTGCGGTAGGCGGACGAAGCCAGCTGCTCGCTTCCGATCGGAACGATCCAATCGTTCGGATGAAGGCAGCAACAGACGCACGTGCACGGATGTACAAGAAGCCCCCGCGTACACTGCGTTCGTCTCCCGCGTAGGCTGCTCCGATTGTTCCTGTTGGAGATATGCCCTAGAGGCAATTAATAAATAGATTTTATTGTCATATCTCAATAGTTCATAATAAGTTTTAATACCATGCTATAACTGTATTACTCGGAAACATAATACACGTGTGGTATAGAAACAACCAGGTCCCTAGTAGCCTCTACTTGACTAGTCCGTTGTGTAACAGATGATCAAGGTTTCCTGATCATGGGCATTAACCGGTTAACAACGGAGTCATATCATTGGGTGAATGATTTGATGGACATACCGAAAATATAGAAACGTAGTTCATACCTTGGACCGTGAGATTATATCAAGTCGCTGCTTCTGAAAGATATGGCTGATCGCATCAAACGTCATGCCTCATAAGCTGACAATAAAGATGACACTTTCGGATATCGGAAGGAAGTAGTCGGGGCGAGTGATCAATAGCGGGAATTGCCAATCCACATAGCAGGATAGATACTCTGGGCCCACTCGGTGAGATTACATCAAAGAGCTTGCAAGCATATGACTAGTCCGACTAGATCACAGGGATGTAATGTCATAGACGAGTAAAGATAGATTGTCGAGGATGAGGTCAAGCTCGGTAAAATGTGATACCGGAGAACGACGCTCGACAATCTTAGTATCGCCAGGCAAGAGGATGAAACTGGACGTCTAAAGGTTCAAACGAATAAAGACATTCGTGGACACACATGGGCTATCACGGATATCCAGATCCCGCTGTTAGTCATTGATCGGAGAGAGAGAATTCCGATCATGTCTGGAGTGATCCTGAACCGCGGGGTAATACACTTAAGGGTGGATGACGATTAGATTGGATTTAGAGAGAACAGGAAACAGGAACTCCGGAAGTGTTCCGGAGCTCCGGAAGTGTTCCGGTAATTGTCCGATGATTGATCGGAGGCCACGAAATATGTTTCAGGGTTCGAATGAATTAAATAATATGTATCTAATATTAATAAGTGTTATTAATGATTAAATATATTTTTTATTTAATTAATTTCGAATTTAAAAGGCATTAAAAGTTAAATGGGCCTTAGAGCCCCATTAGGGGAAAAGAAAAGAAAAGAAAAAGGAAAAAGGGGGCTGCCACCTTAGTGGGCCACATGGGGCCCACCAAGGCAGCCGCACCCCCCATGTGGGTTTAGTCCCACATGGGGGAGCTAAGGAGGTTGGCACTCCTTTTTCTCCTATAAATATAGGTGCCCCTTTGCCTTGAAAAGACACACAATTTCCTCCTTCCTTCTCTCCTACCTTGAACGGGGTTCTGATTCTGGAACTTCATACGGGAGAGAAGTCTCTCTATAGTTTGCACACCGCCGTGCTGCTAGATCCACTCTTCCACTTCCGCTGCTCTGCTGGATCTGGAGCCCGGAGGTCGTCATCACACCGTACGTGTGTGGAACCGCGAGGTGCCATCGTTTGGCGCTGGGAGCTGTCTACTTCCGCTACACGACCTTGAGGTCGGCTACGTCGTCTTCATCGTCAACGTTTGTGCGGGAACGTAATCCCGCTTTCGGTCTACAAGGGTATGTATTCCGTTCCCCTCCGTATAGTATATCTGCATAGTATAGATCCTGGCTAGTTTATGGTTATCGTTGTTAGGAAATTTTTTGTTTTCTGCCTACGATTCCCAACAGTGGTATCAAGCCGATCTATACGTAGATATATCTGTACGGTTAGAACACATGTTGAATGTGGGCATCGATTCTACATTTGTTACCCTCTCACGTGTACTTGTTTATATCGCGGCATTGTTCGATGAAGCGGCCCGGACCGACCTTACGCGTACGCTTACGCGAGACTGGTTCCACACCTGACATACGGCTTGTTCCGTATATGTGGCTGGCGGGTGTCTGTCTCTCCTACAATAGTTGATATAGCATTTGCAATGGAGGGCCCCGAAAGGGGTGTAATAGAGACAATTGTCTTATCGCTGTTGTGGCTGTTTTCGTAGGTAAGAAACGGTTCTTGTACGGAAGCCCTAGCAGCCACGTAAAACATGCAAAAGATAAAGTAGAAGCGTCTAACTTTATTTTGCAGGGGCAATGTGATATGGTCAAGGTAGGTTTATTAAATTGTTTATAAACTGCTGGCGCAAAGAAGACCATCGGCGCGAGGAGACCATATCATGTCGCATTACATTTCATATTAGATGTTATGTAGATTGTATGCATCTTATAGTGTATATATATATATATATATATATATATATATGTATATATTAGTTACACGGCGGTAGATATATAAGATGATCCCTCCCAAAATTCCGATAATAGTGTTCTCCCTCTGTCGTGCACCACCAATAAAGTTCTACGTTACGGGGTACGCGTTCGGGTTTCGCTTTCGTTACACTCGTCTCTTCGTTCGCATACGGTGGGTGTAAGCCACGTTGCACACGCAATACGGCAAAGGGTATTATGGCGAGCCTAGCATATACCAGTATATGGCCTCGGAACACAAGTACCGAAAGGTTAAGCACGAGTCACATACGATGATGTGATTGATATACGATGTCTACCTTTGAAGTTATGCTATCCGCCCGATCGAAGGGGATAGTATAATGGATGGGGATTGTGTAATCACTAAGACGATGAGAGGGATACTCGTCTTGAGTGGGAGTTCTAGTAGTTTTACTTTGAAAACTTAGTTTTATTTTAAAACTTGAACCCATATTTTATTATGAACAAAAGTCTTGTTGCTTTGCAAAACCTTTGTAGATGATAACCTCTTCTATACTCTTTTTAAACTTAGGCGCATTCCTGCGATTTGAGAAACTTAAAAGAGTTGGGTCCAAACTTCATATTTTTATACCGTAGCTTGAGGATACTCCTTGTTTCAAACCTTTTAGCTCTATTCGATACAAAACCCGCTAGGAGATAAAACCGGAGATTCCGCTGACAAAAGATAATTCAGATTATCGAGTTTTGTGCGGATGATTTCATTATAGTCCAGTGTATGCTATGATCTCTGCCGTTGAGATTAAACTGTGGGTGCGTGTTCACAGATCGCGAATGATCGCTGATCTGTATCCACCGTAAATCAGGTTTTCTGCTCAACCGAGATGGAAGAGAACACTTGCATTAAAGGAGCACGTGGCAGTCATACTTGATGACATTGGTCATACTTGATGACATTTGGTCATATTTGATGACATTGAGACGCCTCGCTCAACTCGATCACTGGATGACAAACAACGTTGCCAGGTGCAAATGGTTTGTCATAGACTATGTCATGAAAGGGGAATTGTTCACCTTCATGAATTCTTGATTACGTTGAAGAATCAAGAAGATGAAACGGATCACCGAGAAGTCATCAATGATGATGGTATATATATGATATACAAGTTATGAATGTTTTACCTAAACAAGTACTCGCAGTAGTGACTAAGATTTGATACTAGTCATGTTTTATGAAAACAAGATTTTCTGCTTGAGTAGCTTGGAAGGATGAAGAGACAATGTGTGTAGGTGATGGCAGGCAATATGTTGTGAATATGTTGTGATGGCCATAGACACTCTCTCTGTATCTACCATTTAAATCAAATTTGATTTGAATGAATTCCATTTGATCGCTTGCTAGCATGATCATTATAAGTGTGTCTCCCTCTTGCGAGACAATCATTCATATCTGTTAGTGATAAATCGTTATCCTACATTTATGAGCGATATCTTTAATGATCATACACCGATCGTGAATGGAATGTTGTCATGGTAGTAGCTCTAACATTTATAACATTAAATGCCAAAGGATACAAATTTAGTAATGACACCACATTCATGTGGCACTCACGTTTTGAATTATGTCAAAGTTATAAGTATAAAGTAGCTCCATTCCGATGGATCTCCGAGTCTTTAGATTATGATCTTAAGACAATTGCAAAGATAACTAAGACACCGTTTTCTGGAAACGGGCGTGTTACTTATTACATACATAATTGATGTGTGTGGATCAATGAAGTATTTCAACGTGTAGTGGAAATCATTATTTAGTAAACTTTACCAATATTGATTTAAGTAGATGTATGGGCATCCAACTTAATGAAATGCTGGTCTGAAAAGTTTGATGAATTCAAATAAGTTCCTACGATACAGATCGAGGAAACAAGGATTTGAGTTATGAGTTTGGCATGTCATTGAAAGACTTGTGAAAAAAGGTTTCACAAACTACGCCGTATGGAACACCACAATGTTATGGTGTGTTAGGACGTCGTAATCACACAATGTTGGATTGTGTGTGATCAATAAAATCTCTTATCGAATTTTGTGATCATTAGAGTCGTGTGGTAGGAACAAAACATTCACTTTAGATTATAGGGAAACCATCTAAATCCATGGAGACAATACCATATGAGTTATGGCATGGCTTTTAGCCTAGATTGTCGTTTCGTTGTTTTAGTGTTTTGATACGATCAAACCTAGAATGGATAAATCTTTGTAGTGTACCTAAAGAATTAGTTGGGTACGTGTCTCACGACAAGAAGGCAAAATAGTTGCTGGAATATATCTTACTAAAGAAATAGTTTCTTGTCCGAAGGTATAAGTGGGAAAGAAAGTAGAGCAAGGCGGAGTTAATGTAATTCCTCTCTAGACATCAGAGTGACGCAACGGAAATTGTTCCGATACCGGAAACTGTTCCGATATCGTCCTCCATAGATGAAAGAAAGCTAATGATAACATCATGATGCTTTAAGCTCGTACTAAAATCATAGCATACGAGAATGGTTACGTAGCAGTGAGTGCTACGACTATCTTGTTATGAAACGTCATGTTAATGGAACATGAAAATACCTATGAACTACAAAGAATCGATGGTGAACCTAAGTCCGAGAAATGGCTATGAGCCATATATAATCCGAGATAAAATCCATGTACAATGACTAAGTAATGACTTAGGTATATTTTCTTGATGGCATTCAGGCCATTAAGAATAAATGGAATTTTATGGAAAATAGACACTGACGGAAAGGCAACCGTCTATAAGGATCGATTTGTCATAAAACAGTTTTGACGAATTCAAAAGTTGACCGCAACGAGATTGTGTCTCAAGTGGCGATGCCTTAGTCTATTTAGGATTGTTCTAGCAATTACTTTCAATTGAGAAATTGATAGGAGGATAAAGAAACCGTGTTCCCTAATGGCAACATTAAGGAAGAGTTGTAATCGGTACAACAAGTAGGTTTGGTTGATCCTAAGGATGCTAGACATGTATGCAAACTTCAGTTGTCCATTCATGGGCTGAAGCAAGCATATCGGAGCTGGAATCTTCACTTTGATAATGTGATCAAGGATTTTGGAGTCGTCCAAAATAATTGAAGAAACCTGCATTTATAAAGAAGTGAGTGGGAGCTAAGTAGCTTTTCTTGATCTCATATGTGAATGGCATATTTGAGTGGGAGCTAAAAGTAAATTCCCTTGTCTTATATGCGAAAGGCATATTTGAGTGGGAGCTAGGTGTCATTCCAAATTTTATATGTAACGACATATTGAGAATGATACAGATCCTCTAGTAAAGTATGAATGATTATTTAAGTGATTAAATTTTCTGTGAATGAAGTTTAGAGTATTAGGCTTTAGATCTATAATTCGTATAGATCATAAGGGGCTTAATAACATTAGGTCGGAATATTGTCCTACGTTAAGATTCTGAAATGTTTCAGAATAGAACAAGCGAAGAAAAGTTCTTACTTGTATGACTGGGTTAAAATATTAAGATTGTCTTGGCGTTTCAGTGATGGTTGATTAGAACTGGATGTCCGACATCCTCTATGCCTCAGACATAGATTCTATCATACTGAAAGCTCGACTTGGTGTGACCCAAGTTCTTGGTTGAAGAACGGGTTCTAGAGTGATCCCTGGATGGATCAATGAACAAACGTTAAGTATATCCTTCAGTGTCTAAAGAGAACTGAGGATATGTTTTCTAGTATGGGGTAAGAGTGAAGAGATAACTTGCCGTAAAGGTTTACGATGATGCAAGTTATGACACTGACCCATACGGCTAGAAATCTCATACAGGAGAAGTCCTTTGTTTTAAAGAAAGGGTTAGATTGTGAAGTTGCATATGAATGCACTATTATAGAAGGGTTAGTCTGCGAAATTGCATTGAATGCACTGTCGCATGATCTACATAGGTATAGAAATATATGGCTATTTCGGAAATAGCAAATGTGATTGGATTGTGCTGTTTTCCCGAGCATGACTGGTTTCCCTTAATAGAAGGCTCATGCTGCGTGAAATTTAGAGTCTCACTCCATCGACAAAACATATATTTCGCCGTTATCATAAGATACGGGATGATGTCAAACTAGGTGACATAGAAGTGTTGCAAAGCACATACAGATCTCAATGCGGGAAGATCTGATGACTCAACCTCTTCCACGAGACGAGCATGCACCATAATGCTATAGGTGTCAAGCTTTTACCAAGTTGTAAACTAGATTAATTGGTACTCTAGTGCAAGTGGGAGACTGTTGGAGATATGCCCTAGAGGCAATTAATAAATAGATTTTATTGTCATATCTCAATAGTTCATAATAAGTTTTAATACCATGCTATAACTGTATTACTCGGAAACATAATACACGTGTGGTATAGAAACAACCAGGTCCCTAGTAGCCTCTACTTGACTAGTCCGTTGTGTAACAGATGATCAAGGTTTCCTGATCATGGGCATTAACCGGTTAACAACGGAGTCATATCATTGGGTGAATGATTTGATGGACATACCCAAAATATAGAAACGTAGTTCATACCTTGGACCGTGAGATTATATCAAGTCGCTGCTTCTGAAAGATATGGCTGATCGCATCAAACGTCATGCCTCATAAGCTGACAATAAAGATGACACTTTCGGGTATCGGAAGGAAGTAGTCGGGGCGAGTGATCAATAGCGGGAATTGCCAATCCACATAGCAGGATAGATACTCTGGGCCCACTCGGTGAGATTACATCAAAGAGCTTGCAAGCATATGACTAGTCCGACTAGATCACAGGGATGTAATGTCATAGACGAGTAAAGATAGATTGTCGAGGATGAGGTCAAGCTCGGTAAAATGTGATACCGGAGAACGACGCTCGACAATCTAGTATCGCCAGGCAAGAGGATGAAACTGGACGTCTAAAGGTTCAAACGAATAAAGAGACATTCGTGGACACACAGGGGCTATCACGGATATCCAGATCCCGCTGTTAGTCATTGATCGGAGAGAGAGAATTCCGATCATGTCTGGAGTGATCCCGAACCGCGGGGTAACACACTTAAGGGTGGGTGACGATTAGATTGGATTTAGAGAGAACAGGAAACAGGAACTCCGGAAGTGTTCCGGAGCTCCGGAAGTGTTCCGGTAATTGTCCGATGATTGATCGGAGGCCACGAAATATGTTTCGGGGTCGAATGAATTAAATAATATGTATCTAATATTAATAAGTGTTATTAATGATTAAATATATTTTTTATTTAATTAATTTCGAATTTAAAAGGCATTAAAAGTTAAGGCCCATTAGGGGAAAAGAAAAGAAAAGAAAAAGGAAAAAGGGGGCTGCCACCTTAGTGGGCCACATGGGGCCCACCAAGGCAGCCGCACCCCCCATGCAGCGCACCCCCCATGTGGGTTTAGTCCCACATGGGGGAGCTAAGGAGGTTGGCACTCTTTTTCTCCTATAAATATAGGTGCCCCTTTGCCTTGAAAAGACACACAATTTCCTCCTTCTTCTCTCCTACCTTGAACGGGGTTCTGATTCTGGAACTTCGTACGGGGAAGAAGTCTCTCTATAGTTTGCACACCGCCGTGCTCTAGATCCACTCTTCCACTTCCGCTGCTCTGCTGGATCTGGAGCCCGGAGGTCGTCATCACACCGTACGTGTGTGGAACCGCGAGGCGCCATCGTTTGGCGTGGGAGCTGTCTACTTCCGCTACACGACCTTGAGGTCGGCTACGTCGTCTTCATCGTCAACGTTTGTGCGGGAACGTAATCCCGCTTTCGGTCTACAAGGGTATGTATTCCGTTCCCCTCCGTATAGTATATCTGCATCGTTTATGGTTATCGTTGTTAGGAATTTTTTTGTTTTTTGCCTACGATTCCCAACAGTTCCGATAGATGTACTAGTGCACGCATGCTATGTGAATTTGAAAAACTGAGATGTAGACAACAATAAAGGACGAAAAATAGGAGTATAAACTATAAATCAACACGGTGTATAGATTAAATATTACGGTTCGGTTTCGGCTCGATAAATTTTAATAATATTTTGAAGGGGTACATTGGTCGTTGCGCGTATTCGTTGTTGCGCGTATTGGTCGTTCTGTGTGCTACGGCTCGGCTTCGCCTCGATAAATTTTAATAATATCTTGAAAGGGGTACATTGGTCGTTGCGCGTATTCGTTGTTCCGTGTGCTATGGCTCGGCTTCGTCTCGGCGGCTCTGTTTCGCAGAGCTCTAGACGCCTACGGCGTACAACTACACAGACACATGTTGTATAACTATACAGATATGGGTTGTATAACTACACGTACATAGATTGTACAACTACACAGAAAATTATTGTACAACTAACAGGCTGTACAACTACTAGGTTGTACAACTACATAGAAACATGTTGTATAACTAACAGGTTGTACAAACGACACAGGACAGGGAGTACAAACTACACAGAACACGAAGTACAAAAGTACACAGATACATGTTGTACAACTACACAAAACAGGATATACATACAATATATAACCGGGAGTACAAAAAAAAAGTTCGTCGGAACCTATCGACATGGGATCTAGTTTTGAAGATCTCGACGCGAGGAGCTCAAAAGTGAAAACGGTTCGTAATTTGGATAAATGGTTCTCAAGATATTTCATTTTCAAAATTCGGATTTGAAAAATGAAAGGTAAAAATGGAAAACTGCATGCCCACATACGCATGGCCCCCCTCTCTCATAATCCCCCACTTTCAATCTAATTGTGACACTTGGCAGAATGCAGACAACCAAAATTGGAGCATGTGAGGAGAAGCCGACACTTGTCACGATTAGAACGATGGTGAGATTCACTTTGCAAAGGAAACCCTTTTTCTAGTGATTACCTCTGTAGTGTCTACGAAATCGGCGCCGGGGGTGAGGGTGTTCTGGGCAGGGAGAATGGCTGGGACGGCCCCAGTGCCACGAAATGGGCTATTGGGCCATTTTGGTCCGTTTTCGTCACCACGATACGATACGTCTGCACTGGGAGCGTTCTGCCCACAAGTCTTTACAAAAAATAAGTACGCAGATAAACCCCTAACAAAACCAGTTTAACGCGTGGGATTTACCCCGGTAGGATAGGGTTTTCGCCTAGGACGTGCGATTACGACGGCGAGCTCGATCGCTGATATTTTTCTCCACCGTCTCCATGTCCCGACGCCTCTCGCTTCGGACTCGTCGACTCAGGCTAATCACGGGTCCGACTTTGTCTGGCTACCCGGCTTCAGGAGCAGGGCGTACGTAGGCAGGCCCCATGCTACACTGGCCATGGCATGGGGCGTGGCAGCTAGCTCCTTTGTTGAATATAGCTAATGTAGCATTGTTCTGCGCTATTTACGACTATAGTATGAACATTGGCCTGGGGTGTTGCGTTATCCTGGCAACACTACTGCTTGGGAGATCAAGTTTTGAGGCTAGGGTTTTTGTGGAGCAATAGAAAGCCGTGTGTTGCCTTCGGAAAATTGTTGCCTTCGGAAAACACGTCCATAAGGTGTCTTTGGGCACGCTGGGTTAGCGTTGCCCCGGGATCGTTTGCGGTTTTGACGGTTTGATTCCCCATAAATGTGGGTGACTACCGCATGCTGCACGTGATTCCATATCGGGCAACTGCTTCCCGGCTGCTTGAAGTACGTCCGACATGATTCATGTGTTGCCTTTGGAAATTTTTTGCAGATCGCCTTGGCTGAAAGCTCAAGGGCGAGGGAAGGAAAGGCGAGGAATGATGGAATGTTGAGGAACCTGAAGCTCCATGGAGGAGTTGAACTACATGGTTCTTGACCCCACTGCAAAGCTTGCAAGTACTCTTTATTTTAAGCTTTTTGCTTGGACAATTTGCACTTAACTCCCAATGCTGCTTCTAAATCACAAGAATCTTCGCACACTCTTGAGTCGGCGGACAAAATTCCTCTCCGCAATTCCCGTCTCTTTTTTCTTCTTGACTTGTTTCCCGTCTCTTCTACCTTTTACTCTCTTCGCCGAATCCCCAAAATCCCAGCTCGTCGCCGTCCGCATTGCGACGCCATTGCTCCTGAATAGGAGGACGCATCGTGTAATCTCAGATCCAGCTCGGAGTCCCCTCCGGGGCCACCGACCAGAGCTTTTCCGCAAAGAAATGGTGCCATTTGAGTGGGTTCTTCGGGGATACTTCTTGGCTAGGACTGCTGCCGGAGCTGTGATGGAGAGCGCCTCCATGGAGGACAAGCTGCCCCGGCGCTACCTCTGGCCACGCTGATCGGCCGCGAGCTCCGCGGCGGCGGCTCCGAGCGCCCGCTCGTGCGGTTCGGCCACTCCGGCTTCGCCAAGCGCGGCGAGGACCACTTCCTCGTCAAGCCAGACTGCCTCCGGGTCCCCGGTGACCCTTCCTCCGCTTTCTCCGTCTTCGCCGTACGCGCGCTATCCCATTCGTTGTCCCCCCCCTTTTGTTCTCTCTCGGGTTCGGCCATCTAAGGGCATGTCTGTTTCTTTGGATCTGCCTGCTGGTAGGTGTTCGACGGGCACAATGGCGTGTCGGCGGCGGTGTTCAGCAAGGAGCACTTGCTGGAGGACGTGATGAGCGCCGTGCCGCAGGGTATCAGCCGCGAGGACTGGCTGCAGGTGCTGCCGCGCGCGCTTGTGGCAGGCTTCGTCAAGACAGACATTGACTTCCAGCGCAAGGGTGCGACTCCTTGCAATGCCGTTGGCTAAACTCACTGCGAAGATCTTAACTTTGGGAATTGACGCAGGTGAGATGTCTGGGACGACGGCGACGTTGGTCGTCATTGATGGATTCACTGTCACTGTGGCGTCGGTCGGAGACTCTAGATGCATCCTGGACACCCACGGTGGCGTGGTCCTCGCTGCTAACTGTGGACCACAGGTTAGAGGAGAATGCAGAGGAGCGGGAGCGTGTCACGGCGAGTGGAGGGGAGGTCAGCCGGCTGAACCTCTGCGGTGGACAGCAGTAGCGCTCTAGTGGGAAAACAATCAGGGATACAACTGCATGCTTTGGAAGCTTATCTGGATATGGATCTTGGTGTAAATTGTTCTGTTTTTTCTTTCAGGTCGGCCCTCTCCGATGCTGGCCAGGTGGATTGTGCCTTTCGAGGTCAATTGGGGATACCGATGTTGGGGAGTTCATCGTGCCAATTCCACACGTCAAGCAAGTGAAGGTGAATTCTCGAAGCTTGATAAAATGCAGTGTACTCCCTCCGTTTCAAATTAATTGACTTTCATTTATCTAAATGTGGACGTATCTATACTTGTAACATGTGTAGATACATCCACATGTGGACAAATAGAAGTCAATTAATTTGGAACGGAGGGAGTAGCTTATTATAGTGTATCTTGACTAATATGTATGCTTTGGGATGTCGCAGCTGTCAAATGCAGGAGGAAGGCTAATAATTGCATCGGATGGAATATGGGATTCAGTGTCCTCAGAGATTGCAGCGCAGGCCTGCCGAGGTTTGCCTGCAGAACTGGCTGCAAAGCTTGTCGTTAAGGTGAGTATGCAGTTGTTAGATTTCCCCAAACATTATATGGTATGATTGATTGTCTTGACTCTTCATCATCTTATTGAGATCAAATTTTGCTTGTACAGCAAGCTCTGAAGACAACTGGACTGAAAGATGACACAACCTGTGTAGTTGTTGATATCATCCTATCTGATCATGGTTCAACATCAGCACCATCATCTCCAAAGCATAATCAAAACAAGTTGCGGTCTCTTCTTTTTGGTAGGAGGTCTCATAGCTCTGTTGGAAAGCTTGGTAACAAAAAAAAGTCTGCTTCATTTGGCTTTGTGGAGGAATTATTTGAAGAGGGCTCTGCAATATTGGAAGAAAGGCATGTTCTTACTTTTCACTTGCAGTTCATATAATTCACTGTTTTTAGCCATGCAGTTATTTACCATATGTGAATCGTGTGTGTCATTGTCCCTGATTTATTTGATGAGATATGATACACTTTTGTCTCATTGTCCCTGGTTTATTTTGATGATATATGATACACTTTTGGGATGGCGCAGAACAAGTGGCTCTCCACTCCCCTAATTGAACTTTTCCTGATTAGCTTTGTTGTCTTTTTCTCTCAGTTTCTTCAATCTCATCTATTGCTATTGCGTATTTCATAAAAGGCAGTCAAGCAACATCAAGCAAGTTCTTCATGAATTTATGTTGTGCACTGTGTTCTGCGTACCAGCCATGCCTTTATGCTTGGTGCTATTGAATTACTGGGCCTATTTCTCCACTCTCTTTGCTAGGCGCATGTTTTGGTGTACTTGCCAAATTTGTACTCGCCCTTATGGTTTCTGTTTTTTTTTTTGGGTGAATTTTTCAATTATGTTCCTTTGCTTATGTATGACATAGGATAACTTTAAAAATTAGCTTTCAAAACCTTTTATTATAATCTTACATCACCTATATATTCGTTTCTAATAGAAAAAAGAGAGTATTATAAATTTAGACCAGGGTCAAAAAAGCTAAGCAATAGGCTAACATATATTGTTCATCACATTCTTCCTACATATACCCTACAAGGATTTTGAGATGACCTCTATTTGGATAGTCATTTCCATGTCACGCTTCTTCCAGTAACGGAACTTATGTATTGTAATAGAATATTCACCTTCGTTAGTTTGCATTTGTCTTGCCGGTCTGGATTCTATCTGTATGCCACTACAGCCGTTGAATGTACAACAAGAATTACCCTACTTTTCCACTGTCGGTAGAAGATCAGATTTGCAAGAATGGTTAGTTTTGGAATGCACAAACAGACTGCATCTACAGCTAGGATCGAATCACTCCGGCTATCCATATATATAATATATATATAATATATATATATATATATATATTTTGAATACAAAGTCATGTCCTTATCACATTCGTCTTCTATCAGTTTGTCTGCCTGGCTGCTGAGATATATTTGCTGATTGTCTTTTTTTTTGTTTAAGGAATGCTATCTAGTATTGCTTCAACATGCTCATTTTAGGCCTTTGAACAGCACACTAACACCTAGTTTTTGCAGGCTGGGAAGGAATTCCCCGTCAAAAGCAAACATGCCCCCATTTCGCTGTGCGATCTGCCAAGTGGACCAAGTGCCATTCGAAGATTTAATCACGGATGATGGAGGTGGTTACTGTTCTGACCCGTCAACACCATGGGCTGGTCCTTATCTTTGTTCAGGCTGTAGGAAAAAGAAGGATGCAATGGAAGGTAAAAGATCTAGCCGTTCAACTGCATGCAGTTGAAAGTATCGGTAGGCCTCACTGGTCCTTGTCCATGAGTAGTGTTCTGGTTCGCTTTTCCGCTCGATGTAAAGAGATGAGAATAAACTGCTCGTTGCTGGATCGAAGTATTATCTGGTGAAACTAACTGTACCCTAGCTTGAACTGAACAAATTGGGCTACTAACAACTTGGAAGATGGCTCCCAGAAATTCAAGACTAGTTTCTCTTGTGTAACTTTAGCCTGTAAAGTGAAATTACTAGCTGGAATGTGTTTGACTAATGTTGGATGCTCGAAGCTACTACTGTATTCCATGTTTAACTGTGTTGGGTTTCACTGCAACTGCATTTGTTACACAATTTCACATTTAAATCTAATCCGCGAGGATGGGCTGGTGGTAAGATTAAAATCTACCCTAACCCAATGATGTACAGTTGTTTTCATGCTGTGGTCTGATTGATGACATTGCAAGAGGCGAGGAAGATAGAAAACATGCGTTGAATGTTGAAATATGGTAACTTGGGATGTTTAATAAGCCGTTGCCCTCTTCGTGAAACACCTTGCCATGTTCGTGCATCTGCATGGCTGTTACTGGTTACGGAAAGTTATTCTTCTCTGGTTCTTCCTGAATGATTGGTGTATAAGAGTTTACTGCGTAGGAAATGTGAAATACCACCATGCATTGGTGGTTCTGTGTGCGTCTCTTCGACGAGAGACGACAGTCTGTCTGCCCTTCAATTTTCCACATCAGCTATTTTTCAACCAGCTGAACTTCCGATGCAGTTACCTTCCATTTTGACGGACTGTGTGCAAAGAAGACACAGCACACCGCCATACGCGCAGCGGCAATGCGGCACCTTGGAGCAGAGCTCCACGGTCCTCTCCTGGTGCCGCATATCTACAGCTCTGCTCCACGGTGCCGCATATCTACAACGGTATCTATGTGATCTGAGAACAAACTCAAAACTGCACATATACAAGTACAATACAACTCTGCTAAAATCTACAGCTGGCTTACAACACACCCACAATGCGTCTCAATGTTGGAGTTTGAACTCACGGTATAACAAACTGGGAGAGTGAGAAGGAGAACGTTCGTGCCGTGTTTTTCTTAGAACGTTCGGGCCTTGGTTAGGGGCACCAACCAACGTTTTTTTAATTCTGGTGTTGTTCCTAGACCCTAGCACCACATATAGAAGAGGACTTGTTTTTTTTTTTTTACCTTGTGGATGTGTGGATTTGGATTTGGATTTCGTCAGCTACATAATACCCCATGTTGAGGGGAGCGCCGACTTTGGTCGCTTGGGTGTCTTGGTCGTCGGCTCGTGTGGGGCGCAGCCTTGGGGCTGGCGTGATGTCGGAGCGGCAGCTCCGGATGCTTCGCCTCCGCTGTGATGCGTCGAGGTCGTTTGGTGTCGGCTTTTGGTCGCTAGGGCGTCTTGGTCGTCGACCCGTGTGGGGCGCAGCCTTGGGGCTGGCGTGGATGTCGGAGCGGCGGCTCCGGATGCTTCGCCTCCGCTGTGATGCGTCGAGTCGTTTGGTGTCGGCTTTGGTCGCTAGGGCGTCTTGGTAGTCGACCCTGTGGAGCACGGCTTTGGGGCCTGCGTGGATGTCGAGCAGCGGCTCTGGATTCTCCCTCCGCCGTGTTGCGTTAAGGGGTGTGGGGCGGGCCTCGGGCCGGCGTGGATCGAGTTGTATCTTTTTTCTTTTCAGGTCTTATCCTTCATGTTTGCTTCTACTTTATCAATATAGAAGGCAAAGATTTTGCCTGGTTTACAAAAAAAAATATGCATGGACATTGACCGTGAAGTTGCAAGCCGAAGCTTAACCACTGGCAAGCCTAGCAAATGGATGACATCTCGAACATTGATACTTGAGAGCACGATATCAAAACCACAACTCCTGAGAGGCACTTTTCAAGTATGGTAGTTGCATCACGATGATGACTCGTGTACCGTTGTGCCATGCCGTAGGGAAAATTTCTACCTCTGCACTCCCAAGCATGCCCCGCCATCCCTCTTGCTTTTTTCATCGCCATTAGCCTCTTTGTGTCCACTTCATTGGGAGCTCTGAGATACTCATCACCAAAGACCTAACCTCTATTGCCGCAAACTTTCACAGACTCGAGGGTATGTCTTCTCCGACGCGAAGATATTCATCGGTGTAATCAGTGGAATACCATTGCCACTGATATCTTTTGATATGCGTTAAACCTAATGAGGCCGGCAGCATATACATCCGACAAGTAAATATTGATAGTTGGCCTCGCAAGTATCGTCAATACATAAAATCTCTGCACATTCGGTTACACCTACGAAAAAGATGAGCGGGATATGTGCAAATCTCGTGAAATAATCCTTCATGAGCATTTAGTGGACGAGAGCTCGGTTCTCAAGAATTTCGAAGACAACCCACTTAGGCATGCGTTCTCTTCTTCTTCTCCTTAATTTCATTTACGGGGAGTATCAAAATAATATCCTCAATCTCTCATCATGAAAACAAATCTTCGTCAGAATCATCTGATGACGATGATTCCTCAAAAAAGAATTCCAATATCGAAGTACTTATGGACTAATTCATCTACAAATGTTTACAATCTATTATATACTAAAAGCAAAATACGAGAGTAAAATAGAGACACCACGTTAAATCACATCATCCAAATTATTTTGACGGTTGGATGTACAATTTTATGGCTGGGATTTATCAAAAAGTTAATGGTTACGTAACTGCGTAATCCTGGTTGACACGGTTCGAGTTGTAGGAGCATACGTATCAAATAGGAAAGAAAAACTGAAACTACCGTACCACCATACCAGATAAAGGTGACAGGCTGTCAAAAAGATAGTACTCCCTCCGTCCATAAAAGAATGTCACAACTTTGTCCAAACATTCATGTGTAGTACAATACTGCCATGCAAATCTCCATAGGACTCTTAGCTGCGGCTGTTCAAAAAAAAAAAACTACGTATCCTAGATTCCTATTCTTTTAAAAAGGTAAATCCTGTCAATCGCCATAGGACTCTAGCTAAGTCTGTTAAAAAAAAAAAAAGTACGTACCCTAGGCTTTAGCTAGCTGCGCCATGGATGTGGCCAGTGCGGTTAAAAAGCTTACTAGAATTAGTTATATTGATCAGGTTCTTATTTCACTACTATTTCACATATGACTGGAGAGTCACGCACAAAAAAAAAATGTTCGTGTTTTCCCGCAAAAAAAGGAGTCCATATTATATAAGAGGAGATCAACAGTAATAAATTTAGTACCAAAATGATCGATCACCATGTATGATTTGTATATGCATCCGGGAGAAATAGTGAATTTCTGAAGGCAGGATGGCGTTGGAGTATATTTTAAAACCTTTTGAAATGTCAAAAAAAATCACGTACATCTCGATATTCTATATGTTAACAAAGTTGTTTCAGAAAAAAAAAATGAAATTTTGTGTGCCATGTGTAGAAAGACAAACAAAAGGTGCTAAAAAAGGCTTTTCACATGACATCTTTTTATCTTTTTAAAGAGCCCATAAAATGTCGGTTTTTCGTGAACTTGGCGTGCGCAAAGAGAATGTCGATATGTATGCTCCAAATGTTTGCTCGGACTTTTCTGATATTTCATAATATTTTTCCATATGTGAGCATATGCAACCGGAAGACAAAGTGAATTTTTGATGGTAAATTTGTAATACCAAAAAAGTTGATTAGGACGTACGGCCGACTGCGAGTTGCACAACGCTGTGGGTTATGGTAATTGATATACACCCAGATACAGATAAGAGTACACACACACACACAACTATAGTACTACTTATATATAGAGAACAAGAACATAAAACTGATACACATGTTTACATGATGGTTTGTTTTTCTCGCAAGTTTACACATGCTATTATTTTGAGGAAAAAACTTGATTATAATTGACGATCGGAGGATTTTATTTACAATAATAAATCTTATTTTGAAAAACGTGAATGTACGATGATGTTTTTTGGCTTACATTAAGCTAAGACATATATGGATGTTAATATGATTAGTACACAACACATTTTTGGCACCTCTATTCTCCCTTCAGATAAGTAGTGAGGCAAGCTCGACTTGGCACAGGAAGGTGGCTGGGGCATTTTTTTCAAAATATGATGAAAGATTTTTTTTTTGAGAAAATAGCTTGAAATATAACATTGGTATATGTAACATGGATCAAGACTGAGCACAATACAAGCATTGAGGTGAAGGTTAATTCGGCTTGTGGTGGCACAATGGATAGAGAGAGCAGTGATACTACTATATAAATATCAACAACAACAAATAAAGTTGTTTCGAGTGATTTAAGCTTTTTGTAGAATTATATTTTCTGGTGAATAGTTATGTATATTCTTTGATTTGTAGGTTTAAAAGTTGTAGGAGTTTTCTCTACTGTTACACACAGTTTGAGAGGAAAGGTTCATCAAGTCTAAACTCCTTGAAAATATAAACGGTTATGACTTGTAGCAAAGAATATCTTTTGTGCCAATTGCTATGATTTGTAATAGCTTAGGATTTAGGAAGACACGGTATTGCAATCATAAGTTAATTAAGATACAAAAGTTTCTGTGAATCCAAAAAGATCCCTACAATTTTTTGTTGGTACATTGACACTACTAAGAGTGTTGTTTACCGGCTAGAGGCCAAAATTGGCGGTTGCATCATGTTCAAAGAGAATGTGTAGGTGAGGAAAAGTAAAGCTAATAATTCATAGGAGTTGTTCCTATAGGGATATTAAATTTTTAGGACTAGAAATGTTAGGAATCAATTGAGTTTATCACACTCAATTTGAAACAAAAAGTTTCTTCGGCTAATTTTTGGGCTTCTAATTCATTTAATATTTAATAGAACGTAGCATTGCAATGTTGCAATAAAATATTTGTAATGATAATAGTACCTCCATTTCGAAATTAATGTTGTCAAGAAAACTTGCAAAGTCTCTAACTTTGAGTGTCAATGTACAAATATATATTGGAAGAGTACAAAAAGATTGTTGAAACTATAATTTATTACTCTTAATAAAATTTAGTTATATATTTGTGTACAAATATCACATAAGTTGTACCTTTGATAATATCCACACACGTCTAAAATGTCAAGAATTTCCGAAGAGAGGGAAACGTCTAATATTTCAGAACAAAGAAGCAAATGAGAAGGAAAATATCTGCACAAAGCAAATACAATTTCTTACTGTTTAAGCGGCTAATATTTATACGAGGAGAAATGATACTCTCATTTTATAAAACTAGAGAATGTTTTTTAACTTAGCAAAGTTTATTATGCTGCTCCATTAAACATCATCTAAATATCTTCTAGATGTATTGCTCAGCTGAAGTATAATCTGATTATTACCACAACAAATGGTTTTTGTAACTTCACATCTTATATAGCAATTGAAAAAACTGAATTTTAACCTGACATGATTTAATTTCATAAAATAATTACGACCAGGCCTTTAATACCATGTACAAAGTAATACATAATGGTCAGTGATGGTTGATTTGTAAATGACACATCAACCATATGTGATATTTAGGTAGAATAGATAAAGTTAAATGGCTACAGAACCATATAACTTCCTTTCATATTATGTGACTATGTATGGAACAATAGATTTAGTTCTCAGTCATGTTGATGCCCTCACAATGCTAGTTCCTAAAATAAAGATTTACAAGTAAATTTAGACAAATGGATCACAAAATTACCTCGGGGTATTTTTTTAACCAACACCATATGAACGTGTACGAGATCCTTAGGCGTGGAAGGGGTCACCGGAGGAACGCTTGGTGGACTCGAATCAGCCGAGGCTGCACCGTTTCTCTCGACGGAGAGGCCGAATTGTGCTGGGCCGCCTCGGTTCGGCCCAGTGGCGGAGCTGCGTTGTGTATATGATGTCAAGCGACATCATGAAAATTTAATGAGCACTCTGATACTAGGTATAAATACGCTAGTTATGACCCTATAGTTAAGACATAATGACCTCACTAGCCCTAGAATTTCACTCGTTTTGGCCATTTGACATCACGGCTGTCAATCCTAGCTCCGCCACTGGTTCAGCCGGGACCTCGTTTCACTACAAGCATCCGGGGGGAGGGGAGCAACGTTGAGGATGGCTGGGTGGGTGGCTCAAGACCGAACACCCATTTTTTAGCCCTTCATGGCCTCGCATGGAGCTCCACGCTGGATCCATGGCGGAAAGCTTGGAAAGCCTCGCATGGAAGGAAAAGGGGCCCGCAAGCTCCAAAGAGGTGGGAGTGGTGTGGTTGGTGGTCGCGGACCCTTTCGGCTGCGTGGCGGAGTGGGGAACGGCTTGATCGACGATGGGAGCCGGCGGAGCAACCTCGTTTTGAAATTGTAAGCCAAGCGTTTTTTTTTCTTTCTTTGTGGGAAACGCTTAAATTTGGGCCTTCCAGTGTTGGATTAGGCGGCGCCTAGGCAGCGCTTAAGCACGCTTAGGTGCTAGGCGATGGGCAAATGCCTCGCCTAGGGCATAAGTGGAACGCTAGGCAGCACAACTAAGAAATTGTCTTCAGTAGCAGGAAATTGTACCATATTGCACTTACAAATTAGATGGATCTCAATCCAATGGCAGTTGTTAGTAGTTTACTCATTTATATGCTTCAAATTAGTGTGTATAGATATAGACTAACCCAAATATACACCGGCTGGTAAAAACTATATACCCGCCTAGGCCAGGCCTAGTGCGATTAAGCATCGCCTAGGCGCTAGGCGAATGCCAACCGCCTCGCTTACGCCTAGCGCTTTTTCCAACCTTGGGCCTTCCTACTGGTAATGTGAGGTACACATGATTTTTTTTTTAGTTTATCACAAAAACATTTAAGGATAAGTATGTTTTGCGGAATATGATCAGTAATCTTTCTTCTCCCTAACCGTAAAATTGCGGTTATTTTATGGTTTTGCCTGTTTTAGGGGATCTGTTAGTTGCTCTAACTTCAATGGCCAGAGCAGAAACATCAAAACATGTCCTTAATTTCCATGTGCAAGGTGGGCCCATGTGAGCAGAGAAAGATCCCAGGTTTATTTCTTTCACTGTCTTGTGTGAGCAGAGAAAGATTACAGGTCTAGCAGTAACCACTAGCTCCATACAGAAGCACCTTTTACACACAGACACAGGAGCTCCCTGTTCCTGGCTTTAAGAAACTTCAGATTACCTTAGTGCTTTTGTAATATCACACGTCACAAAACAAATACAAGACCTACATCACGCTACCTACTTATTGCCTTCTCTGCATGCATCATGACCCCCGCCCCCTAAACAAAACGACCTGTGAGTGTTAGCAGACAGTTAGCCGTACCCATGCCCTACATGCCCCTAAGCTGCAGCAGAGCTCAGCTCAGCCTGGCCCCGGTGCAACGCCGTCGATCACAACCTGGCGCCGGTGCTGGAGAGCAGCAGGCCACACGGCTGAGACGGGCCACTGAACTGCAGCATATCAAAAGGGTCTCTCGCGTCGAAGCCGCTCGTGATCCATGGCTCGCTATGGTGGTGATGGTGGTGGCTGGTGCCCGTCGCATGCAGAACATCCTCCAGGGTCTCGTTCAGTGGCAGTGGGTTCAGCAGGCCATGATACCGCGGGTTGGGCTCGCCTGATCAAAGAGAAAAGTAAGCGTAAGATGATGGTCGGTGCTATTATGACCTTAATTCGGTCTCAGGATGAAACCAACAAACACCTGATGGATAAGCAATGAACACCTTGAGGAAGGCCGGGGATCTGCGTGCTCGCTGGACCGGCATCGGCGCCGGCATCGGCGGGGCCAAGGCCGTCGGCGACTGGTCGGCGGACGGGGACTGCACCTTGAATTCCACGATGCGGTTCGGGAACTTGTAAGCGTCTTGCTGCAACTTCACTACCAGTTCCTGTAAAACAATGATGTTATAAATTATGATCGACACGTCGTTCTTGAGACAGAATGAACTGTTCTTTATGTACATCTGCCTCTGCAACGCATTGTCGACTGTTTTTGCAGGTTTTTAGTTACCTTCTGCGTTGCGGTGAGAGCGTTCAAAGAGAAGCAGTGACTCCGACTACGACACCAATGATCTCATGGATGCAGTTGAACAGCAGAATGATTCCGTGCCCGCTGCAGTAGGAGTAGAGCTTGTCGTCCAGGACGCACTCCCGGGCATGCTCCACGCTGGATTCCCACATTTTGTTCGACATTCCACTACCGAGCAACTGAAAAATATTGATTGTACACATGATGAGAACATGTAAAACATATAATAGTATGTAAAAAAGATGCAGGCTAGGCTTCTTACGCCGCGCAGTCCATATTGATCCATCACCAAGTTCCTCAGGAAATCTTGAACGGTGTGAATTCCAAAGTCGGCGAGCTTCTTATGGAAAACACCGTCCTTGCCAATCTTCTCCAAACGCCATACGTCGTCAGCTAACGCAGGAGGGTGATGCTTCTTATAAACTGAAACATAAGAGTTTACCAGATTAGAGGCTAGAGCAGGCAGGAGGACGATGTCAGTGTGAAATGTGAATTAATAATAATGGCTTACCTTCACCACGGTGATCCTTCACCAGGAAAGGATTGCTCACAGCTTCCTGCACTCTTTCTTCCATGGAGCTTGCCCGAGACATCCTCGCGCCGAGCCTGAACTTCCTGCTCCTTATCCAGCTGGAGTTGTCCGTGAAAGAGATGTCGCGGACAGATGCAACACCTTTCTCGAGCACAATGACCACCTCACCGGACAGTAGTGGCCTCTTGCCTTCTCTCTCGAAGACTATACTCTCACTGAACTCCTTTTCAGTGTGTTCGAGGCGCTCGTCGGCGTTGAAATCGCCGTCGAGAACGAGGAGCTCGACCTTCATGGAGGACAAGGGACCGGAGGTGATAGCCTGGTTGCTGACGGCGTCAGTGAGAACAATTCGAAGTGGCTGCTTGTTCTCTGCTTCCACCCTGTTGCCTGTGAAAAGCGTCTGAGGCAGGTTGCCCTGGAACTGCAGCTTGTATCTTTTACTGCTCGTCTTTAACTGCATGGGAAGCCTGAAGAAAACAGAGCAAAAATTAAGTCATGACGCATGACATGCCAACCATATACTTCTAAGTGCACACTTTTGGTACTTTGAGTTAGCAGTCAAAAGGTCTAAATGCACTGACCACTGGCTGCATTGACATTGTAAGTTCAGAGGATTGCATTATGAGTAGAAAATTCAGACCCGGACAATATTCAGAACCGGACTGTTACTCTCGAGTTACGACATTGACATTGTAAGTTCTAGCAGTGTTTCAGTATTCATAGACAACAGTGAGGAAAATGAGCAGAGCTAGTACACGTCGAAAGCTAACCTGTTTGCCGAATCAATGTGGCGGATAAGAACATTATGCACCTCTTCCTGCACCTGAAATCGTAAGAGAGTCAGCACATGTCACCATTAATTAGATTTCTTTCCAACTCTGCACCCTAAACATGTTCCTAGTTGATTCTTCAAGAACAGAAGGAAAGTGCTTACAACTCTGCGCAGAAACGGTTCGAGCTTGGGCAGATGCTTCTGCATGTACTGCGCGCCAATGGCCTCCTGCATCGAGCTACTACTGCACAGGGCAAAACGTACCAAGCATCGTCAGAACCTGGCACCCAACGACATGAAAGTCTGAAGCCATGCATTCTGTACACAGCCAAGAATGCGGTACTCACTGGAGAAGCGTTCGGCGGCGCTTGGCGTCCGGGGAGGCGAGCTCCTCCTCGTCGCCGTCCACCACCACCTCCTCCTCCACCACGTCCAGAACCCTCTTCAAATCCATCCCGAAGCTCGTACCGCGGCAATGCACACTCACTTAACTAGCTTCACCTGAGGTGACCGGCCGGCGTAGGACTGTGAGCTGGCTGGGCGGTGGGCAGTGAGAGTGACCACGTAGGTACGTCGGCCATAAATAGGGGCGGCAAGGAGCAGAGGAAGCAGCGCCGAAGCTTCTCTCCCCTCTTTCATCCCCACAGGCACAGGGGGGAGGAGGGTGGTGGCGGGTCGGTCTCGTCAAGGACACGCTCCTCTCGGCCGGCAAGGGCAAAAGACCGTAAAGCGGCGAGCGCGCGCGCCTCATCAGAATCCCTAGAAATGCCAAGATTCGGCTCGGGCACACCCACCCACCCGGGGCTTTCGAGCTTTCCTCCCGCGTCCTCCTCTCTTTCAGTGCCTCCTCGACAAAAAGGGCGGGGAATTTTGTCAGAAAGCAGCAAAGCTGTGCATGCATGGAGATCATGGAGCTGATGATGAGCATGGAGCTGGAGATGGGCATAGCTAGCTAGAGCGCCCGGGGCGCGCATCGGGAGGCGTGCCGGCGTACGTGGTGGTGGCCGGCGCATGGCTGGATATGCATAGATCGGAGAAGCTTCCCGGAAGCAGAGGAGCAATGGTGCGGTGGCGATGGCAGTGTGTAGCTAGGCTTTTGGGGATGGAAGATGGGTGTACAAAGGCGAGCTTTTCGCCGGGAAGGAGCTCTTCGATCGGTGGTGCTCAGGCGGAGGAGGGAGAAGAAAGGAGGCGCAAAGCAGAGGAAAAACACAAAGCGGGGAATTTATTCTCCTCCGCACGCACTGCATGCTTTGCGTTGAGTTCGTTCGTGTGCCTGCGGAGAGGCGATCTTTTTAAAATGAAATCAAATGGGCTTTGTTCATTTCCTTTTCCCGTTGTCTTGTTCGTCCAGTCCAATCTCTCCGATCTGTAAATCAAGTGAAAGGACTTTACCGATAGGCGAATGAATGATTGTTCGGTTAAAGATTCAGATGGCCCAAAATCATTTCTTCCCTGCACAACTGCGGAGTAGGACTGACTTAAAAATGGCGATCGCACCAACGAAGTCATGACAATCGTATCGACCTGGTCTTATTTATTCATCTCCGATTGTGCACTGCAGATACGCAGCCAAGCATATGCCTGAAGCAGGAGAGACAGGGAGAAGGGATTTCCATTCTCGCCGGAACGAATTCCCGAAAAGGAATCCTAGAAAGCGAGATATCAGGGTTTCTGCAGGCTGCAGCATTACGATGTATGCAGATAGCGCGCGGCAGAGGAGGAAGGAGGAGAGATCCTCTAATCGTCAGTCGGTCAGCTCTACCGTCGCCTTTGCTGGCCCCTAGAAAAGCGGCTTACATCATGCTCGCTCCGGGCCTTTATTTCCACTGCTATATCTCCAAATCTCCCAGAAAGCAGCCACCCCCCATCCATGTGAGGCCAAAGCCGGCTTTAGCATACGATGCTGATGCCCCCAGCCACTTTGGGCTTGTGCGCGCGCCATGTCCCTAGCTACCTCACGTAGCGATCTTAATGGTATCCAAGGCTGCCGATTGTTTCTCATTATCTGGGAGGTTAGAATTAAGGAGACAGCAGATGCTGCCCTGATGGCTGATGCTCCCACTAATCGGAAGGCGTCTACAAATGGTTTCCTGGGATTTCCAAGCATCCTGGCGCGCAGCCTGACCAAAATACAATTTGGCTTTTGCTAGTAAGAAATATCGAAATAAGCAACTTAAGATTCCCACATCAAGTTCAGAACAAAATTCACCACAAAACCGTGACAAGCCCATACTTTCCAGTGAACAAAATGATATAAGTACAAAGATCAAAACTCCAAGCAAGTGATAATACTGATATCTCCGACGGCCTCCAAAGAAGGGGATGGCAAAATTGTGACAACTGGCCTCTTTGTAATCGAACACAAGAGTCGACGGCTCACCTCCTTTTCAAATGCCGCTTCAACCACTTGAATTTGGTCTGCCATCCTCTCTTGGTGTGGCTTCGTGGGCATCTCTTCGACAAGTTGGACAAATGAAGCTAGTGTTAAATCTTGGTGGTTGAACTTAGTGCCCCCGAAAAGATCGGGTGCGCAAAGCCATGACCTCTCTAATCATGCTTATCTCTTGGAAAATACGGTTTGGCTTTTGCTAAGAAATATCGAAATAAGGTTTTTTTTAAGCCCGACCCCCGCGTCGCCCACCTCTGGCGACCCGGGGGGAAACCTAGCCGCGCCGCCACCCGGCCTCCCCCGACCTCCTCCCACCTCGCCGCCGCTGGAGGGGGCGCCGACAAAGCCGCGCGCCCCAGGGAAGGTGGCGGCGGGGCTTTTTTCCCCTGTTCTCGCTGGCGGCGGGGATGCTTGGCGCGGCGATGGCGGCGTTCTGGACCGGCGACGGAGCGGAAGGGCGCGCGGGATGCGGCGACGGCGCGGGCACAGCGGAGCGCGGAGGAAGGTCGCCGCGCGGTCGTCATGGCGGCTGCAGGAGGCGGCGGGCTGCGCAGGCCGTCCTGGGCTCGATCTGGGCCGACGGGCCACGGCCGTTGCACTGCGGAAAGCTGGGGCGGCGGCCCCAGGTCTTGGAAGATGGTGCGGCGGTGGCCGCCATGGCAGGAGGCGCCATGGTTTGGCTCCGGCGCGCAACGGCAGGAACCACGGCGTCACTCTACTCGTCTCGCTGCTCCCGACGCTTTGCGGGCAAATCAACCTCCGGGCGAAAGCCTTGCATCGACTCCGGTCGGTGCCGATGACGGCGGCGCCTCTGGGCGTCGTTCCCCTTCTTGTTTGCGTCATCGTGGAGGTCTGATCCTGACCGACGCGAGTGGTTTCAATATCTCCAGGCAAAAACCTAAGCTCTCTCGGAGCGGGCGACGGTGACGAACACGTCACTTCCTTGTTGGAGGCGTCGCTTTGGAGCTCTTGGCCATCGCGGTGCGTCGGTTTCGCAGCGGTTGGGCGGGATGGCTATGTGGTAGGGGGAGGCGGATGCCGGGGTGGCGACCCCGGACGGTGGTGGTACGTCGAGGCGGCGGCCTCGGTCCTCTCTACAGCGACGGTCCTATGGGGCAGGGCCTTCACCTAGCGAGGCTTTGGGTGGCGACTTGGTGCTGCGAGGGCAGCAGGTGTGTCGACCCGGCTGGTTCGGGTCCGGGCAATGCGGAGTTGATCTGGTTGCTACGCCGGGGCGGCGGCCCCGGATTTGGCGCGACGTTGAGGTCTGCGGGCGGTCGTCTTCAGCGAAGGTAGCAAGGGCTATGAGACGACTGGGTCGTGCGACGTTGCGGCTCGTGTGCGGCTTTGGTGCCGAGTGGTGTAAGTCGAGGCGGCGGCCCCGGGGTTGGAGGTGTGTTTTGTGGCGTTCGGGGCTAGCGTCGTGTGGGCAACGGTCCCCTCGCTTGCGCGGTTTTTTGGCCCTGTTTTCCTTATAAACAAGGTATTTGTATGGTTTTTGGGCCCGGTTTTTCTTATAAACTGGATCAATTCTTTCTTCTATACGAATTGCAGGAACGCCATGCCCTCCTTCAAGAGGTTACTCGAAAAGGAAATATCGAAATAAGCGACTTAAGATTCACCACATCAAGTTCAGAAGATCATATTTTCCATTGAACAAAATGAATATAAGTACAAAGATCATAACTCCAAGCAAGTGTTAATACTGATATCGGTCCAAACTCAGGACAGGTTGCTAGTGACACTGTGACAGAAGCAGACATCCAGTCAATAATCACCCAGAGCAGCAGCAAGAAGAGTTCAGCTTATTGTTCGGGGAAAAAAAGAGCTCAGGCTTTTCCATAAAGAATGGCAGCAATTCTTGGCAAACTGCAATCGATCAAACTCTGCATACGGTGCTAGTAACAGAGCATCCAGTCCAACCAATAATCATCCAGAGCAGCAACAATAAGAGTTCAGGCTTATGATTCGAAAAAACTGAACAGTTCAGGCTTTGCATACAGAATGCAGGCCCGGTCCAGTATCCTCACATATACAAAGCTTACGTGGGCTATTCCTAATCACAAAGACAACGAATTTTTTTTTTTTGAGAATCACAAAGACAACGAATGATCCAATTGCAGCTTGCCTCCACAGCAATCACAAAGTCAAGCACTACGGCCCGTTTAAACCCATCGCTGAGAAGAGATCGCCTGAACCTGTTCCTGGCTACTACAGTAGTTACTGACAACTGACTGATACGAGGAGCTCAATGCGTACTGCTACCACTGATTCTATGACAAGCAAGCGAGGGAGGCATCAGACGTGCGCAGGTAATGAGGGAGGGAGGCATTACACGGCAGTAGGAGACGATAAGCTGTTGGTGGTGGTGGCCGCTGCGGACTAGTAGGACTCGGTGGCGGCCGCTGGGGAGTGGCGGAAGTGGCAGCGGTGGCCGTAGGGGCAGCCGGAGGCGGCGGCAAGCATCTGGCAGGGCTGGGTCTTGTAGCGCGGGTGGCGGATGACGGGGCGCATCTCCTGCAGGCCGTGCGCGAACCGGCACCGGTCGGCGTAGGGGCAGCCGCCGCTCTCCCACTTGTTGCACAGCTCCGTCTTGTGCGTGCCCTGCCTGTACGCCTCCACCTCCACTTCCCCGTCCCCCTGCGCCTCAACCTCCCCTGCCTCCTGCGATCACCATTCCCCATTACAAAGATCAAACATAGGGCTATAAAATCCCGGTGAAATTTTCTCGAGATGAATGCTCGATTTGTCGAGTTAAGCCAAATCAAGATCCTATATGTGCAACTGATAATTAATACGGAGTAATTTGTAACAAAATATTGTCAGCCTGACTAGTTGTGTGTAAAGTTTCTGAATTAAGGCAGTTCAGTATTTTTGAAGAAAATTTATGCAAGTTCAGTACTGTTGCTTCTTGCAATTGAATCCCAAAGCGAGCACATTAACAGAACTTGCATGATCACCCAAGTCAATTTTAACGATTTCCTAATCCAATTGCAGCATATATAGAGACTAAAAAACTCGAGTTGTATGTGACCACTCTTAAGTCTTAAGTACAAAACGAGCTAATTCAACATAACCTGCCTCCTGCAATCGCCATTCCCCGTTACAAGCATTGAGACAGTTATGAATTTGGTTGAATTTCCCTCAAACATACGGATACGAAATCCCAGTGAAAATTTGTCCTGATTAATGCTTGGTTTGTCGAATTAGGTATGTGCAAGTGCGACTGATAACTACTCCCTCTGTTCACAAAAGGATGTCTCAACCTAGCTCAAATTTGCATGTATCTAGACATGATTTTAGTGTGTAGATACATGCAAATTTGAGGTAGGTTGAGACATCCTTTTATGAACGGATGGGGTAATTTGTAACAAAAAAAAAAGCCAATCTGACGAGTTTTTGGGTGTGAAGTTATGAATTAAGCCAGTTCAATATTTCTTAAGAAAAAATCAGCAAGTTCAGTACTGTTGCTCCTTGCCATTGAATCCCAAAGCAAGCACATTAGAAGTTGTATGAACTCCCAAGTTAACTTAAAGATTTCCTAATCCAATTGCAGCACAAATCTGCACAACCGAGTTGTCCCAGAGACCCAGACGACTCTTAAGTACAAACCTAGCTAATTCAGCATAATAGCCTGATGCTTGATGCCATTGTCAACTGCTCAAATCGCAAACAGAACTTCATATTGCCAGAGTTCATCTGATTTTGCAGGCTTAAACTAGCCTTTTCACCATACAATTGCATCACAAACTTAATTTCCCCTCGATTAAGCAACTGTAGTAATTCAGTTTAACTTACAGCATCAAGTGACTGTGCCTATGTAGCCGAAAGCAGCGTATCTGACGATTCTAAATACAAAATTAGCTAATTCATCATAACTCACTGCTTGACGTGATCAAATCACAAATAGAAGATCATATACCACAGTTTGTCTAACATAATTTCTCCCCGGTTAATTCGAATTTCAGGGAACTGGAACTATTGAACTGTATTCGGGTTTAAGCGCAGGTTTCCAAGTTCCGAACAGGTAAACAAGCGATTTGTGGCGGAATAAAATTATGAATTCGTAAGCATTTGGATTTGTGGCCCTACCTCAATCGCCGGAGGCGGACGAACACGGAGGCGCTGCGCCTCTGCTTCGCCCTGGGGCTGCTTCATCTGCGAGAGGTAGCACTTGGTACGTATCGAGATGCTCTTGGGCGCGCCGCCGCGTGCTGCTGCCTCCTCCGCCGGCTTCAACATAATCTCATCCTCCATTGCCTCCTGCGATCGTCATTCCCCATTACAAGCATTCAGACAGTTATGAATTTAAATGAGTTACCCTCAAACATACAGATATGAAATCCCAGTGAACATTTCTCGAAATGAATGCTTGGTTTGTCGAATTAGGAAAAATCAAGACCCTATATGTGCGACTGATAACTACTTCCTAACAAAAAACTATCAATCTGACGAGTTTTGTGTGTGCAGTTTCGACTTAAACCAGTTCAGTATTTCTGAAGAAAAATTCAGCAAGTTCAGTACTGTTGCTTGTTACTGAATCCCAAAGCAAGCACATTATCAGAATTGTATGATCTCCAAAGTTATCTGAAAGATTTCCTAATCCAATTGCAGCACAAATCTGAAAAATCGAGTTGTACAAGACGACTCTTAAAGTACAAACCTAGCTAATTCAGCATAGCCTGATGCATGATGCCATTGTCAAATACTCAAATCACAAACAGAACGTCATATTACTAGACTAGAGTTCATCTGATTTTGCAAGCTTAAACTAGCCTTTTCACCATACAATTGCATCACAGACTTAATTTTCCCTCGATTAAGCAACCGTAGTAATTCAGTTTGACTTACTGTATCAAGTGACTCTGCCTGTGTAACCGAAAGCAGCGTACCTGAGGATTCTAAATAAAAAATTAGCTAATTCATCATAACTCGCTGCTTGATGCGATCGTGAAATCACAAACAGAACATCACATTACCACAGCTAGTCTGATTTTGCAGGTTTCAACTTGTGTTTTCACCATTTAATTGCATCATAAACCAAATTTCCCCCGATCGCTACGAATTGGCGGGAACTGGAACTGCGCAGAGTTCCGAGTTCCCAGCAGATAATCAGGCGACTCGCGGCGGAATTGAATTGTGAATTCGTAAGCAGTTACCTCAATCGGTGGAGTCGGATGAACACGGAGGCGCTGCGCCTCTGCCTCGCCCTGCGGCTGCTTCATCTGCGAGAGGTAGCACTTGGTAGGTATCGAGATGCTCTTGGGGCCCCCGCCGCGAGCTGCTGCCTCCTCCGCCGGCTTCGGTGGTAGTGCCGGTGCCGCCGCGTACACCTGCTTCCCCTTGGCCTCGAGCTCCTCGAGGTGGAGGGAGAGCTGCATGTTCTCCGCTCGGAGATGGAGGCGCTCGCGGCGGAGGTCGGCGACCTCGGCCGAAGCGTCGCGCAGGCGCAGGAAGCAGTCGTCGTAGCGCTCGGCGATCGCGCGCAGGAGCCTCTCCGCCTCGCGCACCTCGCTCTCCTGCTCCGCTGACACGCGCAGCGGCGAGACGTAGCGGTCGTCGGAGACGCACGACGAGGGCGAGTCGAGCTTCGGTGCGCCCCGTGTGGGCGAACTGGGTCGGCCTCCCTTGCTGAGGTCGTCGGATACGCACGACGACGGAGAGGAGTCGAGCAGGTTCTCCCGCGGCCACGCAGGAATCGGCGACCCGAAGGCGTCGGAGGAGACGCAGGACGACCCCGCCGGCGAGTGGTGCCCAAGCTCCCCCTCCATGGCGTCCGCCGAGAGCCCAAGCTGTAAGCAGAGTGGCAGAGAGATGAGGCTAGGGTTTGGATCGAGAGGGAAGACGACGATGAGGAGGTCGAGGGCGGTTACCTTGGTGTCCGTCGGGTTTGGAAATTGGAGGGAAGCAGAGGAAGTCGTTGCGGTTTGAGAGACAGGTCAAAGTGACGCTGATTGGATTGGCCTGCCGTATATAGAGCCCGTTCATCCCGCCAGGACCAGGGCACGATCGGCTTTTCGCTCCTGCATTACTCTCTAAGTTGAACAAAAGAAGCACGTGCGTAACTGTTTCCCCTCACCTGAGTACGTACCACATTGTAGAACTCAATCAAAGCTATCGAAATGAATCAGGTGTCGATGACCTGATCCTCACGCAGCGGCTGCTCAACTCAACGGGGGCAGAACCAACTTTTCTTCCAGTTACTGGTAAAAAGGAGCTCTGGAGAACTGGAAATTCATAACCCTGAAAATTAGTCAAGAGCGTTCCATTTCGTTTAGTTGGAAACCACACAGAAGACAGAACTGACACAAGTATCCATGCCATAACTCTGAAGAAATGCATTGTGCGCATAATGGTTCAGGTAGAGTACATGGCCAGCAAGTTTCAGTGATAGTCAGCACTGAACTACTGACCAAAATATCAATGGAAAAATGAGGAAGGAAATCAGAGCTGGAATCTGCACATAACAGCTCTGTAATACAACACCAATGAAAATAATCTAGAGTTTCAGGATATTGTTTCCAAGAGGTTGCTAGTCACTTTTTGGACGGCGTTGTTGCAATATCAGAGACCCGGAATGACTTCTCAAGGAGCTGGGGAGCCGTTAGCTTCAACTCGAAAGTCAGCTTCTGGAGCACATAACACAGGGCAGTCACATCCCGCATTGCGCGGTGAGCGTCGCCATCAACTGGGATCTTGTAGCGCCCTATAAGAGAATCCATTGACGCAGAGCTGATTTTTTTCCCTGAGATGGAAAAGGAATGAGGTTTATCTTTTGCATCGTATGATTTGCTTCAATTAAATTTCGATTAAGTCGAAAAACAGAAATCAATAATCCATAGCCAAAAAATGTGGAGTTACGGGCGAACCTAATGTTGTTAACTTAGTCTCCTTTCTGTCTCAGAAATATACTTAGATAACATAACACGAATATAGGAGCATGACATTACAATAATAGTAGTCACATTAGTAACAGGAAGAATAAAACTAGGTTATGTTCAGTTTCCTAGTTAATTGTCACCACTAGAGTAAACTGTGCCCTTTCTCTAGCACTGGAAACAATCTTGAACAGTATGTTTAAGCAAGTAAACAGAAGACTTAGCGAGAGAACATACCATCAGGTTCAACTAACTGTCTTGCAATAGGAAGTGTATCTACAAACAGCCAGTCACCAGGCATCTCCTGTTTACAGCGTTCGAACTCAAAGATGAGAAAGGGCACATCAAAGCTTTTCCCATTATGAGCAACCCACATAACAGGTTTACCCACCACCTGACGACTCCAAACATATTGTAGTAGAATGGGTATAAACTCCCCAAATCTGCATAATCGTACATAGAAACTCTAATTAAAAAGACCAAGAACTCAAGTAGGAGTGCACCAGAAAAAACAGGTATCCTCTCAAAAAGATAAAAGAACAAATGAACGGTAATCAAGTTTCAAAATCCTTCATCTAAAAAAAGATCAAAATCCTTGAACTGAAGGAATGAGTTCATTATAAACAAGGTAGCACATTTCACCTCAGTTCATGTGTATTTCTTTCTGGAACTACATTTTCAGAATGTAATGCGGCAATCTAATGCTCTCATGGAATGCATCAATCACCATGTAGGAGAACAAAACATAAGATTCAGAGAATCGTAGTATTTTTATTTTATTTTTGCAGAAAATATCCCAATTTAAAAAGTGTCAGATGAATGGATAATGATCACAAGCGAAGAAAAACTCCTATCTGAAGAACTCTAAAGTTTGCTTCGCATTTTCTTTTCTTTTATCTCTCTTAGATCCTTATTTGAACTATTATAAAATGATGGTATGTGTGAGTAAAAACGGTAGACAAAATTGAAAATATCTGGTAGGGTATAAATCATGCTGTTGAAAGATGATACCTTGGGACATCAGATCTTTTGAGCATGCTTCTGCTAATACCATGAACAAAGGTATTTTTTACCTCTGTCTCGGGGTTTATTAGGGTCTGGAAAGTGCTATTCTTTCCACCGGCAAGATCACGTGCAGCAAACTCAATAATTCTATCACCACGGCGCGAGAAACCAGTAGTTTCAATATCAAAAACGAGGATAGTTGCAGGGCAGTCAGTCTTGCCTCCAGAAACCTTTTCCTGAATATTGCAGCACTGAAGTGATTTCAGGTGCTGCAGATCAGACTGCTTGAATACTTCAATCGATGATTCAACTGATCCACCATGTAAATGACGGTTATTGCTGAAGGACTGCTTAGATTCTCTTCTTGTGCTTCTCACTAGTAATGATGTACTAAAAGGTCTAGTTTTATGTCTCCTATTCTGAAGTACATTTTCAGAGGTTATTCTGCTGTGATACTTCAGAAATCTGATACTACAACTCTGTCCTATTGAGTTCCTTAGTTGATGGAAGTTACCACAGCAAATAGAATATAAGGACATTGTACAATTGGTAGGGCATAAAAGGAGCTGCTGCCCCTAATATTGGGTACAAACTTTAGATAACTGACTACTTAATGCCCCCTCACTGTTAATCCTGAAATGATGAGCAAACAATCATTGTTAGTTGGCATTTGTCAAACTTAAAATTAGTGAATCCAGAGATATACAAAGTGCAGCCAAAATAATAATAATAATACATATCACCACATGCAGTGTCAGCACAAGTGAACATCCAAAAACAAGATAGCAAGCAAGCGTCCAAATTTTAAGATAACAGATCAGACAATACTACGGAAACAATTTTCTACGAAACACATTAAAACCATGAGAAACACGAATAAATCAGCGAAAAGACAAATCCAGCAGAGATTTTTTTATATTGATCCCACCTCGCTGATTATAATTCTGTGGAGGTGTGTCTATCAGTAGAGAAGATCTTGTAACCATGTATGCTAAGAGTCTATGATACACAATGCATATTTCTGTGTGTGCATACCCTTATTCCACTGTTACCTATCTCACAGCCAAACTGATAACAATGTCTTACAGGGCTTATATTTCGTCCTTGGCTCATTGCTGTGCACCACCTAAGCTCCAAGCCTCGGAACACAAAGTGACAATATTATTTAGGTCCATTGATGGCTTCCCTCAATACTGCTGATAGGACGATATACAAATCGCTTCTGTGTTTCTCCATCAAGGGCTCACCAGTAATCTTTACAGGAGCAGCACCCGCTTTCAAAGCGGTGAAATCGGACCCTATCCCTCACAATTATAACACGACAAAGTACCTTCGAGATTATCTTCATCCATTCATGACAGTCACCGCATGTCTGCAGATTTTTTGACACCAATATTTCTGTCCCTGGACCAGTCTTAAGGACACTATAAGCCACTGCAAGCTTCTCACTGTGGAAGCTGAGGTTTTCTTCTCTTTCCTCCTGTGAGACATCTTTTGTTACTAATTCAATGAATGGAGTATAGCCTTCAACCTTCGCTTTTTTTGATAAGCCATGCAGCACTCGGTAAATACCATCAGAATCAGGATGGGACCGGTCCCCAGCTTTGAATTCATGGGTGCTTCCCCCTAATTCGACCCAACTCAAGCCCTTTATCTTCCTTACTTTCTTTTTCTTCCTCTCTTTCCATACTTCCTCTGAATCATCCCACCTGTTTGCTGATGAGTAGATATTTGAAAGAAGGGTATAATCACCACTGCCCTGGCATGCTATCTGTTCAATAGTGACATCACCAAATTTGGTTTGACGATACCTACGGCAACCACTAAGCAAGGCCCTCCATATCACAGCATCAGGCTTCACAGCCATTGAGCTCACCAAGTTGTATGCTTCATCCAGCAGCCCAGCCCGTGACAACGTATCCACCATTGCACCATAGTGTTGAACCGTTGGAGTGATATAATACTTCATAGTCATTGTTTCAAAGTATTGACGAGCCTCTTCGACCATACCACAATGGCTGCATGCTGTCAATAGTGCAACAAATGTAACCCCATCAGGAACCACACCTGCATTTTCCATCCTGCGGAACAGCATCACCACATCGGATCCAAGACCATGAGCTGCCAGGCTACCAATCATTGTGTTCCATGTGGACACGTGGATTCTCGTAACTGTGTTGAATATCTTAACTGATATATCGACCCTTCCACATTTAGCATACATATCAAGCAGTGCTGACACTAAAATATGATTATTTTCCACCCTCAGTTCATCCATAAGTTGATGAACCCACACACCATAACAGCGGGCACCAGCTCGAGCACAAGCTGACAGGACTGAAGAGAATGAGAAACCGTCAGGCACAAGGCCAGAATTGACCAACCTGCTGAAAAGATTCATTGCATCTTTTAGGTGGGAGCTCCTTACCGCACCAGCAATCATTGAATTCCATGAGACCAGGTCCTTGACAGGCATTCTCTTGAAAATCTGATATGCCTTGTCTAGCTGTCCCCCCTTCAAATATCCCGTGAGCATCAAATTACCACAGAAAGGATCAGTACTCCACTCAAGCATTGGCAGAAACAGCTCACGCGCTTCCATCATGCGATCATGATCAATATACAACCTCAAAAGTGGAGCTACTGTATCTTGGTTACATAACCCAATTTTAGTGAGATGTGAATGAATTTGCATGGCAGCAAATATATCTGAACATTTCGAACAAGCCCTGATGAGGAGAGCATAGGTTCTGTAATCAGGGCGAAATGCGGTAAAATGGAGCATAGTGCTATAGTCCATCAGTGACTTCTGTGGCGAGCCTTTCTCCAAAGATGCTCGGAGGATGGCATTTGCATATGGAAAGATGAGTCTCGTGGGATATTTCTTCAAACAGTTTGTGTAGGGCATAGTGCAAATGGGCTTCTGAGGGAATTCCTATAATGCAGGCGCAAAATTTATACTTTATGAAGTTTGCAGTTCATGTTCATTAACACCAGATAACTGGCAATAAAAAATATTCAGCAGCCTGATGTACACACTAAAGTTACATATATTAACTAAGATAATCATCCAAAGCAAAAGTTGTGCTTATCGCTACCTGAATGCATGAATTTTCCAATACTAACACATAGTATATGCCAAATGGCAAATATATCGCCCATTTGCACAAGTATGGCCAAATGTGCTTCGTTAGAAAATACGTTATATATCTACTCGTATCTACTACAGTTCTCATGGTGAAATTCTACATGATACCATTTGAGTTAAAATTAATCAAGCTCCCTTATACAGGAAGATTTAAATCATCTGAATAGCCAACAACGATGCTCGAAATACTTAAGACCTAGTGCTGAACTTATTACATGCACGTGGGCTTGTGGATCTATGACAGCCACACTCCAAACAAAAGAATCGAAATTCAAGAACCAGCACAGCACATAGTAAGGCCCATTTGGCATTGATGAGGACTATGATAAAATCATTTAGCCAAGTTTTCATACGATTATGATAATATTGTTCCGCTCTAAGTAAAAATGCCAGCTAGCTGTCTACGAACAAGAAATCATGTGAGAGGAAATACAATTATACAGAAGTACTAACTACTGGATATACAATTAGTCAATTATCATGTCGGATTTGCTAATTATGCAATAGATTTTGCATAGCTGCTTAAGGGTAATTGCGGCGTAGCGACCGCAAATCAGCCGCAAAGACCCTTCCTTCCATGGGCCTTTACAACTAGGAAAATAAACCTGATAATCCATCTATTCAGAAGAAATAAACCCGCTCCACCAAATCCCCAAACACTACGACCACGGTGCATCAACATGGAAATGGAATAACTAAAAGCTGCAGGAAATACGTTTGAAGAAGGCTCAACGCCATACAGAGCACGCAGCCAAGTGCTCGACGAAATGCCTCGCCAAGAAATGAACCAAAACGGCGAATCAATGAGCACGGCAACGAAGAGAGGAGGTACCTGAGCATCCGTCCGGCCGACCCAGATCCAATGAGATGGCGAAAGAGCGTCGCGGCTGGCGACTTTGGTAACAAGAAAGAAGGGAACGCAAGCGAGCGAGCGAGCACTGAAGGTATATGCCTTGCGGAGATGGGAAGGCAGCGTGCGGCGTGGAGGGGAGGAGCGGTGGCAGTGGCGGGAGAGAGTGGGGACAACCGGAGGGCGGGCGGAGGGGGTGCCCGGTGTTGGCGGATCAACCGCAACACAGGCGTGGGAACGTGGGGTGGGAGGGGCGAGTGGCGCTTCCGCAGCGCAGATGGCCACTGCTCTGCGGCGTGATTAGAAAAGGAGATTTGTTTAGCACCCGCCTTCGAAATGTTTATCTTTTTGTTTTTCAGAGAGTCTCCCGGCCAGGCCAGGTGCGTGACGCTCATGAGGCCATGAGTCATTGTCCGTGCGATCCCAAGCAACCCAATCGCCCTGGTAGGCCGGGCTTCTGCCTCTGTACACTGTAGTTCATTTTCCAGAATGGGCTTACGCGGTTGGATTTGGATGATTTTTTTTCGCAAGGGATTTCTAGATGAATGCTCACACGTTTCGGAAGAAAAAAAAGAATGTCTGATAACTGAAACCCCAAAATATTAACACAAAGGCTAAAAAACACGGGTGCATTCTGTCGCGTGTGAGCGGCCGCTCGCGAGTCCGTCATGCGCCTGATTCGTGTCTGCGCCGACATGTGAGGACACATGAGAAGCCACAGTTAGTTTGCCTCGACATTTTGGCTTTGTCGATTTCACGCAGAAATACCCCTCCTCCTGCTCCTCGCAATAAAGAGTAAACTTATTATTGCAGAAGGACCAAATGTAGACACGCATAGGGAAGGATATTAAATATGAAGCAATTCATTTTGTTATCTGAAAATACTAGGAACAACATGGGGCGGGATCTTGCTACTTTGCTCGTCTTTTCATCTTTCCTTTGAATAAAGGGGATGTTTCCCCTCCAACACAAAAGCAAGTTCTAGGAGAAATTTGTCCAAAAAAAGAGAGGGTTGACACGAGAGAAAAAATTGCCCATGTTTCGCTTATGTAATTTCGTAGGAGATTCTTTTTTGTTATATATTCGCGCGTGTTCTTTTGTTGCACGACGCCACCACCACACGCGCGCCTAAGGCGGCTCACTGACACCCCCGTTACGTGCTGAAGAGCATCGGAGCTCCGCGCAAGCAGCTGCCATGGACCGCCCTCTGATGCACGCTTACACAAGCGTCACCGGCATGGACACCCATCGTGAGATCCTCTACCACCTTCGAAGGCAAGGGTCGCCGCCATCGTGGCGTGGTTGGCGTCGAGTGGGCCAAAGGTGACGCACTAAGGTTCCCCTGAGTCACTCAACGGGAGTGACGCTGGGTCGTGTTCCATATTGGTTAGAAGGTTTCAACCCCTCAAAAAGCAAAACTTGGCACTCAACATTAAAAAGGTACTACTTTTAACTTGAATTTTTTCGCTATTTTCAACTGCTACTCAGGATTCAACCAAATTCATCAAACATTTCAACCAACCCACCTTTCACGGTTTCACCTCTAGTAAAACTTCACTTTAAATCCTTGCTACATTATCTTTCAACCTGATTTAAAGAAGTTTCAACAAAACTTCATGCAACTTTTGACCGAAACCAACAGTCAAACCTCAAAAACCTCATGGGACCGATAGTAAGTAAAATGCATGGCACATACGTTTTTCATGTTCCAGTATGCACAGGGCCACAAAACACTTCCATGTGCCCTACACACCAGCCGATCCCTTTACACATAACCACGGAAGAGATCAATTTCAAAAAAAATTGCGAAACGCGGTATAAATGTAGACGCTCATATACACGCGCAAACACTCACCCCTATGAATGCACGCACGCACACCCTATCCTTATGAGGACATCCGAAATACTGAGCCGGCGGATCGAGTCTTGAGATTGACGAAGTCATCACGGGTGTCTCGCTGTCAACGGGAACGTCGCCTCTCATTGAAGAATATTCCGCCTAAATGCAACACACAGATATCAAACCTGGGGTTTAAACTCTGGTGGGTTGAGGGTATAACCACCCCAATAGGCATCCAACCACAGGTTGGTTTGCTTTGCGATCGTTGTCTAGTAAAGCTAACCCCGCGGGACGGGGCTTGCCTGCTCCCACGGCTTGCTCCCATCGGTGTTCCCTGCGTAGGGGTGGATATCGAGCCAGCTCAACTCAACTCGACTCAACTCGTAAATACTCGTTAGTTAACGAGCCAACTAAACTCAACTCGTTAACAAAACGAGCTCCATACTCCAACTTGGTTCGACTCAATAAAAACTCGAGTTGGCTCGGTAAACTCATTAAGCTCGGTAATAAACCTTAACAATATAGCGTACATAGTCCATATTATAACATAAACTTAAATATTCAAACATTTCTTAACAAATCTTTGTCCATAGCTTAAAAATCAACAACATGATAGAACATAACCGCGATATATGGCCTACATGGGTCTAGTGGCTATGCTCCCACGTAGGTATGGCCTAAGTATTGTTATGATCTTGGCATATTACGAGCTACACGAGTTAAACGAGTAATCGTAACTCGGCTCATTAAGCTCGTTTTCTTAATGAGCTAAAAATGCCAGCTTGGCTCAACTCATAAGTGCCCGAGTTCGAGCCGAGTTGAACCGAGTTTTCGAGTACTCGTTAAGCTCACGAGTTTTGAGTTTTATTTCCACCCCTATCCCTGCGTACGTGGCGACATCGGATGGCTTCCGTTTATTCTGCCGCAGCTCGTTATTTTCCTCCAAAAAAGAAAAGAAAATACCAGCCGTTATACGAAACGTTCTCTAAAAAGAAAAGAGAAAGGATAATACTCCACTCCACTACCGAGCACACGCACCAGCAGCTTTCCCCATTCTTCTTCCTCTAGCTAGGATGAGGCGAGGATCCACCATCTGATGTGGACATCTCTAGCATGGATATACACACAACTGTCACCACTACGTCTACTTCGCCCATGTACCGCTCGACCGGTCGTAGCTCCGGGAGAGGTCACCAAGAGGACGTCGGTACGTCGAGAAAGTCAACCATGTTAAGTCAGAGAAAGTCGAGCTATGGCGATGCATACAGTAAGCATGCTCATTGGGTTACGCGAGTGCATGGAGTATTTGGAGTCCAGCCATGCATCCATGCGTATACATGCATGCTTGGTCGTTGGTGTTGTGCATGCTACGTCCAACACCACCAGGCATCGGTGCAATCAGAAGAACATGGACCGACTAGCATGTATGCCTGGATATGAATTGGGCCGGCATGAAGCCCACGGCGAGACGCGACACCAGCATGTACCTGCGCCTCGACGTGAGAACATCTAATAAATAGACAGCCGCCAGCTAGGGTTTAGGTCGGGTTTTGTTTAGAGAAGTTTAGCTCCTGCTACTTTTTATTTGTCTACGCTCGTAGCGGCTAGTGCGACCGTCAAGACAATCTTTCGGAACCCCAACTTTGTGTTTGAGATTATTATTCATCTAGCATATCCGCAATTTCAGATTGGTTACGCTATTGTTTTCTTGCTTGTTCTTGATTTGCATGCAGGAAAAGTCCTTCGTGGACAGGTTGATCGTGCCGTTGGCTCGGTTGATAACATCGAGGAGTTGGTTCAGCGATTGCCGTGGATATCAGTCGTGTACGGTTCTCCCTGTACGGTTGGTAGCCAAATCGTGAGAGTCAAATCCTACAGAAATCATAGTTATCCTCTCTCATCGAAAGATCGGGAACCCTAGAACACATCACCATCCCTCTAGTCCATGACCGCCGACCGCAGCTGCGTCCCTCCCGCGGCCGGCCCCCTTCCCCGCCATCGCCGCTCCCTTCCCTTCCGCCACCGCCGCTCTTTCTCTTCCCCGAAAGCCTCTCGTCTAGCCGTTGTCCCCTGACCCCTTCCTGCAGCTTGGACGGCCACGTTCGTGAGGTCGCCGGCCCCTTCCTCCCACTGGAGTCTCCTCCCGCAGCCATCCGCAGCCGTCTCCTCCCGTCGTCCCGCGGTGTGCAGCGGCGGCTGAAGCGCCTGTCGGCGCGCCGGACACGGTGGTGGCAGACGCGCAACAGAGCCGCCGCCGGACTATGTCGTTGGACAAGGTCTAGCCCGGTGCGTCCTTCCGCTTGCCTCCTTCCGTTCGCAAGGGAACCATCCGTGCTCAGCTCGTCGATTCAACTCCACCTCGGCACCTCCACATGAGACAACACAGGTACTTTTGTTTTGCTGTTTATGATTGATGAATCATAATCTGTATATGTACTTCTCAGCTTTGTTGATTATGCAAGCCATTGATTTTGTGCTTATTCAAAATTAACAACCAAGAATGGTGAAAGAGTGAACTTTAATAAAAATACCATAGGTTACAAGTTTTCATAATATAACTTGGAGCCTACAAGTCAAAACGCACAGGGGATAACTCTCATAACACATTGATTAAGTTGGCTTGGGTTGATAGAAGTAAGCTTGATTTTGTCTTGTCATTGTACTACTGCTAGTGGTACCCATGGTCGTCTGCGATGAGGCATTCATAGCTGAGTTGTGCTGTTGCAAATAGTACATATGATTTGTCGGAATTCCTGGAGCGCCGTGACCCTATAAGATGAGAAGTAGAAACGCTCGGTGTCATTAAAGTATCAAGATGATAAAAACTTAAAATTGTAGATTGCAGACTGTGTATACCATTAATGTATCGTATGGCTGCAATTGTGTGTACAATCTTTGGTTTTGTGTTGTCATCTGGATGCTGCCATTTGATGGCTGCATTGGATTTGTCGAAATTACTGGACCGCCTTGACCCTATGAAGAGAAGAAGGAACGCTCGGTGGCACTGAATTTTCAAAATGATAAAACTTAACATTGTAGATTGTTTATCAAGCATTCCATTCCATGCAGTTATAAATTCATCTTCCTCTTCAATATCATAGATACAATGCTGAAAATCCACATTGAACTTCTTATAGTCTGGAACAACTCCAGCAAGGTGCTTGCAAGCATTTTGATTGATATGCCATACACAAAGTTTATGGTGAGTCAGAGGCAGGACTAAACTGATTGCCTTGGCCATTGCTGCATCTTCGTCAGTAAGAATTGTTCGTGGATGTTTTCCCGACATAACTTTTAGAAAAGTTCTAAAAAGCCAACCAAAACTTTCAGCTGTTTCATCATAGAGAAGTGTAGCACCAAAGACCATTGTTTTCTTATGATTATTCACCCCCAACAATCAAACCAAATGGACGCCCATCATCTAGTTTCCTATATGTGGTGTCAAAGCATATGACATCACCAAATATTGCATAGTCTGAGATCATTTTGGAGTCTGCCCAAAAGATATTAGTTATCAAATCATCCTCGTCGATCTGAATTGAATAGAAAAAGTTGACATCTTTCGGATACCTTCTTCAGATCTGTTTGACATTCAGATCTGTTTGCATTGCAGGATGGGATCGGTTCAAAAGAAGGAATTAGAATAAGAAAATGAAAGTATGAAGATTGCGAGTGTGATTTCTTACTGCCCGTGACCGTGATTCATCATCATCATCATGGTTCCTGGGATCAATCCTCGAAGAAGCCATCGGGGGACAAAGGGAGAATTCGGTTGTTAGTTGGTGTAGACCTGATTTCGTTTGGGTAATTTGCCTCCGCTTCTCCCTGGTCCTGGGTGCGTTCGATGTGTAGATGTAATTTGCTTTTTCCTGTATGTGCATCTAGATTTGGCGGTCAGATGTATTCTCTGGTTATTTTGGCGCCAAGTACTGAAAGTTTCCCTCCTTTATTTTTTCTGTGCTGATTATGTGCCGAGTATTACGTGAACCGATCCCATCCTGTTGTACGTATCACTCTTTTTTTTGGGGTGAGAAAATAACGATTGGAGAGGAAAAACTGTGGAAGCCATCCGATGCCCGCCACGTACGCAGGGAACACCGACGGGAGCAGGCCGTGGGAGCAGGCAAGCCGTGGGAGCAGGCAAAGCCCCGTCCAACCCCGCGGTGTTACGTTTATTTTTGACTTCATCAGCATGTCTGGTTTAGTCCAAGCAGAAGAGATCACCTTCCGCCCTGGACTTTTCCGAACAACAGTTGCGGCACGTTATTCTTAAATTTTATTTTAGTTGTTGGTCAAAAATAAGCGCCAAATGTACTTCGCCGCCGGTTCTTCGCCACGCACATATTGTGAAATACAGCTAATGTCAGGTTTGCGCCTGCGCATGCAGGATTCCCTTGCAGGCTGTAGGAAATATTATGGATGCATATTGCAATCAATCAGCAGTATATTATTATGAAAGTCAAACGAATGGTGTTGAGCAGCCTGCAGCAATGATATCAAAGGATTGGCAAGATCATGCTCGGCATGAATCATGGCACAACGTGCATCACAAAATCACTGCTTAGCATGTTAGTTCTGGCATCTAAGATTGCAATTCGCATGGGAATATTCTCATCCTTGCACCCGGATCACCCTAGGAGCTGGACTTGAAGTTTTCAGACGCCCAGCTACATCAATTACTCCAGCTATACTGTGTTCTCTTTGCTTTTTGGCCCAAACTAACTCGGTGTTTTATAACTGCACTATAAGCGTGATACCGTGTGGAGACGCTCTCCTTGAATAGAGATTTGAATATTTCAGCTTTTCCTGGAGTAATGTTGTTTATCTAAAACACGGTGTTCGCTGTTCCACTCAAGAAGGCAAGCCAAGTCCTAATCCCGCTTAAATAAGCAAATGGCTGTGCGTGCCAGTTAAGTTGTTACCTCAGGTGCGAAATGGAGTAAGATATTGCAAGCTAGTGGCAACGTAGTAGGATGTGATGTTTTTCCAATCCAGCGAGAGAACAACCGCGAGTTGCTTTCAACAAGGAAAGCAAAAGGTCCATCTGTTCCTGTTCGAGACATGAACGTTGCAAGCTTGCAGGTTGCGAACGGTTTGAAACTGAAGTGGTCCCCAGCTACCCAACGTACACTTGTCCGCCAAATATCTTTTGAATTTGAATGGAACGAGCATGGAGACATCCATATATTTCGTGTTTAATATTGTAGATCTGAGGAGTATCCAATGTTTCTTCTTGCAAGTTGCAAACAACATTCATCTTATGGACAGTACAGGTTCTACCCATAAGAATTACTATTACTAACTAGTTCCACCGCACTGAAAAAGGCTCAAAGAACAGCTTCAGAATCAGAAATGTTGCATATGGTCTGATGAACAGCCCAAGTGAAGAAGTAGCCAAGTCAATCAATTTAACATGGTATATTCTGTATATTACACGAACTAAACATGAAAAAAAAAATCTCACAATCACACCAACATTGGTGTAAGCATGCGGTAAATATAACTACTCTTTCATCAGAAAGGGAACCTACGACTATGTTGCGAGCCTGCAACAACAGCACCCCTGGCTAGCCTCTCTTGTGGTTCATCTCATGATTGCTGCTTGATTCTGCTACATAGCAGCTACCACAAGATCTACTAGTAATTCACCAGAAACAAAAAGGTTTCTTACAAATGGCGTCCACTGAACCACCTGAAAGAATCAAAAAATGGGAGGTGGCACCAAGATCATTGCTGAAGCAATAGGAAGGCCGATGCAGCCAGGAGCAAGACCAAAGCAAGGCCACTGCTGAGACGGGTGCTGAATCCACTGCTCATCGGAAGCCTCTGCGGCATAGCACACTCGTCGCCGTTGAAGAAGACCTTTGATGGGAACCCATCTCCGGCGACGACGTTGATCGAAGGAGTCAGCTTCTTGTCAAACGAGAGGACTGATTGCTGCTTCCCCGGCACGAGGTAGTCCGTCCCACTCATGTTGGTCTGCTTCACAAGGTAATTGAGCCCCTCAAGTCCCTGCATGAATATGGTGTCATTGCCCACTGCCGTTGCGTTGAAAGAGTATGCCTTCTCGAACCCGTCATACGCCTTGTCCATGACCATGGCCGCGAACCAGTTGGCCATGTCGACGTCCCCCCAATTGAACAATGTCACCCGGGCACTCCAGCCTTTGTTGAAGTCTGACGATACATGCCAATTGATGCTCACGCCGCAGAAATCGCCACAAGGAATTGGCCTAGGCGCATTGTAGTGCTTCAGCTCAGCCCAGGCCTGTGCCTTCAGCGTACGGTTGTCGAACGGCACAAGCAGCGCTTCCGGTGGCAGGATCATGGATTGAGCAGTGGTGCTGCAGGTAGAACCCCGTCGGTTCGCAGGACAACCGCACGCACAGGTGTTGCAGGGGATCACCGAGTCGTTGAAGAAAGCCGAGAAGGTCACACAGCACTTGGGCTTGGCATCCTTGGCTCTGGTAATGTTGCACACCACCTGCCATGTCGCCACCGCCAGGGTTGTTGAGTCGAGTCCGCTGGGATCAGGGAACCCGGTGGGGCTGACGGGCATCGGCTGGCCACACTTATAGTCTGGGTTCAGCGATGACCCGCCAGCAATCTTGAAATTGGCCGGAGGGAACAGCTTTGTTCTATTGGTATCCGGCGGCATCTTGAACACCTGAATCTGGAAGGCCGATTTTGACTGAGCCGCGTCCATGGACTTGGGTAGGATGGTGCCATTCCTGCAGCAATTCTCGATCCTCCCCATCTGGGTGTCGTTGTACCGGGAGAGCGGCAGGTCAAGGATGACCGGCTTCTTCTCGCAGTTGAGCACCTGGGAGAAATCAAGGCTCTCGTAGTACTGCCCCGCTGCACCGTAGACGCAGGCACTGGTGTCCACCTTCGAAGTGCGCGCGCCCCTCATGGAGTTGATGAACTCGCCGCGGCGCCACTCCCAGGACAGGCGCCAGTTGTCGAGGCGGCCGAGCTTGGCATTGTTCTCCATCGTGACGAGCGCGAGGTAGCTGGACGGGTATGCCTGGATGACGTCGTAGGTGATGACGAGGTCGCCGGTGCCGCGCGGAAGGAAGCTCTTGGTGGGGTCGGTGGTGTTGGCGTGGATGACGGTGGCGTTGGCCAGGGCCTTGGGGTGAGGAGGCAGCAGGTGGAGAGGACGTTGGCGGTGATGTTCGTGGCCTGCGGGCAGTCGTAGTCCGGGTCGTCCAGGGAGAGCGCGGTGGGGAACGGCACGGGCACCTTGCCGATGGGCCCGGCGAAGAGCGTGCCGACCAGGATGACGGAGGCCTGGATCTGCGCGATGTCCCCGGCGGTGGCGATGGGAGTGAGGAGGTCCGTCTGCGGGTAGCCGGAGAAGGAGGTGGCGTTGCCGGCGTCCCCGGTGGTGTTGTAGGGCAGTTCGGCCCCGGCGGTGAGCACGGCGCCGCCGACGCCGACGAGGATCTCGTCGTGGGCGAAGGTGACGAGCATCGCCCAGGACCTGAGCGGGCGGGTGCCGCCGTTGAGCACGGTGGCGTTGGCCTTGAAGGAGTAGGGCTGCTTGCTGACGTCGGTGACGAAGGGGCGGATCTTGACGCGGTTCTGGAGTTCGTAGGTGAGCTGGATGCCGTTGCAACCGGGGTCGGGAGCGGGCGCCGCCGCCGCCGCGGGGGGCAGCCTGGGCGTGGGCGTCTGCGCCGCCGCGAGCCCCGCGAGCAGGATGGCCGCGAGGACCAGGGCCTGGGCAGGTATCGAGCCAGCCATGGCTGGATCGACCGAGAGAGAGGCGTGGCGAGGAAGTGGCGATTTGGTAAGCGAGGTGAGGGGAGGCAGTAGATGAAGCGATTGGAAAGCGCGTGGCACAGCTGGGGAAGACGAAGGGGGGAGGTGGGTTTGAACTGGCGGGGCGGCGTGCGTGCGACCGCGAGGGCAGCTTGCTCGCTGCTTCCTTCCTCCCCTGGGTTGTCGTTTAATTTTTCTTTGGGGATGGAAAAATGGACATGGTTTGAACAAAAGGGCGTGGAAAGCGACGCCGGCCGGAGAGGAGAGGAGACGAGGTCGAGAAGAGGGGAGGGGAGGAGCGTGTCTCGATGATTGATTGGCGGGGGATACGGAGTCAATGGAGTGCGGGCCCGGACCAGGCTGACGGCCGCGCCGGAGGACGATGAAACGGTAGGGTTTAGCGCGACCTGTTTCTGAGCAGATTCCCGCAAAGGGGTCGAAGCGGTAACGAGGCTTGCCCCTCGGTTTCGTTTTATTTACGGGATACCTGCCACCGCAGGGAAACAAAGAAAACGGTCAACTTTGACCCCGACGAGTCGCTGCTCTCTCTCTTTTCTGTCGTCTCGCCCGCTCGCTCGCCCGATGGGATCCAAGAGATAGGGTTCCCAACGCCGCCTCCCCGCCTGCTGCTTCGATCTCCTCCGACCGCCGCCTCCCCAGCTCCTCAGACTTCCGCCGCCGTCCACGTCTCCATCCGCCGCCCTCCACGTCTCCTCCGTCGCCGTCCACGTTTCCATCCCCGCATCCTCCAACCGCCGCCGTCCACGTCTCCATCTCCTCCGACCGCCGCCTCCCCATCTCCTCCGGCCCGCCGAGCATCTCGTCCGTCCGCCGCCTCCAAGCTCGCCAGTCGCCAACCTCCGCCGCCGACGATGTCGACCTCCCAGCCGCCGGTAACCAGCTCGTCCCATCTTTTATTTGCTGAATAAAAGTGACCAATTTGGTACTGCAAGCTTGCGTAGTATGCTGCTCAGTATTTGGTCTTTTTAGATCACCAATTTGTACATTATATGCTCTTTTTGCCCCAATTTGGTACTGCAAGCTGGTAGTGCATATGAATACTGCAATTTGGTACTGCAATTTGCCCCAATATATATTGAAAGATGCTATTGAAAGAGCATTTGGGGTTCTGAAGATGAAGTGGCGCATTCTGCTTGCTATTCCATATTTCCATGACCCTGAAACGCAAGCGAAGATCATCACCGCGTGCATGTGTTTGCATAACTTCATCCGTGCAGTAAGCTTTATGATCAACATTTCGAGCAGTTTGAGCGATGCGCATATGTCCACGAGGACAGCGCATCTTATACCAGTGGACCCGCTCCCTCCTCATCTGATGGCGCCATGGCAGCACTCCGACAGAGCATCGCCGAAGGAATTGTTGCTTGACAAGTTATGGTTATTGTAATTTTCAATTACTATGACATTTCTTTTATTTTGGCATGTACTGAAATTATACTACGACACTATGTTTTTATTATCATCTACCTTTTATTTTACTTCTGCCTATTTTTATACTAATATGTAATATATCATTGCTTTTATTATGCATGAAATCAAATTTAGGGGCGTTATAGACATCTCACAACCCAACACATCGAAGAAACCAAAACTGCACAAGCCCAAAAGAAGTGTCCAAACCAGTTTTTAGTAGTTTCTCCCCACAACAGTTTCTCCCCACCGAAATCTAGAAACCGGTTTCTGCAACCCAAAAGAAGTGGCCCTTAGTTGGGTTTCGCGGCGGCGGCGCGTGCGTGCGTTCGTGCTGGCCGTCCGATTGTAGCGTGTGCAGGAGTGGATGGCATGGGGCCCACGCATGTGCTGAAGGGAAGTTTTGTATGGCATGGTCGCGGGGACGTGACATGTGTCTCTTGTGAAGCTGGGCACAGCGCAGACGAGATCTTGGAATCTGAATTTCAGGGTGCTTCGTGGGATTGAAGAGCGCACGATAGAAGAATAGGTAGGAAATAAATTGATTTATGTGTACATATATTCATAGGTACTCTCTCCGATCGGAAATGATTGACACAAATTTGTTTAAATACAGAGATATCTAGACGTATTTAATGTAGATACATACGTATTTTGACAAACCTTTGCCAACCATTTCCGATCGGAGGGGTATAATATTTGGTCCGTTTTAACGAGAAACGCAGGGACATGCCACTCTTACCTTTTGTACAACAAATGCACACTCTTTGGTGGTGGTAGTGCAAGGTGAGATCTCGCGGAAGAGTTCAGGTTTCGAGAGCCGGCAATACTAGAATATCGGATCTCATCGACGAGGTGAGAGTCCCAAGGGGCAAGACGGCACACGGGTATGGACAGAGCCTCTCGAGGTTGTGTTGGCGTGCTTAGGAGGAGGACACTGATCGAGGAGCCAAATGAAGTGACAAAGGAGGGGAAGGGCGATCGACACTTCGATGGACGATTCCATCGCTAGTGGCGGATCCAGTGGTACGGATAGTGGGGTTTCAGGTGTCAACACCGGCATGGAAGTAGGAATTGCTTCTAGGAGCTGTGATTTCATGTTTGATGACTAGAGCAGAACTATGTCGACTGCGACTTGGTAAGTGTGACATTCCTCGCCCTACACATGTTTTCACAATAGATTGGTACGTGCATTGTGCACGCGTTTTGCATGCACATCGGATCGGAGAAGGAAAAGAAGCGATAAGAGTTTAAATGGAATAGGACATCTCGCGTTGGAGGCAAATTGAGGGAACAATATTGGCCTCGGGGTTGGTCACATGTACACTGATACGTCTCAAACGTATCTATAATTTTGATGTTCCATGCTGTTATTATATCAATTGCTACATGTTTTGTTTACACTTCATAGCATTTTTATGCATTTTCTGGGACTAACCTATTAACAAGATGACGATGTGCCAGTTCCTGTTTTCTGCTGTTTTTCTCTTTCAGAAAAACTAGTCGCAAAATATTCTCGGAATTGGACGAAACAAAAAGGGACGCTCATATTTTCACCGACACGATCACGAAGTCCAAAGGGGAGACGGAGACGAGCCACGAGGCCGCCTCGCCACCCTAGGGTGCGGCCAAGGGTGGGCCCGCGCCAGGCCCTGGCGAGGCCGCCTCGCGAAGCTTCCGACGCCGCCCTTTCGCCTATATATTCCCGATGTTCAACGTACCCAAAAACACCGATCATATTCCACGAAAAGTTCCGTTGCCGCCGTCGTCGCCAACTCTAGATCGGGAGGGTTCTGAAGCTCTTGCCGGCACCCTGCCGGAGGGGAGATCATCACCGGAGGACTCTACATCGCCATGCCTGCCTCCGGAGTGATGCGTGAGTAGTTCATCCTTGGACTACGGGTCCATAGCAGTACCTAAATGGTTGTTTCTCCACCTTGTACCTCCATGTTTAAATCTTGTGAGCTGCCTAACATGATCAAGATCATCTTATCATAATGCTACATGTTGTGTTTGCTGGGATCCGATGAATATTGATACTATGAGCAAGTTGTTTATCAATCTATATGTTTATGTTGTTTATCATCTTGCATGCTCTCCGTTGCTAGTAGATGATTTGGCCAAGTAGATGCTTGTAACTCCAAGAGGGAGTATTTATGCTAGATAGTGGGTTCATGCCTCCAGAAATGTGGGCTCGAGTTGACAGAAACGACTAAGTTTGTGGATGTGCTGTTGCCACTAGGGATAAAACAATAATGCATTGTCTACGTGTCATTTGCGTTGTTTACATTACACACTTTACTTCATGTAATAATCTGTTGTTTGCAACTTAATACTGGAAGTGATGCGGATGCTGACCTGAAGGTGGATTATTTAGGCATAGATGAGTTGGATAGCAAGTCTATGTACTTTGTTGTAATGCTCAATTAAATCTCATAATGAACATCTTGTCATATATTGCATTGTCATGCACTCTCTATTTGTCAATTGCCCAGCTGTAATTTGTTCACCCAGCATGTTAGTTATCTTTTATGGATAGACACCACTAGTGAACTGTGGACCCCGATCCATTTTCCCTCATACTGATAAAACCACCTACTGCAATCATCTGTTCCTTGTTACTGTCTGCAATCACTAATGTTTTCCACACTGTGCATTTAATCCTTTATTTTCAGCAAGCCAGAGAGATTGACAACCTCTCTGTTTCGTTGGGGCAAAATAGTTTGGTTGTGTTGTGTGCAGGTTCCACGTTGGTGATCGAGTAACGGCGCCCATCAACAACCTTCTGAAGAACCTCCGTGTCCTCCTGGTTCGATAAACCTTGGTCATATTTCAAGTGAAAACTGCTGCTGCACTACATCATACCTTCCTCTTGGGGTCTCCCAACGAACGTGTGAACTACACGCCATCAAGCACTTTTCTGGCGCTGATACGTCTCAAACGTATCTATAATTTTTGATGTTCCATGCTTGTTTTATACCAATTGCTACATGTTTTGCATCTACTTTATATCACTTTTATACATTTTTTGGGACTAACCTATTAACAAGATGCCGAAGTGCCAGTTCCTGTTTTCTGCTGTTTTTGTATTCCAGAAAAGCTAGTCTGGAAATATTCTCGGAATTGGACGAAACTACACGGGAGTCCCTATTTTACCAGAACACATCTGACGGACCAAAGAGGCGACGGAGAGGAGCCACGTGGGCCCCACACGTGGCCAGGGCGGGGCCCCCTCTGCCGCGCCCTGGGGTGGTGTGGGCCCCACGGGTCTCCAGCCGCCGCCCTTTCGCCTACTTATTCCCCCCGACGCGAAAACCCTAAGTACCTGAGCAAATATCCACGAAAAGTTCCAGAGACGCCGCCGTCGTCAACCCTAGCTCGGGAGGGTTCAGAACCTCTTCCCGGCACCCTGCCGGAGAGGGGAATCGTCACCGGAGGCTTCTACATCGCCATGCCTGCCTCCGGAGTGATGCGTGAGTAGTTCATCCTTGGACTACGGGTCCATAGCAGTAGCTAGATGGTTGTCTCTCCACTTTGTGCCATCATGTTTAGATCTTGTGAGCTGCCCTACATGATCAAGATCATATTATTGTAATGCTACATGTTGTGTTTGCTGGGATCCGATGAATATTGAATATTATGTCAAGTTGATTATCAATCTATCTTATATGTTATTTAAGATCTTGCATGCTTTCCGTTACTCGTAGATGCTTTGGCCAAGTAGATGCTTGTAACTCCAAGAGAGAGTATTTATGCTAGATAGTGGGTTCATGTCTCCGTTTAACCTGGGACAGTGACAGAAAGTTCTAAGGTTGTGGATGTGCTGTTGCCACTAGGGATAACCTAACGATGCTATGTCCACGGACATATGTGTTTGTTTACATTACGCACTTTACTTAATGCAATTATCCGTTGCTTGCAACTTAATACCAATGGGGACTCGGATGACAACCCGGCGGTGGATTATTAGTCATAGATGCTGTTGGATAACGATCTATGTATTATGTCGTAATGCCCAATTAAATATCATAGTAGTCAACATGTCATGTATATGCATTGTCATGCGCTCACTATTCGTCAATTGCCCAGCTGTAATTTGTTCACCCAACATGTTAGTTATCTTTTATGGAGAGACACCACTAGTGAACTGTGGACCCCGGTCCATTCTTTTACACTGATTAAACAACCACAAACTGCAAACTGTTCCTTTTTCATTCTCTGCAATTTAATACTCATTTTCCACACCATACGTTTAATCCTTTGTTTTCAGCAAGCCAGTGAGATTGACAACCTCACTGTTTCGTTGGGGCAAAGTAGTTTGATTGTGTTGTGTGCAGATTCCACGTCAACAGTCCAGACTCCCTCAACACTATTTTTCTGGCGCCGTTGACAACCTTCTGAAGAGTTGCTGCTCCTACTGGTTCGATAACCTTGGTTTCTTTCTGAGGGAAAACTTGCTGCTGACTACATCATACCTTCCTCTTGGGGTCTCCCAACGAACGTGTGTTTCACGTCATCAAGCTATTTTTCTGGCGCCGTTGCCGGGGAGACAGCAGTCTTCTGCAAGGGGAGTTTCACGCTTCCAATCTCTTTACTTTGTTTTTGTCTTGCTTAGTTTATTTTATTTTATCTTGTTTGCTTTCAATTATCAAAAACACAAAAAAATTAGTTACTTGCATTTAGTTTATTTTCAGTTTTGTTTTCTGTTAGTTATTATGTCTAGCTCTTTACTTGATATCAATGGTTACTTTCCTTGAAACTAGTCCTATGGCTGAAAACAACATGAGAGAGCTTTATGAAATTTATCTTGAGTTGGGACATGAAGTGTTCGAAGAGAAGATTAAAAAGCCTATGGAACTTTATTTGCATAACAATCATGATAGTAGCAATGTTATTAGCATACATTCTTTGAACACCATTATTGCTAATGCCATGGAAAGCTCTAAGCTTGGGGAAGTTGGTTTTGATAAAAATGATATTTTTAGTTCCCCAAGCTTGGAGGAGGAAGAATGCTATACTTTTGAATGTCATGATTCTATTGAAATATCTCCTTTTGATAAATTTGAAGTAAACAACCTCCTTGACTCAGTAAAAGAGGAAATTGCAGAAAGGAAAAATGTGCTCCCTAATATTATATATGATAATGCTCTTGATGATGGTCCTATATTGCCTAATGATATTAATTATACTATTATTGTCAAAAGTGGGTTTGATAACCCCACTATTTCTGAGCTTAATAAAAATTATGCGTTTATAGATCATGATAAGAATGTTTTATGTGATATCTATATTGTTGAGTCTATTCATGATGCTACTGAAAATTATTTTGAGAGAGGAAAATATGGTTATAGAAATCTTCATGTTATTAAATTTCCTCTCTTTGTCATGAAAGTTTTGAGCTTTCTCTTGTGTTGCTTTTATATGATGGTTTCTTTAAAACCTACTGGTTATTATGTGAGAGGGAGACACGGTTTCATATATCACAATAATATTAAGTCTCCTCTCTTTATGTTGAAAATTTTAAAGTTGCACTTGTTTTGTCTTCCTATGCTAGTCACTTTGTGCTTCATTTACTTGTTTTCTTACAAGGCTCCTATGCATAGGAAGAGTGTTAGATTTAAACATGTTTTATATATGCTCCTTGATGCTCTCTTTTATGTTTCAACTCTCATCTTTATGTGAGCATCATAAAAATCACTATGCCTAGCTAAAAGGCATTAAAGAAAGCGCTTTTGGGAGGCAACCCATTATCTTTTATTTTCAGTATTAGTCAAGGAGTTTGTTTACTTCTGTAGCAACTCCTTTGTATCTTTATTTTCTCGCATTGTTGTGCCAAGAGTAGCCTCTAATGATAAGATGATGCTTAATTTTGATTGCTGCGCAGAAACAGATTTTTGCTGTTCACTGTACGAAATTCCTAAAATCACCAGATTGTTAAAAAATCTGAAATTTTTGTGCGTAATCTTTATGAATGTCTGAAACTTTCATTAGTTCAGAGTTTCTCGATCTGAGCGTCGTAAGTGCCTCGAAAAAATTCGTCTTTGCGGACTGTTCTGTTTTAGACAGATTATGCCTTTTTATTTTTCGCATTCTCTCTTTTACTAGTGTTGAGTGAAATTCTTTTTTGGGTGGAAGAGCTTCACATAACATCAGTGGCTGTAGCTAATGTTTAAAGTAACAAATCATATTGCGTCTTTACAGAACATGTGAATTTTTGATTATGCACTAACCCTCTAATGAGATCTACTTTGAGTTTGGTGTGACGGAAGTTTTCAAGGGTCAAGAGAGAAGGATGATATAATAGGATCAAGAAGAGTGAAGAGCTTAAGCTTGGGGAGGCTCCCATGGATCTCCCCAGCATATTTCAAGAAGACTCAAGCGTCTAAGCTTGGGGATGCCCAAGGCATCCCCTTCTTCATCGTCAAAATTATCAGGTCATCTCTAGTGAAACTATATTTTAATTCTTTCACATCATATGTGCTTTTCTTGGAGCGTCTGTGTGCTTTTTATTTTCAGTATTGCACTTTTATTTTCAATAAAGCTTGACTGGACCCTAGCATTCTTGATTGGGAGAGAGACACGCTCCGCTTTTTCATGAGAATACTCCTATTCTTCACTTATATTTGTTGAGTATTCATATCTAGCGCTGTTCAGCTTTTAGCTCTGTTTTCATGTATCTCTTGTCAGAGCTATTAGCTTTCTTTTGTAGAAAGTACTCTCTTGCTTCACTTATATTTGTTTGGAGAGTTGATGAAATAAATTGATTGGTGTTTGGTTGGTTCAGAAAATGTTGCATGTGGTAATTGGTATAAGGAAAAACTTGCTTAATCTTGTAGATCACTAAAATGGATAACTTGATGCTTGTCAATTGTTTTGAGTTAACAAGTAGATCATGATTAAATTGTGCATCACATGAGTTAAGCCTATTAGTGAAGAACTACCGTAAAGCTTGTTGAAAATTTGGTTTGCATCAGTGGTACCTCTAAGGTCTAGATATTTTCTAATAACAGGGTTTGGTTAACAAGGAAGACGGTATGAAGTCTTATAACGTTTGCAATATGTTTGTCATATAAAACTTGGTGTACGGGTTGATATTCTTGTTTGCTTACATAACCTTGCTAGCCTAAACTCTGTACTGAGAGGGAATGCTTCTCGTGCATCCAAATCCTTGAGCCAAAATCCATGCCATTTGTGTCCACCATAACTACCTATATGTGGTATTTCCTTGCCACTCCAAGTAAATTTTTCATGTGCTACCTTTAAATTATTCAAAATGTTATTATTCCCTTTTTGTGTCAATGTTTACTAGCTCATGAGGAATTAGTGTGGTTATTCTTTATTCTATTTGTCGAGTGGACTTTTACACCTGGACTAGTGGCATATACATCCGCTTATCCAATAACTTGCAAAAAGAGCTGGCAACGGGGTGCCCAGTCCCAATTAATTACAACTTTAACCAATTAATTCTCTTCACACTTTTGCCCTGATTCATCAGTAAGCAATGACAAACAGTGAAATACCTGAATGTGTGTAAACCAAAGAGAAAGAGGGATGATCTGCCTTGCTGGTAGAAATAACGTCCTTCATGGGAGCCGCTCTTAAAAGTCCGTTCGACAGGTAGAATACTGTTCTCACCCGCTACCATTCGTTGACAATTAACAAACACCTCTCAAAAATAGATACTCCTCCATGGTATGTGATTGATGGAAGGCACCCGAGGATTCGGTTAGCCATGGCTTGTGTTAGCAAGGTTGGGAGGAGTATCAAATATTTTATGCAATCTCTATATGCTTTCAAAAACCTAAAAGCTCTAGCACATGATTTAATCCCTGCTCTGCCCTTTCTTTTACTTTTATGTTGAGTCAGTTTTCCTATTCTTTCTGTCTTCCACAAGCAAACACTAGTGTCAATTTTGTTACAACATGCGTTATATGCAATGTATTGGACTTGTTATACTACTTTGTGTTGACAATATCCATGAGATAAATATGTTGAAAGTTGAAGCAAATGCTGAAACTAAATTCTTCCTTTGTGTTGATTAAATACCTTTTATTAGAAACTATTGCTTTATGAGTTAACACTTATGCAAAACTGTTTGATGCTTGTCTCGAAAGTACTATTCATGAAAACGTTTAGCTTGTGTGATTCATTGTTTACTCATTATCTATTTGATAGCAAATTATAGACCATTGACTTGGATCACTTCATTCATTTACATGTGCCTTGCAATATTATATGATCAAGATTATGATAGTAGCATGTCACCTCAAAAATTATCTTGTTTTTATCGTTTACCTACTCGAGGACGAGTAGGAACTAAGCTTGGGGATGCTGATACGTCTCAAACGTATCTATAATTTTTGATGTTCCATGCTTGTTTTATACCAATTGCTACATGTTTTGCATCTACTTTATATCACTTTTATACATTTTTTGGGACTAACCTATTAACAAGATGCCGAAGTGCCAGTTCCTGTTTTCTGCTGTTTTTGTATTCCAGAAAAGCTAGTCTGGAAATATTCTCGGAATTGGACGAAACTACACGGGGTCCCTATTTTACCAGAACATCTGACGGACCAAAGAGGCGACGGAGAGGAGCCACGTGGGCCCCACACGTGGCCAGGGCGCGGGCCCCCTCTGCCGCGCCCTGGGGTGGTGTGGGCCCCACGGGTCTCCAGCCGCCGCCCTTTCGCCTACTTATTCCCCCCGACGCGAAAACCCTAAGTACCTGAGCAAATATCCACGAAAAGTTCCAGAGACGCCGCCGTCGTCAACCCTAGCTCGGGAGGGTTCAGAACCTCTTCCCGGCACCCTGCCGGAGAGGGGAATCGTCACCGGAGGCTTCTACATCGCCATGCCTGCCTCCGGAGTGATGCGTGAGTAGTTCATCCTTGGACTACGGGTCCATAGCAGTAGCTAGATGGTTGTCTCTCCACTTTGTGCCATCATGTTTAGATCTTGTGAGCTGCCCTACATGATCAAGATCATATTATTGTAATGCTACATGTTGTGTTTGCTGGGATCCGATGAATATTGAATATTATGTCAAGTTGATTATCAATCTATCTTATATGTTATTTAAGATCTTGCATGCTTTCCGTTACTCGTAGATGCTTTGGCCAAGTAGATGCTTGTAACTCCAAGAGAGAGTATTTATGCTAGATAGTGGGTTCATGTCTCCGTTTAACCTGGGACAGTGACAGAAAGTTCTAAGGTTGTGGATGTGCTGTTGCCACTAGGGATAACCTAACGATGCTATGTCCACGGACATATGTGTTTGTTTACATTACGCACTTTACTTAATGCAATTATCCGTTGCTTGCAACTTAATACCAATGGGGACTCGGATGACAACCCGGCGGTGGATTATTAGTCATAGATGCTGTTGGATAACGATCTATGTATTATGTCGTAATGCCCAATTAAATATCATAGTAGTCAACATGTCATGTATATGCATTGTCATGCGCTCACTATTCGTCAATTGCCCAGCTGTAATTTGTTCACCCAACATGTTAGTTATCTTTTATGGAGAGACACCACTAGTGAACTGTGGACCCCGGTCCATTCTTTTACACTGATTAAACAACCACAAACTGCAAACTGTTCCTTTTTCATTCTCTGCAATTTAATACTCATTTTCCACACCATACGTTTAATCCTTTGTTTTCAGCAAGCCAGTGAGATTGACAACCTCACTGTTTCGTTGGGGCAAAGTAGTTTGATTGTGTTGTGTGCAGATTCCACGTCAACAGTCCAGACTCCCATCACAACACTATTTTTCTGGCGCCGTTGACAACCTTCTGAAGAGTTGCTGCTCCTACTGGTTCGATAACCTTGGTTTCTTTCTGAGGGAAAACTTGCTGCTGACTACATCATACCTTCCTCTTGGGGTCTCCCAACGAACGTGTGTTTCACGTCATCAGGCGCCGTTGCCGGGGACACTGGAATCTCCAGATAGGGGAGTCTCACACTTCCAACCTCTTTATTTTGTTTTTGTCTTGCTTAGTTTATTTTATTTTATCTTGTTTGCTGTTAAAAATAAAAAACACACAAAAAAAAAATTCCAGCATCTTAGTTATTTCGAGTTGTTGTTTTTCTTATCCTGTTTTAATTTTGCTAAAATGAGTAATCCTGAAAATACCAAGTTGTGTGACTGATGCATGTAAAATGCATACATGAACTTTGCATTATTTTACTTATATTCCAGTCATATTTGCATCATATAAGGGTTATATCACTGTTTTATAATGATTTTGAGAATATTTGGAATGTTTCCTATTTTTTATGGAATTAACCCTGCACAGGCAGAAAACCCTATTTCTATATTTTAATGTTTCAGGGACCCAAACGACGTCCAAATGACCTGGAAATTTACGAGCATCAGTTTTTGGAAGGAAGAAGACTTGGGAGCGAAGGAAGCAAACAAGCGGAGACCCGAGGGCCAAAATAGGTGGGCCCACGCGGCCCATGTACCTGGCCGCGTGGGACCCCTCCTTTTGGGCCTCGGAGCTCAGTTGCCGTTGATCTTTCCTCCACCGACTCCGTTTTGACCTAAAACGGCCTATAAAAATAGTCCCCCGACGTTCTCTGGAGGGAGCGCCACCGAAACACAGAAACCACGAAACAAAGACCTGGAGTTGCATATTGGAGAGGGAAAACTCCGGCGAGGCGCTGCCGGGGTGGTCTCCAACTTCTCCGACCTTGGGTTTGTGGTGGTAACTTGATCTAATCTCTCTATGTATGATCATTGTTGGAGTCCATATGATGTGCCTTGCATAAGTATGGATCTATCTATGTTATTCTTATGGTGGATATTGTGGTATGAGATGATTTGTTATACATTTACCGTTGTGTTGGAGTTTTTATGATTTGTCATACTTTGGAGATATTCTATGATGCATGTGATGGTTTGATTTATGCATAATGCCTTGTTTATCCTTGTCATGAGGTGATTGACACCACCAAGTGTGGATAGATGAGAGAGATGTGGTCATGCACACGAATTATGAATCATTGCACTAGTGTTTAGAATATTGTCCATTATGAACTATGATGTATATAGGTACGGGATGGCCGATGTGACACGGCATATGTATTGAGTGACATGTGAAATACAGCCCAACATCCTTTATCTGGGGGTAAAAGAGAAGAGTATGATGTGGGAGTGACAGCAACCACGCAAGCCTTACGAGGGTGACCTAGCAACACAAATGAGTACTTCTTTCAACTATGTGTTTTAGGACATATAGCCGTCATAAAAGCTACCATTAAAACATGACAATTGTGTGTACTTTATCTATAACATGATAATCACCGTAGATGAGAGAGATGATTAAGTGAACCCATGAACCCATGTCCATTGTTCCTATAAGAGAAAACCTTTGTCTTGTCCTCTTGCATTGAAGAGGATTGGGACACTTTTACATTCTTGTTTTGTTACATTAAACTTCCATCCATTAAATCAACCATCGTGTTCCTTAAACTTGTTTAGTGCATAATCAACTAAAACTTGTGACACTTTAGTTGTAGGGAATAGATAACTTTTCCTTCTTGCTCCTGCGGATCGATACCCTACTTCCACATTGAGAGGTGCTATAGTGATCCCCTGCTCTTGGGGGTTATCAGTGACTTCACTAGCACAAACAACAATGATTTCATATGTACACCCATTGCTCCTCCTGCTTCTACAGCAGAGTTCTATGAAATTAAACCTGCACTGTTAAATCTGGTTATGAAAGAGCAATTTTCTGGTGTTAGTATTGATGATGCTGCTGCTCACCTTAATAATTTTGTTGAGCTTTGTGATATGCAAAAGTATAAGGAAGTAGAAGGCGATATTATTAAACTGAAATTGTTTCCTTTCTCCTTGAGAGGAAGAGCTAAAGAATGGTTGTTATCTTTGCCTAGGAATAGTATTGATTCCTGGACTTGGTGTAAAGATGCTTTCATTGGAAAATATTATCCTCCTGCTAAAATCATATCTTTGAAAAGTGGCATTATGAACTTTAAGCAATTTGATAATGAACATGTTGCCCAAGCTTGGGAAAGAATGAAATCATTGGTTAAAATTGTCCCACTCATGGACTGACTACTTGGATGATCATCCAAACCTTTTATGCAGGATTAAATTTTTCTTCAAGGAACCTTTTGGATTCGGCTGCTGGAGGGATCTTCATGTCCATCACCTTTGGTGCTGCTACAAAACTTCTTGATGATATGATGATAAATTACTCTGAATGGCACACTGAAAGGGCTCCAACAGGTAAGAAGGTAAACCCTGTTGAAGAAATCTCCTTCTTGAGTGATAAGGTTGATGCCATTGTGTCTATGCTTTCGAATGGTCATGCTCCTGTTGATCCAAATAATATTCCCTTAGCTTCATTGGTTGCTCATGAAGAGAATGTTGATGTGAACTTCATTAAAAATAATAACTTCAACAACAATGCCTATAGGAATAATTTTGGTAATAACAATTATAGGCCATATCCTTATAATGGTAGCAACTCTTATGGTAATTCTTATGGAAATCTCTACAACAACAATAGAAGTGTGTCCTCTGATCTTGAAGTTATGCTTAAGGATTTTATTAGCACACAAACTGCTTTTAATAAAACTGTTGAGGAAAAGCTAGGGAAACTAGATATTCTTGCTGCTAAGGTTGATAGTCTTGCTTATGATGTTGATTTTCTGAAAATAAAAGTTATGCCTCATGATGTTAAAGAGAGCAAAACTCTCAATGCTATACAAGTTAGAATTGATAACAACATTAGGATGCTAGCTGAGTTACATGAAGATGGGAAAGAGAGGAAAAAGAAGCTGAAATTGCTAAACAAAGTAGTGTTGTTAAAGTTTGCACTATTTTTACTACTAAAACTGATGAACCCTCAAGTGCTAGTAAGCCTCCTACTGTTAATGGTAAGATTATTGGTGTTGGAAATGTCTCCACTTCTGCTGCAAAAAGATTTAAACTGCCTGATAGCACTAACATTGTCCTGATAAAAGTGCTGAAATTTTTAAGAGTGTAGGGGATAATGGTTCCATTACCTTTGATGATAATGATTTTGATTTTGATGGTTGTAACATAACTGAAGTCATTATGTTCTTGCAAAAGCTAGCTAAGAGTCCTAAGGCTAGTGAAATAAATATGGCTTTTACTAAACACATCATCAATGCTCTCATGCATGCTAGGGAAGAGAAATTAAAACGTGAAGCTTCTATCCCTAGGAAGTTAGATGATGGTTGGGAGCCCATCATTAAAATGAAAGTGAATGATTTTGAATGCAATGCTTTGTGTGATCTTGGTGCTAGTATTTCTGTTATGCCTAAAAAGCTTTATGATATCCTTGATCTTGCACCTTTGGAAAAATGTTATTTGGATGTTCACTTTGCTGATTCTTCTATGAAGAAACCTTTGGGGAGAGTTGATAATGTTTTTATTATGGTTAACAATAACCTTGTTCCTGTTGATTTTGTGGTTTTGGATATTGAATGCAATCCTTCTTGTCCTATTGTTTGGGAAGACCTTTTCTTAGAACTGTTGGTGCTGTTATTGATATGAAAGAGGGGAATATAAAATTTCAATTCCCACTCAAGAAAGGTATGGAACACTTCCCTAGGAAGAGGATGAAACACCCTTTTGATACTATTGTTAGGACAAATTATGGTGTTGATGTTTTGGTCTTGACAATACTTGATGCATGTTTCATGCCTAGCTAAAAGGCATTAAAGAGAAGCGCTTATGGGAGGCAACCCATTGTTTTTACTTTCTGTTTTTTTGTTTTTTTAGTCAAGGAGCTTGTTTACTTCTGTAGCAACTCCTTTGTATCTTTTATTTGCTTTTTGTTGTGCCAAGAAAAGTCTCTTATGACAAGATGGTACTTATTTTTGGATTACTGCACAGGAACAGATTTCTGGACGTCACCGTTTAATTCGGTAGAAAATTAGAAAAATAGTATTGATCTGAATTTTTGTGCGTGTTCCTGAGATGTGTACGCAACTTTCGTACGACTAAGTTTTTCGATTTACGCGACGTAAGTGTCCCGAAAAAAATCATCTTTACGGACTGTTCTGGTTTTGACAGATTCTGTCTTTGTTTTGCATTCTCTCTTTTACAAGTGTTGAGTGAGTTTCTTTTATGGTGGAAGAGCTTCACTTAAGCCTAGTATCAGTAGCTAATGTTTGAAAATATTTGCTTATGAATTGTGTCCCTACAGAACTATGTGAGATTATTTGTTTTGATGCACTAACCTGCTAATGAGAAAAATGTTGAGTTTTGATGTGAAGGAAGTTTTCAAGTGTTAAGAGAGGAGGATGATATTATAAGATCAAGAAGAGTGAAGAGCTTAAGCTTGGGGAGGCTCCCATGGATCTCCCCATATTTCAAGAAGACTCAAGCATCTAAGCTTGGGGATGCCCAAGGCATCCCCTTCTTCATCAACAAACTATCAGGTCATCTCTAGTGAGACTATATTTTTATTCTTTACATTATATGTACTTTTCTTGGAGCGTCAGTGTGCTTTTGTTTTCAGTTTGTTTTTGTTTTGTTTGCTGCTCTATACTTGTTGGATCCTAGCACTCTTGTTTGGGAGAGAGACACGCTCCGCTTTTTCATTAGAATACTCTTGTGCTTCACTTATACTTGTTGAGTATTCTTGTCTAGCTACTGCTAAAACTTCTAGCTCTCAGTTTTCATGTATCTCTTGTCAGAGCTATTAGTTTCTTTTGAAGAAAGTACTCTCTTGCTTCACTTATATTTGTTTGGAGAGTTGTTTAAATAAGTTGATTGGTGTTTGGTTGGAACAGAAAATGCTATGCATGTGGTAGTGGTATAAAATGCTTACATAAGTCTTGTAGATCACTGTCTTGAGTAATTTGATACTTGTCAATTGTTTTGAGTTACCAAGTAAGTAATGTTTAAACTTGTGCATCATGTAAGTAATGGCTATTAGTGAAGAACTACTGTAAAGCTTGTTGATATTTGATTTGTATCATTGGTAGTTCTAAAAGTCTAGATATTTTCTAGTGAAAGGTTTTGGTTAACAAGGAAGACAATGTGGAGTCTTATAATTTTTCAGCATGTTTTTTATATAAGTTCTTGCTGTACCGGTTGACAGTTTGTGTTTGCTTAAATAACCTTGCTAGCCTAAACTCTGTACTAAGCGGGAATGCTGCTTGTGCATCCAAAACCCTTGAGCCAAAATCCATGCCATCTGTCCACCATAACTACCTATTATGTGGTATTTTCCTGCCACTCCAAGTAAATTTTTCATGTGCTACCTTTAAACTATTCAAAACTGTACAACTCCTTTTTGTGTCACTGTTTACTAGCTCATGAGGAGGTGTAGTTTTACTTTATTTCACTTGTTGATCAGACTTTACACACCTGGACTAGTGGCATATACATCCGCTTATCCAATAATTTTGCAAAAAGAGCTGGCAACGGGGTGCCCAGTCCCAATTAATTACAACTTTAACCAATAATTCTCTTCACATCTTTTTGCCCCTGAGAAATCAGTCAAGCAATGTTCATAAGTGTGTAAACAAAAGAGAACGAGGGATGATCTACCCGCTGGTAGAAATAACGTCTTCATGGGAGCCGCTCTTCTAAAGTCTGATTAACTTGGTTGTACTGTATTGTTATTACTGATTCGTTGACAATTAGCATATACCTCTCAAAATATATTTTTCTACTCTCTATATGATTTCAAAAACTTAAAAAGCTCTAGCACATGATTTAATCCCTGCTTCACTCTGCGAAGGGCATTTCTTTTACTTTATTGTTGAGTCAGTTTTCCTATTTTTTCTGTCTCCACAAGCAAACACTAGTGTCAACTTTGGTACAACAGTTTTTATATGAATTATGTGTTTGACTTATTATATTCTTTGCCTTGACAATATCCATGAGATAAATATGTTGAAGTTGTGTAACACCCCGCAGTTATAGGACTCGAGAGGGTAGATATAGGAATTGCATTTGTGCATTCATGCATCTTTTGGTAAAATCTGGAAAAATTTCGCGCTTTTGTGTTAAAAGTATCGAGGGTCGATATCAGACGAGTGTCGATGGTCTGGGAGTCAGACATTGACAGTTAGTCTAAAGGTGTCGATAAACCCTACGACTTATTTTAAAAACCCTATCAGTATCTTTTCAAAATGGTCATTTGAAATTTTGACATGACATCTTTATAAACTCTTAAGTTCAAGTCATTTCTATAACTCTTCTAATCTTATTCACAGACAATATAAATATTTCAAACCTACAAGTATAAAAATTCACAAGTTTGTGAATAACTCATTGCAAATCATATCAACATCACAACACAAGTCATATATTCATAACTTCCAAATATTTGAAACAATTCGCAAACACAAGATCATTTCATTACATATAAATACAATCTGAATAATACAATCTGTTTTTTACAATATGTCTTTTACAAAATGAGTTACAACAACATTTTTACAACAAATATGAATCATTACAAAAGAGAGAAATAAAATTCCTATAACTAAAGCTTCTGGGAACTCCAGGAGATCTTCAAACCTGCAAAACAAACAACACAAAGAAAGAAATAATGGGGGTTAGTGTTAGAATGTTGCCAACACCATTTGGTGCTGGCATGTTACTGTATTGAACCTGGTTTTAGCCTAACCAAAACTATGGTTTAATTAGGCTAAGTAGTGGAGAATGCAAATAATCCAAAGGCAACAGTAGGACTGATCAATTTAGATCATGCTCATTAATCCAAAGGCAACAGAAGGGGCAAAGGCATAATTGCAGCACTGCACAGAACCATTTTAGGCAACCAAGAGCAAAGGCAACAAGTGCTGTTTAGAGCATTTTGATCTCATGATCTTATAAACAAAGCAACACATAAACTTACAAACTCCACAATTAAACCAGGAAGCAAATGGTAATAAAAGCAACAATTTGGTATCACATTTGCCAATGTATTAGACAAATGGATCCTAATCCCACTTATTAAGCTAAGAACTAGCTTATTTGCACATACGCTTGAGATAATCAAATCAAGCCGACATCACAAATCATTTCCTTTACAGCCAAGCAAACCATCAAAAATATCTGGATCAAGATAAGAACAATGACTCAAGAATGACTCAGAGTTTATCACCAAGGGGTGATGAACTGCGCAGGAGCAGCAGGAGCTTATCTCCATTGTTAAAAGAAGTGTAAAAGCAGTCCAAATAGGCAGCTCGAGGTGGAGAGGGACCATTGCAAGCAGGTGAATCACCACAGCCATTTATCCGGGTGTCACAAGCCCAGGAATCATCAAATCTGTATAAATAGAGGGCCAGACCACAGCCACAGATCACACAACTCGCAACAAACACAAATCACACATTTCACAAGCACCAGCAGAGCCAGTAGCACCATTTCCATCTGTCTTCACCAAGAACAACCACAAACCACCAGCATATCATGGAGTTTACCTAAACCCATCCACCACAAGCCATTTCAGCTAGCAAATATACTCTAGGAAAATTGAAGCAGCAAGGAGGAGAAGGTAGAACCTTGGAGCAAGATCAGAGCTTTTCTAGAAGCTCTAGCTGCTCAGCAACAGCAGGTTGATCCATAGTGCTAGAGAGAGATTAAGTAGGTTCTGTAAATGACAGAACCATGCTAGAGAGCTTATTATCAGCATATGTTCTTAACAGAGCCTTGCTTAGCAAGGTATGGTGTTGTAGAAAAGCAAATAGAACAACAGAGTACTTCTGTTTTGTGCAAGAAATAGGAAAGAGAGAGGAAAGGGAGTGAAGTTGATTGCTATAGCAATTGTTTGAGCATATGAAGCAAGGGAAAATAGCATTAGTGTAGTATCTGTTCTTATTTCAATTTTATCAAAACACCACACAAGGCAGTGAACCAGCAGAGCTGGATTAGCTGTACTTAGCACATCTGTGCACATGGAAGAAGCACAGGAAAACATAAAAAGCATTCTAGACAAGCTAGCTACTGTGTATCTCTCAAGGGGGCATCACAGCAAGCCACACAAGTCTAAATTCCATTTAAATCATTGAATCATCACAACTAGCTCAAGTTATACTAGTTCTAGCACAGATATAATTTTTCTAAAGAGATTTTCTTCATCTGTGAGCAAGAAATGCTCCTAACAATGATTCCAGAGGTAGTGGAAAGATCTACACATGCTAGATCTACACCATTCATCTCATTCTTGAGGCACAGAAGGTAGACAGTGCATTTAATCAAGCAAATCATCAAGAAATCATCATCTGTTCATCTAGAACCTAAGCCAGTAGAGGAGTACATGTGTAAGCAATAGCTAGAAGCTACTAAATCTAGTAGAAGGTGTAGAAGAGAAGGAGAAGTTCTTACCGTGGAATCCATGGCCGTAGCTCCACGGCGGTGAGGCAGTGCTCGCGCTACCATTGGAGGGGGCACATAGATAGCCGTAGACCAGCACCACCACACCATGGCGGCACAGAGGACGAAGCTCTGCACCCAGCCATGGAGAGCACGCCGGAGAAGAAGGAGAAGCGGCAGTAGCAGCACAGAAACCCTAACCCTAGGGCTGGGTTGCGTGTGACCGCTAGAGGAAGAGAGGCACAAATCGCCTGGGCAGAAGGGAAGAGCGGAGCGTGGGGGTCGTTTTGCCCCAAGCCACGGCGGCGGAGGTGGCCGGAGCGAGGCGGCGACGGCGATGGCGACTCGGGAGCCAGAGGAGGTCGAGCTCGGGCTCGAGCGTGAGAGAGAGAGGGAAGAGTGGCTCGGTCGGTTGGACCGGACCCGAGTTCACCCTTTGACCTGGTTTAACCAGGGGTCTCTTTGCAAAAAAAAATTGAATTTATAAAAAAATTCCGAATTTCAAAACTCGCTATAAATTCAAATAAAATCCTATAAATAATTTAAAAATACCTACAAATATCAGCAGAAAAAAGTGATTCAAATAAAAGATCTATTTGAATTTTTGAAAAGTATTTCCTGTATCAAAAATTCAAAGGATCCTTAAGTGGAAATGACTTTGAAATAATTTAAATTATTTTCAAAGAAAATAATATGGGAAAATTATGTATTAAGTTCAAAGTATAATTTGAACTATATCATGACTATCATGTCACTCATCCTAAATAAAAATCTGAATGAAAGACCATTTAAAAAAATCATTATCAAGACTTTTAATATTCTGGGGGAAAAGCATTGCATCCTATGCATAATAGCATCTATTTGGTTTTCAAACATTGCCTCATATAGACAATGATGTTGATTTTCAGAACACGAGGGTCCCAATTCGTCGGAAGCTTTAGACTGCACTACCTGTCAGTCTCAAGGCAAGTTCCAACTTGCATGTCCTCGATTGATTATTTTTACCAAAGTAATTACAAAGTACTATGGATTATCATTGCATGAAAAAGAAAAACCTATTTTCGAATGATGTGAATTGCTATATTTATTATGGTTGGCTGGCAATGGAACCACGGATTGATGTTGTGGTGGAGGTTCCATTGTACGGGAAAGTATATACCTAGGATTAATAACCCATGGCCCAGTGATCCTAGCGCCGTATCGAAGCATCAGCCAACAGATTCACTATGTATGGGCTAGTCGGAGGTTTCTTCCCTCGTTCGCATATCCTCGGCAGACTATTACCTGGTTGCGTCCGTTGCGGCGGCCAACAGCGTGGGAGCGCATACCGTCCCCACCCGACGGGGTGATTTGGAATAGGAGCTCGGGAGTGGTGACGAGCCTTTGGTCTTTGTACCAGGCTGGGTCATAAGGGGTGGATATGCGTTGTGCGGGGAAGCGACTCCACATGACTTGTTGCCCTGAGTTCTGGCTATAGCACAAATGGTGTGCGGAGAGAGCATAAAGAGCCAGGCTGCTGTTGGGTAAAGTGGTGCAGCTCTGCAGAGTTAAACAAAGAAATTGTGACTGTCACATCCTTGTTCCAGGAGGGGACTACAGACCGCAGCGGGAAAGGCATCCCAAGTGATGACTATAAACCCGTGGAGGCTGGGGGCATAGTTTTCCAAAATAAAATGGACCTTTTACTAAAAATGTTTTACAAAACTTGTATATTCATCCATGTCTTTCTGGTCAGGATGGTAGCTAGTGCATTCCACTTATCTAAGCGTTTAGCTGAACTTGCTGAGTAACGCTGTTACTCATTCGTTCCCCTTTTGATCCCCTGCTTAGACTTTGAAGAAACCGTGGAAGGAAACTATGGAGCATACCATGTCGATGACGTCTACTTTGAAGCACCTGATCTGTCTGGAGGAATAGAGGGCGTCGACTACATCATCGCCTACGGAGCCGACGACATTGAAGAAGAAGAGGTGGAGACTTAGAGTTATCATAGTAGGAACCTGGCCGAGCAAGACTATACTAGTACTACTTAGCTGCTGAGCCAACATGGTTCTTAGTTTGCTATTTTCTATCGCTAGTAGGTTGACACCTGTCAACATCGCAATAATAGACCTTCCTCCCATGTCGGAGGAGAACGTCGATGTTTTTATGCATTTCTGGCTTGTAATCTTTAGCAGTGTGTAATAAAGTGGACCCGCAATGTTTCTGTTGTACTACTCTGAGTGATGTAATATTTACGGATTAGTCCTTCCGTGGGTGTTATGTCAACGACTTGTACACTACAATATGCAGTGGTGTGCTGGGTCACCGCAAGTTGAAGCCATTGCTGAAACTAAATCTTTCTTTGTGTTAAGTCAAACACTTTCATTTAGAATTTATTGCTTTGTGAGCTAACTCTTATACAAACTCTTATAGCTCCATTGTCTCCAAGGTATTATTCATGAAAGTTTGCACTTGTATGATTTATTTTGTTTACTCTTTCTTTACTTGTTAGCAAACTATAGACCATTGACTTGGATCACTTCATTCAGTTCATGTGCATTACATTACTATTTGATCAAGATTATGTCGGTAGCATGTCACTTCAAAAATTATGTTGTTTTTATCGTTTACCTACTCGAGGACGAGCAGGAACTAAGCTTGGGGATGCTTGATACGTCTCAAACGAATCTATAATTTTTGATGTTCCATGCTGTTATTATATCAATTGCTACATGTTTTGTTTACACTTCATAGCATTTTTATGCATTTTCTGGGACTAACCTATTAACAAGATGCCGAAGTGCCATTTCCTGTTTTCTGCTGTTTTTCTCTTTCAGAAAAGCTAGTCGCAAAATATTCTCGGAATTGGACGAAACAAAAAGGGACGCTCATATTTTCACCGACACGATCACAAAGTCCAAAGGGGAGACGGAGACGAGCCACGAGGCCGCCTCGCCACCCTAGGGCGCGGCCAAGGGTGGGCCCGCGCCGGGCCCTGGCGAGGCCGCCTTGCGAAGCTTCCGACGCCGCCCTTTCGCCTATATATTCCCGATGTTCAACGTACCCTAAAAACACCGATCATATTCCACGAAAAGTTCCGCTGCCGCCGTCGTCGCCAACCCTAGATCGGGAGGGTTCTGAAACTCTTCCCGGCACCCTGCCGGAGGGGAGATCATCACCGGAGGGCTCTACATCGCCATACCTGCCTCCGGAGTGATGCGTTAGTAGTTCATCCTTGGACTACGGGTCCATAGCAGTAGCTAGATGGTTGTCTCTCCACCTTGTACCTCCATGTTTAGATCTTGTGAGCTGCCTAACATGATCAAGATCATCTTATTGTAATGCTACATGTTGTGTTTGCTGGGATCCGATGAATATTGATACTATGAGCAAGTTGTTTATCAATCTATATGTTTATGTTGTTTATCATCTTGCATGCTCTCCGTTGCTAGTAGATGTTTTGGCCAAGTAGATGCTTGTAACTCCAAGAGGGAGTATTTATGCTAGATACTGGGTTCATGCCTCCAGAAATCTGGGCTCGAGTTGACAGAAACGACTAAGGTTGTGGATGTGCTGTTGCCACTAGGGATAAAACAATGATGCATTGTCTACGTGTCATTTACATTGTTTACATTACACACTTTACTTCATGCAATAATCTGTTGTTTGCAACTTAATACTGGAAGTGATGCGGATGCTGACCTGAAGGTGGATTATTTAGGCATAGATGAGTTGGATAGCAAGTCTATGTACTTTGTTGTAATGCCCAATTAAATCTCATAATGAACATCTTGTCATATATTGCATTGTCATGCACTCTCTATTTGTCAATTGCCCAGCTGTAATTTGTTCATCCAGCATGTTAGTTATCTTTTATGGAGAGACACCACTAGTGAACTGTGGACCCCGGTCCATTTTCCCTCATACTGATAAAACCACCTACTGCAATCATCTGTTCCTTGTTACTTTCTGCAATCACTACTGTTTTCCACACTGTGCATTTAATCCTTTGTTTTCAGCAAGCCAGAGAGATTGCCAACCTCTCTGTTTCGTTGGGGCAAAGTAGTTTGGTTGTGTTGTGTGCAGGTTCCACGTTGGTGATTGAGTAACGGCGCCCATCAGCAACCTTCTGAAGAACCTCCGTGTCCTCCTGGTTCGATAAAGCTTGGTCATATTTCAAGGGAAAACTACTGCTGCACTACATCATACCTCCTCTTGGGGTCTCCCAACGAACGTGTGAACTACACGCCATCATACACCATCTTTTATGCAATTTCTTCATGACCTGTGTGTTGAAACTCATAAGAGTAAGAATACATCACGAGATCCGAAGTGCTCACAGGCGGCTGATCATGATCCAATTTGGTGAGGGAGATGGCTTGGAATAGGTGGAGGTAGAGGGGACTAGAGAGGAGGAAGAGGACGGGGAGATTTTGGTGGTGGATGAGGGGATTATGAGGTGGTCAAGGAGATTCTGCTGGTGGGAGAGGAAAATTTTGTCGTTGTCAAGGTGGCGGATGGGATGGAGGGCGTAGTTGATAGAACACCAAATTGGGATGTTGTTTGTGGTGCTCGTCCATTCAAGAACGATGACAAAGGATTTGGATTGTTCCTCATCTCTATCAAGATTTAGTTGGCCTCCCTCCTCCATTGGAGCAACTTCTTTCTCAACCCCGTGAACACGGTTTTTGGTAACGTCTGAATAATTATTTGTGCCACTGAATATTTTGTATACGCTTTGCACAATTATTTTGTACCACGTTTATTTTGTATTGTGTGAAAACCCCAGATGTTTTGGAGATAACCAAATCTTAGGTTGTTCTGCAATAAGATTTTCCCACAATAATTAACGTGGAACAAAAATAGATGAGCACATAAAACAAAAATAACGTTCATAGATATTAGTGTAAATGTTCACATAGACGGTAAGGATTGTTCATAGTATTGAGAACTTGCCTGTGGCAAGATGGTTAGGTGGGTGGTTGTACCCCCAGCCCACCAGAGTTCAAACCTCAGGTTTGACGCTGATGTTTCTCATTTAGGCGGAATATTCTTCAGGAGGAGGCGACGTTCCCGTCGATAGTTAGGCGCCCGTGGTGACTTCGTCAATCTCAAGACTCAATCCGCCGGCTCAGTCTCTCGGAGGTGCCCATAGGGGTAGGGTGTGCGTGTGTGCGTTCATAGGGTGAGTGAGTGTATACACGTGTATGTGAGCGTTTGCGTTGTACCGTGTTTCGAAAAAAAAAAAAGATTGTTCATGGTATTAAAATACATGTTCATGTAACAAAAAGGAAAACGAAGAAGTTGGTCATGGATATTTCAAAAGTGAAAAATAGCGGAAATAGAAATAAAATAAAAATAAAAGTAATAAAATAAGATATGGCAAATAAAATGGAAAGAAAAATAATAGGAAAAATAAAACAGAAAGCAGAAAAACGAAAAAGGAAAATAGAAAGGTTTCTTCAGCCGGCTCGCTCAGGCACGGTATATGGGCGTCGCTGCATTATTTGACGCAACGAGCGATCAAATAGGGATGCCAGAGAACAGTCAGTATTGTAGTCTGCTTAGAAAGCATGGGCTTCGCCGGATACCAGATCACCCAAGACGAAATGGTTACACCATGGACAGTTGTGTGAATATGGGCTTCTGCTGCTCTACAAAATCTTGCTGCAGTGGGCCTCTAGCATGGCTTCTCGCACCCCTTTCGATTCGTCTGTCGTTTTAAGAGGAAAAGGAGTAGTTTGTCTCAAAAAAAAAAAGGTAGCATCTGAGGAAACCATGTTTCTTTGCAAAAGCCAGTAACTTTTAGTTTCTTCCGTAGACCTTTAATGCTCACTAGTAACTTGAAACTTGTTCGAATGTATATTAAAACGTCATAATTTGTGGCACATAATTCACATTTTATTAGTTAAATTTACGGTCAAACTTAAACCTCAAAATACGGGACATCATATAAATTCTGAGTTTGCCACCTACCCCACAGTACAAAAAGCTGACCTGACGCCTGACGGCACAACCTGAGAAATGCAAGTCTTCAGCAATGTGTGTAGTTTCAGTTCATGAATAAATTCAGTCAGGCCTACCAACCAAGCACTTCCGAAAAAATCATCAAAGGCGACCGGCCAATCGACCGGCGCGCAGAACACGTCCGGCCGGCCGTACGTACGTACCGCCGTCCGTCAATTTGTCCTGCTTCCCTCGGATCGTACTGAACTGTGCCGCGTCGGTGCTTGGAGCTAGAAAACCTCGCTGTTCGAACAGTTGCAGAGACCAGGCGACAGGGAGGAAAGGCCTGGGGCATGCATGCTAGATCACTTATGACGAGTTGATGGCCTGACGCAGATCGGCGTACTTGCTCCTGTTCACTGACCTATTCTCCGGCCGCCGTGTCGGTCGCATGCCTCGTTGCCACCGCCAGCGGGTTCTTCGTTTCAGTCGGAGATGGCACTGTCTGTTGATCTGTCGCTGCAGAGTGGTTTAAGGTTCGTTAATTTCGGCGACCTCTGCAGCTAGTACGTACTCCCTCCGTATAGATACATCCATATGTGGATAAATAGAAGTCAATTAATTTGGAATGGAGGGAGTACTACGCATATATGTTTAGCATTGAACCAAACGACGACGATAATACTAACTAGCGTACGGCAAACACTTGAGATGAGCCGTGACATGAATGTCTTATCTGTTTAAGACTATCTTGATATGAGGGCAAAAATGAAGTAGATGGATGGCCGTCGACAGCGTCAGCAGCCTCCCTGATAACTAAGCATCATAGTAGACTAGTTCTTGTGAGCACGAACGACCAAAGACCAAACTGAAACGGACAAGTACCATCATGAAACGCAATACATCGGCCGAGTATTCAGATCATTATCTAGCGGAGGCAGCGATCCGGAGATAATGAATCGATGGACCCAGACAGACAGACGACAGACAGAGAGATGCCACATATAAGGAAATCCATTAATTTCTCAGGAGGTAGGTGGCATTGATCCATCTGAGATACGTAATCCAGGAGGTAGGTGGCATTGATCCATCTGAGATACGTAATCCAACACGCGAGTATCTTATCCCCTTCATTGTGTACATGGTTCGCCAACTGCTGACCATTTCGGCTAAGATCGTACGAGTACTATACAGGAGCGGGTTCGTATGTATGTATGTATGTATGTATGTATACAGATGGTCCCCTATGCAGCTACGTACTCTAGCTAGTTAAGTCTACATTCCACGCGCCAAAGGGCCCTGTGATTGCTTGACAGGATGTTGTGCCGACTAACTAAGGCCAGGATATTTCGTCCAAACTGTGGCATTGCAGCAATTATCGCTGATTACAACGTTCAGAACTGGTCCTGAACGGCGCACATGTACTACTACATACAGGAGGAATGTTGCAACTTGCAGCTATTTAGCGTTGTTGGTGTTAATTAAAGTACTACCTCCGATCCATATTAATGGGCACAACTTTATCTAGATACACATGTATCTAGTCTAAATACTTAACTAGATACATATGAATTTAGACAAAACTATGCCCACTAATATAGATCGAAGGGAGTATGTGTGAATTACTCCAAGCATGTTGGAGTAGTAAGATTGACCTTGCATGTGCACGAGGCCAGTAGATTAGTAAGATTATCCAAGGCTGGCTGGATAAGCTGGCAGCTGGCTCACAGCCTGTACTCCTGCTGCCATTGCAAGTGACTTGGAGCGCCCCCTTCCCGATGCTACGACCCGGCCATACGACAGTACAGCACGACGCTTGCCTTCACTCCTTGTACAGCCCTCCCTACGGTATAAAATGCTCAACGGTACGTACGACCACGTATGCTTGTTAGGTGGCAGCAAACCTAGCAACTCCTAGCAGGGACCGGAGAGAGGAATGCACTTGCCATCTGCAGACAGTGCGTTGCAAGGGCGACAAGCTTTGTCATCTTCTCTCTCTCTCGCCCGAACGGTGCTCGCTTGATCTTATCTGCATACGTGCAATGCAGATCGATCGTGTAGCGGCAAGGCCATAGCTTGTCATGTCTATGTATATCTACCCTTCATCGCTGGTCCATGGCATAAGTGGGGTATGAATGGCCATATATGGCCGTATGTGTTTGTGGGGCAAAACCCTGATAGGGGCATGATGCTACACGTATGTCTGGGCAATAGATTTTCTTTCCCTGGTGAGTTCTCAATCACACACAGTTCGGGTGACCTCAAAATAGCAACCGTGCCAAGGATGAGAGACATGGTCCGCTAGATCTTCCCTGCCTGAGAGGCCTAATCTACTGCTGCGTCCTTGATGATCCATCAGGCATTGATTCGATCGTTTGCAGAAAAGGAACGGACGGCGAGGAGTGCTCATGGATTGCACAATCGGGCCCAAAGGACGAGAATATGCTCGGAGTTGTACACTTGTATGCACTAGCAACGTTATTGCGTCCAAGAGACCAGGGCAGATGAGACACTAGTAGTCCACTTCAAGTGGCAATCTGCTAACGTTGCCGGGTGCCCAGCAGGAGGAGTATATACAGCTACAGAGGCATGGTGCCCACCAAAGGAGCTAGCAAACAACGAGCTCATAATATACAGTTAAACTCATAATGGAGGAGCCCTTTCAAAGTATTTTCTGCTCCAGTTGATCACATAGGGAATACCCTGCACATATGCTCCTCGTCACTCGCCTATGGCCTAGAGGAACATCCAACATGATTTGCACAGGTTCTAAACAGTCCAGACTCTTTTGTCCTAGTTTTCACGTAAACCTCAACAGATGTATCACTAGCATTCGAACAAAGATTTTCTTCAATAAAGGAAGGTCATCACCTCCCAGTTTTAATGATCTCAATGAAACCATTCCACCAAAATTTCTCGATGCAAAATTATAAGTAACCTGCCAATCTGTCAAGGTAGAGGTCTGAGACAAAGGGACCTGTTATCCCCGCTTTTGTTCGACATCGCCTTCGACCCTATTCAACACACACGTCAATTTGCCACACAATCAAATTCGTTGAATTTGACAGTCTCTATGTACCCTGATGACACAGTGGTGTTCCTCCGGTCTCAGTTGAAGCCGTTAGAAACTTGGCCATCTTTCTAGGCAACCTTGGTCAAGTCACGAGCTTTTCATGAATATTTTGTAATGCACAATTGCCCCCATCAGATGTCACATTCTTGACCTTATTCACATTCTTCAGAATTTCCAAGTGGAAAAGGTTAATTTCCCCATCAAATATATCGGTGTCCCGCTATCATTATCAAGGCTAAAAAAAAGGTCGGTCAAGTCATCAGCGAAGAAACCTCGACCAAGATAGCCTCATGGCAAAGGGTTTTTTTCAGTGTAGATGTTCGAGCCTCCCTTGTCAAGTCCACCCTATCCGCGTTGCCTATCCATCTGTTACTCCTCTGAAAGTGGACAATGATGTTCTCAAAACCTTTAACAATAAGCTTACAAGCTTCCGATGTGCGGGAGGTCATGAAGTGTCGCGCAACAAATGCACGGTTAACTGGTTCAAGGTATGTAGGCCCCAAAAATATGGTGATCTGGGCATTCTTAGAACGGAAAAGTTATCGTGGGCCCTCCATCCTCGCTAGCTATGGCAAAAATGGCGTTAAACCAACAAGGCATGGGTCGGCCTCTCGCTACATTGTGACACTATGGATCGCCAACTCTTCGCAGTTGCGACGACACTCAGGATCGACAACGTCATGACATCTAAGTCGATTGAATTTTTTGGTGGAAACAACCGCGTGATGTTTGTGTCTGCCACTTGAATTGCACTCCCTTTTTTTTCTCTCGGACTAGGTAATTCATCAATTTTTCTTTGGTATTATAATTTTTGTGTGTGCCACTTGCACATTTAAAAAAATGCAACAAGTGTGTTTGTGACCTGCAACTGTATTTCTTTTTGTGTTTCACTTATACTTTTAGTTTGTAGAACTTTATTTAGCTTGGTTCAGTAAAAAAATACACTAGCCGCACTTTCTTATGAGCAACATGTGCACTTAAACATGCAAAATGAATCATTTCATACTACTCCCTCCGAACGGAGGGAGTAGTAGTTAAGATGTTCTAGTAATTTAGTATTTCGGTTTTAAAGTCTATATTTGGTCGGTAGCACTTCAAATGTGCACATTTTGAGAATGTGCAACTTGTAATTGTGTACGCAAATGATTTTTTTTGTTGTGTAGTAATTTATTTCAGATTTTTTTAGAAAAATCTTTATGGGTGATCGAGTTTTGAATTTATTTTGCACTTTATAGTTTGCTCCAACTGGATTTTTCTTCGCGTTCAGTCGACTGATTATTAGTTTAAGAGATTCAACCGATGGATGCGTGGTCTTTAGACCCATGATATGATACACTTGGCAAGTGCCAGTTGAAGCTAAAACTATGTTTAGTCGTCGAAGCCCATCTCTGCCAGGCTGTGTGAAGACTGAAGGGTAGCTTGCTTCCGGCGAAACGCAAAGCCGATTCCTTCTTGGAAAAGATGAATAAACCATGAATGAAATTCAAAGGGGGCCAGGCAAGAACGTGATCATCTTATACCCACATCTGGAATCCGTCGCTCCTGGGCAACCTAACAGAGAGGTCAACAACGGCCGGAAGAAGGGCCTGCACGGGGTCCATGCGCCATCGATCTTTCTCAGCCATTATACACGCCGAAGAAAACACGTCACTGTTCATCGAGCAAACCACTTAGCTAGCTCTCACAAGAAAACACCACATCAGTCTCCATCTGGATAATTTGGGTTTCCAGGACGCGGGCTCGTCCTCTCCCGAGCACTCCGTGTCTCCACCCACCGAGGCGGCCGCACTGCACCGCAACTACCACCGGTGCGTGCGTGCGCATCAGGGCTCAGGAGGGATTGGCTTTCTCTCCTCGCGCGGGGGCGGAGGCGGTCAGGGTCGGGCGACGCTGACACGCCAACCGACGGTAGGACAATCCCACCGGAACCCGCCGCCCGCGCGCACATCGCACCCCATCATCAGCGATAGACACACGACCACCAGCCATCTCCGTCGGTCGACCGCTACAAATGGAGTACTCCGATACGGCACTCCGATGTCCGACGGCAGCGTATATTGATCATCCATGGCTTCCACAAAGGCACCAACGTTTTGTCTCTCTCTAGCCTCCCTTCTACTTCTACTACCGTACGGAGAGATCGAAGAAACGCACCGAGCTTTGCAATGTTTGGCGCCGTTGGCCCGATCGGTAGAGAACACCTGCGACCGAACGACGGCACTCGCGCGAGCCGATGACACTAATTGGGCAATTAATATGTAGTATCCATTTCTTCCCAACAACGAAAAAGAGTGAAACACTGTTCCTGTCTGTACCAGGATGGATATCAGTATCACACTGTGAAGTGAAACCAACATTACCAACAGTCCGGAATGATTTCGCAGAAAAAAAAACAGTCCGGAATGAAACTAACAAATGCTGTGGAGAAATATGTAGGATGTTAGGTGTGCGTACAGAAATGCACTCGGATGATTTAGCGTTAGCTTTACGAATGAGATCAATACTGTACTACCGTTTAAAAAAAAAACTCGCCGTCGCTGACTGGGACGACGGCGAACCAAGGAGTGCGGGGCCATAAGGATTCCAAGGAACAAATCACACGAAATGTCCCTTCTTCTACATTGTTCTCTTCAGCGAGGAAACCATATAAATATATGGTTGGACGCACGTATCCGGAGGTCGACAAGTAGATGCTTAGTGCGAGGTGGCAAGGAAAGCGAGATGATCAGCTTCTTTTAAGCCTAGGGGTGCTGATGAAGGGCTCGGAAGAAAAAGAAAAGAAATCCTTGATGATGGAATGCTATGTGCAAGAGAGAGCACAAATCATGATTTGCAAAAGAATAAAGCGGCGATGGATCGTAAATAACGCTCAAGGTTCCCCCCCCTCTCTTGCTACTGTTTGAGAGCGGCGAAAACCGAGTTCACTCCTCGCCGACGGCCGATTCGTGGGTCTCCTCCCTCTCCGGCCGCCGTTGCGGTGGCGGGAGAGTGGGGAGACCCCGGATCCGTGCCCGAGGCTTGTAGATAGTAGGGTAGGTGTTTCTGGCGGCGCCGTCGAGATGGTGGAGGCGGGGTCGCGGTGGAATAATGGTGCAGACGTCCATTCCCCATCTCGGCGAGGTCCTCTGGGGCGGCGTCGCTGGGCGTCTGGTGTTGGGTGCCTGCCGATCTACGGTTCTGGCAGGTTTTGGTGCTCTGGCTGTGGTCGTGGCGGCGGGGGTGACGACTACGGCGTGGAGCTTTGTCCCCTGGCTCCGCTCCGCGGCGGTGCGGTGAGCTCCGACCTCACCGTGGAGTTCCTAGGGGTGTTTTTGGAGCTTCTGCTACTTGCGCTCGTCTCGGGCTCCTCTGGCTGGCCGTGGTGGCAGGGGGTGGAGCGGCTGTGGCGGCGTTCGTGCAACTGGGGACAGTTCTGGTGTTCAGCTTCTTCGCTTCTTCTCCGGCCGGCCGTGGTGGCGTGGGGTGGAGTGTGCGGGTGCTGATCTTCTGGAGCAGAGAGGCTTGGTGCTCGACCTGGGCGCTGGGGAGCTTGGCGCGTTGGCGGTGCTTCTGGCATGGCTTGGCCGTCCCGGCGACGGCGGCCGGTGCTGGAGCTGGTCGTAGGGGCGGCTTGGCCGTGCTTCTTCATCGACTAAATCTCGTTGCTTGCGGCGAGTGGCTGATGCGGTCCTCTTCAATGTTGAAGGTCTTCCCTCTTCCAGGCGTTTGGAGGTTTGGTTTCTTCTTCTCCGATGTTCGTCGGCGTCGAAGATCTTTGGTGGTTCAGCAGCTCCTTTCTGCTGTAGTGCTCTTTGTCGAGTTCCTTTTGTATGATCTTGCGTCTGTGCTTTCTCTCTGTTTTTGTTGATTATACGCAAGCTTGTACTCCTCTCTATCAAAAAAAAAAAAAAAAGCGGCGATGGATCGAGGGAGTGGCGACGAGGACCCACCGGAAAGGTCCCTCGGAAAAGAGAAGGTCTTGGGCAGTGCTCACAGGTCCCGTGTTGCTTGCTGCAACCGAGGCCATCCACGTCCTTGCAGCGAGCTTAACACAAACGAGTCTATCCGCAGATCGCAAGTGCTGAACTCGAAATGGTTGTTGGTGTCAGGTAGTGCACCAGCCACGAAGAGAGGATTCCAAGTTACTCATGTCCGCCAGCGAGCGACCTTGACATGATCCATTCAAAGGAAGGAACAGGTCCTCCATGGAGTAGTACCCTTCTGCGACCAGCATTAAGAGTGGTGCTGAATTGGTAGTATCTTCAGGGAGTTGGATGTGTGGATTGATTGCCACCATTTCTATCTATCTTGACAGAGTAAAGGAGAAGCCACCAAACAGCGGAGAGTGAGATATTGCCATTTAAGGGGAAGAAGAACAACAAATGCTGCAAAGCCTGTTTCTCTCGCTCCCTGTGCTTTTATTTTAGGATCATCACCATGATGCTGAGCCTGTAAACACTGTCCACTACTGTATGATATGATACACAAAGATCATGGCCTCTTTCTTTTGTATTTGTAGCAACAACAGACGATCAAAAATATTCATGGGAAACCAACAACAGATCACTAGAACACCAACAATCTTCTAACACAAAACATTTAATTGAACAGCAGGAAGAAAAGAAAAAGAAATAAGGAGAAGAAGAAAAAATTATATAGGTTTTTGAACATGTAACGGTGACCAAGAATTAGAGCTCAGGAATTTATACGGGTCGGTCGTCGGAAGAAGAAGGAAAAGAATCTTTGTAGTGTGTTTACCGGGACGGCTCCACGGCGGCGGGGCCGTACAGGTCGAAGGGCGCCCAGAGCGCGTCCAGCGGGCACGGCCGCCCGGCGCCCAGCCGCGCCCAGGGCTTGCCGGACCCGACCAATGCAGCAGGCTCACCGGCCCCGGGTGGAGGTCGCGGCAGCTGCCCACGATGTTGTCGCCGCCGAGGCCGTGCTGGTTCCACCGGTGCTCGATCGGCGCCACGTGGCCCGCGAACACCAGCAGGAACGGCGGCAGCGATCCCAGCTCGTAGATGCGCTCGGGCGGCGACTTCTGTATCTCCATCCACCGCTCGATGCGCCGCGTGTAGCCCGCGTGCCGCCACCGCGCCAGGTCCAGCACCATGACGCCCGTGTTGAAGTAGCACGGCCGCCGCCCCGCGAACGTCCCGGCGAACCGCTCCTCCGACCAGAACCGGCTGGTGAAGTACTTGGTGAAGTTGGCGTGGCAGTACTCCGGGCGCCGACGGTGCGTCCGGCGAGGTCGGTGCGCCAGAGCTTGGCGACGTCGTCGACGAGGACGAGGTCCGAGTCCAGGTAGATGACGCGGCGCACGCAGGGCTCCAGGAGGTCGGCGAGGTAGTTGCGGGCGTAGTTGAGCGGCTCCTCCAGCGCCTGCCGCACCGACGAGGAGATGAGCCCCCGGACGCGGGCCGGGTCGAAGTAGTAGACTTTGAACCGGAGCTGCGGGAACACGGCGCGGACCAGGTCGCCCAGGCTTGGGTCCGAGACGAGGAAGTGGAAGAAGACGCTCTCCGGGCACATGGCGTGCTGCACCACGGAGTGGACGGCGGCGACGGAGCCTCTCAAGTAGCCCTCATCCAGAGTAATCGCGATGTGGACGAGCGAGGGGTCGCAGACATTGGCGCCAGTGGCGTTGCCGCAGTCGGCGGCATTGCGGAAGGACGGCGCGCGCCGGAAGGGGAGGCCCCTGGCGCCGCCGGCGATCTGGCCCGGGAAGCGGACGTGGCTGTCGAACTGCGACGACCGGATGGCCTCGGCGGGCGGGAAGGACTGCAGCGACGGCGACAGCACCACCATTAGCATGGCGGCGGAGAAGAAACCGGACGCGCGCGCCGCCCACAGCATCGCGGCGCTCCCCCGGCCGCGCGGCCACGGCTTCTTCCTGGCGCCGGGCCGGCCACGGCTGTGATTGGACCACCCGAGGACGCCGTGGAGGCTGGCGACGGCGTCGTCCAGCGGCAGCGTGGCCAGGGTCGGTGGTAGGAATCAAGAAAAAGGGGGCGGCAGAGTCACCACGGATACCTCGCCTCCTCCTCCTCCACGGACCTCAATTGGATCGGCCCGTGCTTTCTTGGCTGGCGGATCGGCGCGTGGAGTGGGGGAGAAGCGAGCGCGAGGGCATCCGAGAGAGGGAGGTGTGGTAATGGGGGGTGGGGTTGAGAATAGGAGGCGACGGCACCCACCAACCCACCGCGGCGACAGGCGATTCCCCGCCTGCGACGGCTCGGCTTTTTCTCTGCAGCGGCGGTGGCGTGGTGGTGGCGGCGGCTTATTGTATCAGCCGCTTCGTTTTATTAATTTTGTGCTCTGATTTTGGGGATTGGGGGTTTATCTCTCTCGCCCCGGCATTGTTTGAGGAGGGGAGCGTGGCAGGGGAGGAGGGGAGGCAGCTGGCCGGGCTCGGCTGAGCGGCAGCGGCCGAAATCACTGATCACTTCGTTAGTTTTACCCTGCGCCCGCTCGTCTCGCGGTTCTAGTTGTTTTACCTGGTTACCGGATCCAGATCTTTGGTTTGGCGCGACATTTCTGCCTTGTTTTTGGAAATTTGGTAGAGGTACTTCTTATCTGAAACATTTCGGATATATCCCGTCACGTTGAAGACCTGATAATTTCAAAAAAAATACATGCAACTATTGCATAAGAAAGAAAAAAATTTTTTAGAATAATATGTCGTTCAAACACTATCTCAAGAGTATATGGTGGGCAATCTAAAAAGAAAATCAAACCATGCAAACACCACCATCATTGTTCTTTTATTCATTTTTAACTAGCTAAACAATTCAATTGGATATAATATAGTTCTACCAATGTTAAACATGTTGATTGAATGGTCTGTCATAGACCACAAAATTCCACCCCAAGAAAAAAAATTAGACCATAATTTGCAAATGAGTTGGTTTACGGTGTCTACGATAGCATGACGTTATCTCTCCCTATGTTGTGGCACGCATGGTAATATCAAATGCAGCTATGCGAGAATATGATCTGCAGTATCACATTTGGTGATAGTTGTTTAAGTAGAGTCAATGTAAGATAAATCATGATGTATGAGTTATTTATTATCTAAATTCACTTAATCTTGGTTAATCGTAAATGTCATTAGGATTAAGAAACACGATTCTTTTGAAAAGATATGTCCGATGGGCAGTTCGTATACTCAAACCGTGGAAACGGTGTGCTTTTTCATATGTTGAGTGAACATGATGTTTGATGACCGTCGATCTACTTGAGGATGCGCCATCTTTATTGGACCGAATGGAGTCTCATGGAGTGCTAAATAACATGCCATTGTGTGATGTCCGCTGAGTGTAAAGCATTGGCAAATGGTATAGCCGAGATGGTATGGGTTGAAAGCTTGAAGCACTCCTTGTTGAGCTCGGTTTCAAGCTTCCGGAGCAACATTGCTTGCGGCGTGACAATCTAGGTGCAACATCTAACTTGTTAGCAAATCCTATTTTCCATGCAAGAACAAAACACACCGAATTTAGTAAAGGTAAGATTGACAAGTGGTGATGACTTCACCAACTCACTTCCAGTAAGAAATCTTGACGAGTTTAAGCTTGATGTAAATCTTTCCTAATGTACATATACTGTATATATATGGTATCAGCGTGTACGGTAGGGGCTCTTTCACCCTATGTAACATGCAACCGAACCCTGATCACTTGATCAGGGCATCTTTTTTACTGCTCCCTCCAATCCACATAATGTGTCGGCAGAAAACCGCATACCACATACAAACCTTTAGTACTACTCCAACCTAGGACAGTCTTTCCGGCCGGGAGGTAGCACATTCGATAAATGTCAGTTTAGTCAAACAGTTGTGCTACGCATGAGGGCGTTCGTAGTCATCACCACTCTGATCTCGATGCTCCAACCGGAACAAAGACCACATGCCGTGAGACCGAAACGTGATCCCAATCATTTTATCGAGAAAAATGAAAGCTATTTCTGGGCACGAGATCCCAATTATGCTAGCCACCTTGACCATTGACTTGCAACCACGAGGAACCTCAGTATCACAGCTCACAAGGGGATATACAACGCCTGCCGTTTCTGGCCTGCACTCTGAACGCCCACGAACAGAGCTGAATCAGCTTGCAATTCGAGCGTCCCACGTATACTCGGAAGCTTCGAACGTGCGTGCAGGCCCAGGCCAGCGCGGCAGAGAAAGCTGGGCAAAGACGGCGGCCGACTTGCACTGACTGCGAGCTGGGATGAACGTCGAATCGTCGGTACGTGCCAGGTGCTGCTGACTTGAGAGATCGGTGCTGTGAAGCTTCAGCAAAAAAAGAAGAAATACTGGTGCCGGTAATGACCGCCAAGCTGTGGCCCCAGCCCCAGCCTGGACAGATTTATCGAGCCGGCCGTGGTGCTACATTGTGTGTGCTCGGGCCTCGGGGGTCCTGGAAACTTGATGGTTCTTTGTCTTCTTGATAGTAGTATGCCAGAAAACTCCGTCTAGCAGTATGGCATATAGTACTGCAGCACAGCTGGCTCCGAAAACGGCATACCTGGCTGTTGAATACTTTGGAGTCGCAATTAATGGCGCCACGTATATTTTGAGTGATAGGAGTTTTGCCCCTTCCAATTAACGAAGACAGCGTTGTTATGCTGTATTAGTTTTAGCTGGAATATACTACTCCTACAAGAGAATGCAGCATGAGGTGGTACTCTTACCAACGGAGCGTCGTCAGTTTCTCACCAACGGACACGTACCGCTCCTTTCCTTCCCTCTCCCGTCACTGTTGAAGAGGCGAAAAAAGGGCGATTTTTGGGCGACCTTCGCCGAGCCACCGCGTCCGTGCCGCGGAGACGCGGGATTCCTCCCCTCCGTCGGCCGCTCCGGCGGCGGGAGGGTGGGGGATCCCCGTCTCGGGCCTGTACATACGGGAGGTTGGGGTGGAGTCTCCGCCGGCGGCGCCTTGGAGGTGGGGGTGCGGGCGGAGGTGGTTTTGGTGTCGGTGCGTTCTTCTCCGGCGGTGGTGTTCTTCGGGGCCAGCCGTCGACGCGCTCGACTTGTGGTGGCTCGAGGCCCGGCGTGGTGCTCGAACCCATCGTCTCCCGTCAGATCTGCGGTGACGGCGGAGCTGGCGACGAGAAGGGGGGATCCAAGATGGCGGCTCTGCAGGTCAGTGGTAGAAAGGTGGAAGATCTGGGGCGCCGTCCCCGGATCTGGTGCTGTTTGAGCTCGGGGGCCTCCCGGCCGATGTTCGTTCTTCGTCGTCACCACCAACTCCTCGGAGCTGGCGTCACCTGCGGCTCTTCAACGCCTCTGGGCTAGGGGCTCTTCTGCTCCACGGGTGGTCGATCTTCGCAGCGGCTTTCTTCGTCGTCTCCGGCGTCGCAGGGATCGGCTGGTGGTCGATCGAGAGGTTGAAGAAGGAGAGTGCGAGCTGTGCTTTCCTCTGTATCCCCTGTTTCTTCTTCGTGTGTATGCTTGTCTGTATGCAGTACTCGTTTTAGTATGAATACAAGTATGTACATTACAAAAAAAAAAGTTTCTCACCAACGGTAACGAACGACCTCCACGACCACGAGCCCGGTCCCTGCATTTGATCCCCTTGGAGAAACCTCGTTTCATCTGCTCTCCTATAAAAAAAAGGTTTGAGCTGTTCAGGTCTGGAAAGAGCGAGCTCTGACTTCCGAACGTGGCAACTTCTAGATGTCCAGGAACCAAGCAAGAGGGTGCGCGGCGCACATGGCCAGCCTCCCCTCCTTGGAGGCAAAGGCAGGTACATATCCGCAGGGAGGAGGCAGCGCCCGTCTTCTTCATTTCGAACGGCAAAGACATATTCTGCATTTGGGATATCACCTGGCCTTTGCCCCTCGGCTGCTAACCACTGTACGAACCAAGATGACGATATCCATTTCTGAATGTAGGCACTCCATCGGCGAACGCTGAGTTTGTCTGCCCATTACCACTGAATAAAAGACTCTGCCTGCACGATTCCAGTATCCAAAGTTTGCGCGAGCACCAGAACGAACAAACGTTGCCATGCAGCTGGCAATGGGCCCTCCAAGCAACGAGAGAGAAGATTTCGTTATGGGCTTTATATGGCCTACTAATGTGCAGACCGTCTGGCCCAGTTTACTATGCTATCCATACTACGCTCTCGGCCCGTTTGTTCATTTCGCCGGCTTCAAGAACAGGAGGGACCAGTAGATTTGTGTGTGAGTTCAATTGGGGATTTCTACTGAGTTCAGTTGGGGATTTCTGCTACTGTGAGAAAGAGGAGTTGGGGATTTCTGCTACCGGAGGGAACTACGACGAATCCATGGAAATGAAGGCGAATGGCGAGATTGACTGAAGGTGAGTGCTCGTGGCAACTGTTTCTGAGTTCGATTTCCTCTAGGTTTGGTCAATCTGGAACCCTAATTCCTTGTTTCCCCGTGGAAATCGATACAATTGGTAGATTCCCCTGTCACTAGGAGGCCGACCATGGCTGAAATTACAAATCCGCCGCCGGAGCGACGGCGAATCCCCCTGGCCGACCTCCCCGAAGAGCTCGTGCGGACATCCTGCTCCGGCTGCCGCCGAAATCAATCCTCCGCTGCCGCGCCGTCTGCAAGCCCTGGCTCTCCATCACTACCGACCGAGCCTTCCTCCTCGCCCACCACGGACGGCAGCCTTCTCAGCGGCTGCTCTCCTTCATCCGCGACGTTGGCAGCTACGGCAGTGGCACTGACCTGAACGTCTTGGACTACTGCATTGAAGCTATGGATGTTCGTACCCGTGAGTTCCGTTCCGTTGTCAGGTTCACCGGCAATAATTACAGCTCCTTAGAAGATGAGGGTTGTCCATCCTTTCATCCTCCACGCCGCCTGCGATGGTCTCTTGCTCATGTCTTACGATGACAGTTTGTACCTCTGCAATCCGGCCACACGTCAGTGGGCTTTAGTCTGCCCACCTGCTCTTCATCATCACAAGATCGCAGGGCTCTATGTCCACGGCCCTTCTGGAGAGTACCGAGTGTTGTCCTATGGAGAAGTTGGTCGGACAAATAAGTTCTTTATCAACACTGTGGGCTCGAAGAATGTGAAGTGCATTACATTTGGCTCATCCTCCGTGTCCATGAGAAATTGGTTACCGAGAGGGCCGAAAGCTACCGAGTTTGACATGCCTTTCTTGTCTCATGGCAAGCTGCATTGGCGAACATGCCCTCCCACTTCCCGTGTCTCTTTCTCTCTCTTGCCCTCCCCACTTTCAATATGGTTGTGACACTTGGCGAACATGCATGCAACTGTTTGTACCGCACGAAGGAGAAGACGACACTTGTCACCACTTCGCAAAGGGAACCCTTTTTTAGTGATTTCCAAACCTTCCACTTGGTCTGTCAAAAATAAACAATAACCTTCCACTCGTTGCTTTTAGTCTAGAGCCAGCGTATACTACTCAATTGTTTTCTAAATTACCCTCTATTAGATATGTTTCTTAGGCTTTCCAATTACTTTTGATGTAGTGGTATTTCATTGATCTTATAAACCGAATATGTTGTGGATGTATGTTTTCTCGAGTTATGTCTTAATGTTTTAGCAATATTTGTATGTTTTTTCAGAAACAAAATATGACATCGCTTTACATTTCGCACCGGGGCCCCTAATTTCTGGAGACGGCCCTTCAAATCAGCTGTAATTGATCTACAGCAAACTTCCCTTGATGTGGATTTTACGGGCTGGTGATTAGGTCAATCGGTTACAGGAAGCATCATGCCCAAATAATATCCGGCAACGAGCTCATATGAGTAGAACAAAAATAAAAAAAATCAAACCAAGATGGCGATCCAATCTTGTCCTCAAACAAAAATTCATATGCGTGGATCTGGATCGGTGAAGAGTGCGTATTTTTAAAAACTTGAAATTTTCTAGAGGCCCCACTCTGAGCGCGGCAACCTAAAGACTTTGGCATGACGGAGATGGTGCCGAGTGAAAGCTCATTTCGACTAGTGTCAGTGCCAGCGATGGTGACGTCCACAAGTGCCACTTCCTTCTAGGGAGCGTCGTCGTGGTGCTGGCCTCTCCCATGGATACTCCAGGTGAAAACCCTAGGGGCACCGCCATGGAGTTCTGGCTCCTCTCGGCTTCTACTCATCTGGTTCGTTGGACGGTACGTATGAGGTCTCGTCACGGCCGTAGAGTTTCTTCATAGTTGCTCGGTGCTAGTGCAGTTGTCGGCGGTTTGCGTGTGCTCAAGGACTAGGTTGTTTACAGGAACGTCGCTCTACGGTCCGAAGCGAGAGAACAGGGTCCCCTCTCAGGTAGCGGTCATGTCTGATCGGTGCGACACAGTCCAGCGTGTATCGTTGGGCTGATTGGCTTTATTAATTTAAATTGGGTTGATAAGCCTTCTGTCTAAAGACACTGGTTTCATTAAAAAAATTACATTCGAACCTACCCGAGGCTTTTTTAGGGTAATCCAAGGGTTATTGTGTGCTGTACTTTGTTGTGTGGATGTGGGCCGACCAAATGAGCACGCTTTTATGGGCCTTAGTTTGGTTAATGAGGCATAGTATGATTTTTAGGGATTTTTTAGGCATGGTCCAGTTGATTTCAAGCGGAGCTCCCGTGGGCTCTGACCTCTGAGCCTCCTATCTTGTGTTGTGTGTTCGCATTTCGCAATGCCAATTTCCAGAGGCGGGACAATTCCCACCTTCTCTGAGTGAGACTTGTGGCACTGCGAGGGATTCTACCACTGGAGCAAGTTAGAGCGAATCTGCCGAAGGGAAGACGAATATCGAGTGAGGTGAGCTCAAATCGCACATACTTGAGCTATTTGTTGGGCGGATCTTTAGAAGGGGTTAGTTAATCGGAGCCCTAATTTAATTTTCGTTCATGCGGTATTTCAGCGTAAGAACGGAACCGAAGCTCGCTCAAGCTGTACAGATCGATGGTGGTTACACGCCGGTCGCACTACTTGGCGGCCATACCGAAGAGCTTAAGCGCGCCGGCGGAGCGGTGGCGAAGTCCCTTTCCTGGCTTCCTTGAGGAGCTCGTTTCGGAGATCCTGCTCCGCCTGCCGCCGAAATCCATCCTCCGGTGCCGCGCCGTCTGCCAGGACTGGCGCCGCATCACCCTTGACGGCGCCTTCCTCCTAGCGCACCATCGCCGTCAGCCTCCTCGGCGGCTCCTTTCCTTTGTCCGCGATGTGGGTCGTCGCCGCGACCTCGATCTCTTGGACTACTGCGTCGAAGGCCTGGACCTAAACACTATCCAGCTATGGTCCGTTGTCAGGTTCACAGACAGCGGATTCAGTGAAGACGACAGCCCCTTAAAGGTCTATGCTGCCTGTGATGGGCTCCTGCTCATGTCCTACTATACCCGATTATACCTCTGCAACCCTGCCACACGCCAGTGGTGTTCGGTCTTCCCGCCGGCGATTTTTTTACAAATATGGCCCTCTGTCCAATCGTTTTGTCAAAAATAGCCCCCTCTCAGTTTGATTGCTAAAAATAGCCTGGCGGGAAGCTAAAAAGCCTACACGTGGCACATTGTGCCATACTGCATGGCGGGAGGTACATACCGCCACAGGGACTGGCGGGAGGGCGTTCCCGCCGTTGTCGTTGGCGGGAGGTGGAATGAGTGAACATATATACTAAAATGCGTCTATATACATACGATTAGAAAAAAATGTATAACACATTATAAGTTTGAGCGGAGTTAGTATGACATATTTTCGTAAAAAGAGCACACATTTTTTTTCCTCAGTTTGCAACTATGGTCCCATCTCTTCGGCAGTTTTTTTCTGGAATCTTGTGAATATTAAGCCTCTTTATTTTCTTATTAGGTTTTGTAATTCTAATCTATTGCTAATTTATAAGATGCTACGGAGTAGAATCTTTACTAGTCTGCCCGAATTTTCTTTATCTTCACTAGTTTTAGACTTTTAGTACGAGGGCTCTTCATATTTTAGGGGACCTCTTCACTTTTTGGAAGAAGGCTGCATTTGTTTAGGCCTGGCCCACTTGACCCAACGGAGAATACACACCCCTCCCCTTTGGCCCTTTCTAGTAGCTGTTCACTGTGCACGCACCCAGCCCTCCACGGAGAGCACCCGAGATTCCAAGAAAAAAGAAGGTTTCTCCGCTAGCTGCGGGGCGATACCGGCCGCCGTCCGGAGCCAGGAGACAGGAGAGGAACGATTGAATCAGGGCAGAGCGGAAGGGAGATTGGCGAGGAGCCTAAGACGACAGGTGAGCTCGAAGCAAGCATCCATTCTTGGTTCTTTTCTGATTTATTTAATCGCCAAAAACCATAGTCTGTCCTCTACATCGTGAACCCCTCGGGCCTAATTCGTCAAGAAATGTCTGCAGCAATCGAGGGTTCTTCCACCACCACCAAGATGGAGGCGAAGCTGGACAGGATCACGGAGCAGCTGAAGGAGCTACCTTTGCTCAGGAAGCAGCTCGGCGAGCACCAAGGTGGCCTGGAGCAGCTGGCTTACCAGATTGGTTTGGCGGCGGAGCTGGTGGAGGAGGTGAAGAAGGACCAGGCGGAGGCGCGCGCAGCGGTGGTGCGGGGCGCACCGGCGGCGGCGGCGGCTGAGCCAGCCGACGGAGGATACGATTACAGACGTCTGGTGAAGGTGAGGTTCCCCGCCTTCAGTGGAGAAGACCCCAAGCTGTGGCAGCTCCGCTGCAAATCCTACTTCGAGTTCTACCAGATGCCAGTGGAGCTGTGGGTTTCCTGGGCGTCGTTCCACATGGGCATGAGCATGAACTTTCAGGTAACTCTGTTCGTGATTGGCCTCCAAGAAGAGATAAGTGGTTTGGTGAGATTGCATAGACCCAAGTCAGTGGATGCTGCTGCCGAATTAGCGCTACTACAAGAGGAATTTCTTGAGAATGCAAAACAAAGAGCTCAGAGGGTCGGCTATGAAGAATGAGATGCTAGCGTTGGCAGGTGTGGTGTAAGTACTGGTGGTGGGGATGCGATGACATTGATGAATATCGTCTTTAAAATTCATGAGGTGTATTGGTGAAACTTTGCCCTTGGAAGAGGGAGCACCTGATTTGCTGTTAGTTTTGGAAGCACTTCACACTGCTCCATTGATAATGCTATATCTGTGGTGAACTTAATCTGTCAAATTTTATGTTCCTCGTATGCAATATCTGCGGTGAACCTTTAATTATCAAGCTCGTTTTTGTCTGGTCCAAATGCTATAAGTTGATCTGTTTCAGTATTAAGAACATGGAAAATTGTGCTTACCTTCCTTACACGTGTGAACATTTATGCTTTAGATGTATAATATCTGTGATGAGGCTTGATCCATCTAGTTTTATCTGACCCAAATGCTACATGTTCAAACTATTTCTCATTGGTAACATGAATTTTTTTATGTGTCAGTAGATTTTTAGAATAAAAGGGACCCCGTCCCCGGTTTCATTGCATTAACATAGAAACCATTCGAGTTCTCGGGCATTACAAGGAAAGTAAACAGCAACGAAAAACGAACTAAGCCTACTGAGCAAGGCTAGCTAAAGAGAGTTTAAAGTTGCCAAGAAAGGTCCTAGACAGCTTTATTATTACAGCCAGCAGGGGAAACAGAAAGTTTCGCTAAACGAAGATGGAAACTGCGCAGCTACGCAGCAGGAATGCTGGCGTCGCTGGTCTTGGTGAGGCAGTCGGTTGGCTTCAGCTTCTTCATCGGCTTTGGATCCAGGCTTGGTGACCACCCAAGCTCGAGAGGCGACGCCGGGCTGACAGCGGAACGCGACTTGATGCCTGCACCTCCCGGGCTGCTCGGCGACAGGGGACGCCGAGGGTCTTTTTGCACGCTCCCAGCTGGGAGGTCAGTGCTCGGGATCAGCCACTCTCTAGGAGAGCCGGACTTCTGAGCAGCTTCAGTAGGGTTTGACAGAAGGACTCCATCAGTGGGAGGTTGAGCTCCTTCAGCAGAATTTTCCAGCTCTGCACCGAGGTTAAAATCCTTCTCAGCACCTGTTTCATGTTGAGCCAAGTAACACCGTTAAAGATCATATCATTTATGAATTTCCAAATGTTCCACATGACTGCAGCACAGGTGGCGTTCAAAGCAGAATTTTTGTTATTGGAGACCCAAAATCTAGCTACAGATTCAAAAGAGTTACCAATAGTAACTGCAAACACTTCAGAGACAATAAACCAGATGTTCTTAGCTACTATGCAATCAAACATGAGGTGCTGGACTGATTCTTTTTTAGCACAGAACAAACATTCTTCCGGTTTAATAATTTGACGTTTTTTAAGGTTATCCTTGGTCATAATCTTGTTGTGAGCAAGCAACCAGAGAAAAACGTGAACTCTAGGCGGTATGTTTAACTTCCAGATAGCTGGTATGAAAACTGGGCAGACTCCTCTAAAGTTGATGACATGGTATAAAGAGCTAGAAGAATACGTCCCTTTATTTTCTAGTTGCCAGATCAAAGAGTCATCATCCTCAGTAAAAACTAAGCTACTGACTACAGCTACTAGCTCATCCCATTGTCGCATCAGGTTACTGCTAAAATTTCTTCTAAAAGTGAGTTTCAGGTGCACCCCATCCCAGGCTTCTGAGATTGTCACCTCCTGTTCATTACAAAGGGTATAGATTTCCCAGAAAGATACGGCCAAGGGAGAGGACCCAAACCACGTATCTTCCCAGATTCTAATTTTCTTACCATTACCTACTACCCATCTAAATCCAAACTTGATTGCTTTAACCACTTCCATAACCCCTTTCCAGAACCTGGAGGGGTGTGTAGGGGTGCAGGCAAAAATGTTGGGAGCATTTGTTTTATACTTGTAATCTACAATGGCTTTCCAGATTTTTCCATCATCTTGGATATATCTTTTAAGCCATGATCCTATAAGACAGAAATTGACTTCCTTAAGGTTTGGGATACCAAGACCTCCAAAGTCTTTTTTCATACACACCAACGCCCAGTTGGCCAGGTGTAGTTTCCTATCTCCCTCTAGGTCACTCCACAAACAGTGAGCCATTTGGGTATTAATTAGTTCTAGCGCCCACTTGGGAAATTTAAAGAAAGAAAGAAGATAAACCGGAATGCTAGCTAAACAAGTCCTAATAAGAAGAATTCTTCCTGCATAAGAGAGGAGTTTCTCTCTCCAACCGGCCATTCTTTTCATGATTTTGTCTATAAGGGGTTGGATGTCCTCCCTTCTCAGCTTATCATAGTGAAGTGGGATACCTAGATATTTAATGGGAAACACTCCTACTTTACATCCTAATATGGCAGCAAAAGGAGAGAATTCAGATTCCTCCATGCCAATGGGAATCATCTCACTCTTCGAGTAGTTGATTTTCATCCCAGAAACCTGTTCAAAACAGGATAAAACTAATTTAAGGTTGGAAGCTTTTTCCAAGTCATTAGAGCATCTCTAGCAGAGCCCGCAAAAGGCAAACCCGCAAAAGCATTTTGCAGGTCACGTTTTTCGTGTTTTACAGGTCGAAAAGTCACCGCATAGAATAGAAACTGAAAACAAAACTGTAAAACGGAATATGCTAGAGAATATTCTCTCGTCTTCTTCCTCTCATCTTATCCTCTTCCTTTCATCTTGGCCACGTTCAGCATACGGATACGGATAGCCAAGAGTGGCAAAACAAGCTGCCGAAACACAAGACACGCACGAGGCGTCGAGGCCGCCGTGAATCCCACGAGTGTGGCGTGGCTGGCGAGAGGCAGAGGAGTGGCTGATCGATGGAGATGCCACGGTCGACCGGTGCCGGCTCGCTCCGGTTTCTTGGCCTGCTGAAGCTGCCGGAGGCCGGCCCCGAGGACGCGGCAGCGGCATGCTTCGAGCTGGACGAGCGCGACGTGGTGTGGCCGGCTGGTGGCGGTGGGGATGCGGACGGCTGGGCATATGCGCCAGCCCCTGATGCAACGGCGCTGCCGCGGGGTGGCACAACGCGGCGTCGCTCGCCGCACGCCGTGCCGCAGAGCTTCGGGCTGTCGTCGCTGCTCGCCGAGGGCGGCGGTGAGCAGCAGCTGCTGCACGCGGGGGTGGCCGTGCCTACGAGGGCTGCGGCGCCCGTGACCTCGATTTTTGGAAAGCCGACGGCGCAGGAGCAGCTGCCAGTGTTCCACGGCGGCGCAGGAGCAGCTGCCTGCGATTCCAGCGAGATTCCGACGAGATTCAGGCGATTCCGGCAAGATTCCGGCGAGTTTCATGGCGGAAGGTCACCGGCGGGTCCTGAATATTCAGCCCGCCAAACGTTTTCACCAAATGCAGGGCACCCTCGGTTCGGCGCCGAAATCTGCGAAAAAGCCGTTCCGAGGCGCGGATTCACGGGGCCCTGCAAAAAAAATTACGGGTCGGGTAATTTTGAGGGTTCTGTTCTCCGCCTTTTTGCGGTTTTCAATCCGCATCGGGCGGTTATTATGCGGGTTTGCCCCTTTTGCGGGCTCTGCTAGAGATGCTCTTAGGCATAAAAAGGAGGGTGTCGTCTGCATATTGCAGACACATGACCCCTCCTGGTAAAGCTTCCGGGCACAGCCCCTGTACAAGGTTCTGTTGAGAAGCTTTCTGAAGCATCCTAGTTAACACGTCCACTACTAAATTGAAGGCAGAGTGATTGTTTTGAAGTGGATGTTTTCGTCACCAGTATACATGGGTTCAGTTCGGCATTGCTCGTTAAGGTTTTTAGCAATGGAAAACTGCTTTTCTGTGTTAATAACTGGAAGTGTTTAACTGAAGATGTTAACACTCTGTATGTTGCAACTCAGCAAGTTTGTAGAACTTCATGGAAAGGTTTAGGTGGCTCTGTGCCTGCAATTATGCATGCGAACATAGAATAGGTTCAGTACTGAACTACTAATTGGGCGATAAATCATTTTTGGCAAATACTTCATATACCATGTTTCTTTCCAGATATAAAAGACTAGTTCTGCATTGCATGCAAAGGTGCCGCACAATGAAAAACTGCATCTATGTGATAACTGATGTCTTTACCTCAGGAATTGACTTTGCAGTAAGCCTGCAAGTACTATGTCATGACGTGCATAATATTAGGTTTTGTATTAAGCGAGGTAGTATCTATATCTGATTATCTCTTAAATGGTGAAGCTGTTACCGTTTTTATCTTACCATGGTAATACCATGGTAAGATAAAAAACGGCAAACAAGGATGAGTTTAATTTGAAATAAACATCAGGAAAGAAAATAGGATATACAGCTTCGCCATTTAAGAGATAATCAGATATAGATACTACCTCGCTTAATACAAAAACCTAATATTATGCACGTCATGACATAGTACTTGCAGGCTTACTGCAAAGTCAATTCCTGAGGTAAAGACATCAGTTATCACATAGATGCAGTTTTTCATTGTGCGGCACCTTTGCATGCAATGCAGAACTAGTCTTTTATATCTGGAAAGAAACATGGTATATGAAGTATTTGCCAACAATGATTTATCGTCCAATCAGTAGTTCAGTACTGAACCTATTCTATGTTCGCATGCATAATTGCAGGCACAGAGCCACCTAAACCTTTCCATGAAGTTCTACAAACTTGCTGAGTTGCAACATACAGAGTGTTAACATCTTCAGTTAAACACTTCCAGTTATTAACACAGAAAAGCAGTTTGCCATTGCTAAAAACCTTAACGAGCAATGCCGAACTGAACCCATGTATACTGGTGACGGAAACATCCACTTCAAAACAATCACTCTGCCTTCAATCTATCTATACCCCGATGCAGACAAACCTAAGCCTTTCCCGTTGACGTAACAACTTTCTACTTACCAGCATATCAATCTACTGACAGGGGACCCTCTCTCCCCAATTCTGTTCAATTTAGTAGTGGACGTGTTAACTAGGATGCTTCAGAAAGCTTCTCAGCAGAACCTTGTACAGGGGCTGTGCCCGGAAGCTTTACCAGGAGGGGTCATGTGTCTGCAATATGCAGATGACACCCTCCTTTTTATGCCTAACGACTTGGAAAAAGCTTCCAACCTTAAATTAGTTTTATCCTGTTTTGAACAGGTTTCTGGGATGAAAATCAACTACTCGAAGAGTGAGATGATTCCCATTGGCATGGAGGAATCTGAATTCTCTCCTTTTGCTGCCATATTAGGATGTAAAGTAGGAGTGTTTCCCATTAAATATCTAGGTATCCCACTTCACTATGATAAGCTAAGAAGGGAGGACATCCAACCCCTTATAGACAAAATCATGAAAAGAATGGCCGGTTGGAGAGGGGAACTCCTCTCTTATGCAGGAAGAATTCTTCTTATTAGGACTTGTTTTCCGGTTTATCTTCTTTCTTTCTTTAAATTTCCCAAGTGGGCGCTAGAACTAATTAATACCCAAATGGCTCACTGTTTGTGGAGTGACCTAGAGGGAGATAGGAAACTACACTTGGCCAACTGGGCGTTGGTGTGTATGAAAAAAGACTTTGGAGGTCTTGGTATCCCAAACCTTAAGGAAGTCAATTTCTGTCTTATAGGATCATGGCTTAAAAGATATATCCAAGATGATGGAAAAATCTGGAAAGCCATTGTAGATTACAAGTATAAAACAAATGCTCCCAACATTTTTGCCTGCACCCCTACACACCCCTCCAGGTTCTGGAAAGGGGTTATGGAAGTGGTTAAAGCAATCAAGTTTGGATTTAGATGGGTAGTAGGTAATGGTAAGAAATTTAGAATCTAGGAAGATACGTGGTTTGGGTCCTCTCCCTTGGCCGTATCTTTCTGGGAAATCTATACCCTTTGTAATGAACAGGAGGTGACAATCTCAGAAGCCTGGGATGGGGTGCACCTGAAACTCACTTTTAGAAGAAATTTTAGCAGTAACCTGATGCGACAATGGGATGAGCTAGTAGCTGTAGTCAGTAGCTTAGTTTTTACTGAGGATGATGACTCTTTGATCTGGCAACTAGAAAATAAAGGGATGTATTCTTCTAGCTCTTTACAGATGCAATCACTGCCCAAAAAACAAATTTCAAAATGTAAAAAAATTCAAAATAAAAATTTCGGACATACTTCAAGACATTTATGTTAGCACAAAAAATTACGTGAAAAATTCTGACCTGTGCAAAAAAGACAAATCCGGATGCTCCAAAATGATTTTATACACGACATTTTTTTGTCTTTTTCGCACAGGCCACAAAAAATGTTTTTTCTCCACGACAGTTTTTGTGCTAACACAAAATATTCTAATGTGTATCCAATTTTTTAATATAATTTTTAACATTTTGAAAAAACATTAAAAATGTTTTACATAATAGGTGCATCTGCACCTACTACCCAAAACGCCGCCTCCATTGCAGATTTGCATTCTTTTTACCCATTTTCATAGAGCGATGGAGTGGGTTAGCATGTTAACGAATGTCTGTGAGATCTACACTTTGTTTTATCCGGAGTATTACCCATTTCATGAAATTGTCGGTGGCCAGATTCAAGCTTTAGTTATCTATTGCTGATATCTACTTTCTTCATGCATGTGGTGGTATGGATGCTGTCTTGCAACGATGTTGTCTACTGAATTAAGGTTCAGTTTTCTGAATGTGATTGCGCACGTGTGACGTGTCTCGAAGGAAAATCTGAGGACTTGTTGATCGTTTTATAAGTTACTAGTTGAATGCCCGTGCGTTGCTATGGGTTCTCAATTTTTTTCTCATGTCCTATATTGTAAACTCAATACACACCAATTTTCACATATGTAATAAATGATAGTCACATGATATTCCAACAAAAGTAAGATTCTACTTTGATTAAAATGCAATGTGATAAAATCTATAATTTGACACCATATGAATAGAAAAAATAACCAACCATTATCTCTTATTGACTTTGCTCATATCCTAGAGATGGTTTCAACTCTTGCTCTAACGTTGTTAGGCATGTTACACTTTGCCTCGGCATGTCACTTGTTCATGCCATCGTCTATTTAGTCAAATGGCCAATTAATCCAGAGGAGGCTCCATATGATTTTCTTCACACTTGTCTTGGCACATCTCTAAGAGAACAGTCTAAGACCTAGAACGGCAATCTCTAGTGATAATCATCAGGCCAAACGCCAAAGATTTTACTCCGCTGAGGCCAGCGTCCAGCAAGTGAAATAAGGTGCTCAAGCAACCAAAGTAAAGCAACAAACAAGGTACAGGAAAGTGGAAACACAATAAACAAATCAACAGAGCAAACCTAATCAGAGTAAGATGAAACCACATCAAATGGATAAAAATGAAGAAGCAAAGCAACAATGATGCAAAATCTAAACATAACAGCACCAAGGCAGATGAAGGGTTCACATAAAGTCAACAAATGCAACATGATTCATTTCTTACACCGGACAACAATAACAAATATAACTATTGAAATTGCGTAAACATTCAAAAAATGCAATTAGGTCTCATCTCGGTGCAGATTTTGAAGCAGATTGCATCCCAATTTGCCCATTGATAGCGAAAGAATCTCCAATAAATGTATGTGTCAGCTGGTAGAACAACTGAAAAACAAATAGAAGGATATTAGCAACAATTTGGGGGAAATCATATGAAAGATATAGTTCATGGCCTCTTCTCCTTCAGTAAAATTCTTAATGATGTGAATAATAATAAGCCATGCTTAGATTCTCCAATTTGCGTCCCAATTTGCACATTGATAGCGAAAGAATATCCAATAAATGGATGTGTCAGTTGGTAGAACAACTGAAAAACAAATAGAAGGATATTAGCAATTTGAGGGGGAAATCATATGAAAGATATAGTTCAATGCCTCTTCTCCTTCGGTACTGGTCAGTAAAATTCTTAATGATGTGAATAGTAATAAGCCATGCTTAGATTCTTTGTTTCCTCTTCATACAAGATAAAGTAAAACGTTAAATGCAACAGACATTTCTCATTTCATGACAGGTTAAGCGAGCATTAGCTCGTGTGCATGCATACAAGGAAGTAGTAGAAGTTTGACAATATGTTTGCCTAACAATATGCATGCATACAAGGCAATATTAAATGCACCTGGGATTTGACATACAAAGTACTAATCAGCCCCTTCGACATTCCAAAGTTGCGTTGACATTGGAGAACAATTTATTTTTACTGTCATGGGAAATCAATTAAGGTCACAAATATTAACTGACAGCCAATTTGATCAACGGCAGAAGAATCAAGAAAAGAAACCATATTGTGCTTGGTCTATAAATCAAGAGACAAAGTTGTCCAGGATATTCACATGATCGATCGATGACTGCAACCTCTCCACCACAATTCCAATGATCGATCCAATGCGCGTCATTGCCAATCCTTTTTATATCTTAATAGATAGTAACATTAAGTAGATAATTCCACTTGTTTTTGTTTCAGTTCAATCAAGGTAAGTGCTAGCCAGAAAACAACCAATACGTAATGAGTTAAATCACTTATTAACACTCCCCTAAAAAAGTTCACTTATTAACATAACAAAGTTGAAGCCTTTGAAGAAAGTGCTAGCCAGAGGTTGATGTTCGTAAGGGTACACTCAATTATGGTCTTCATAGCATGCAGTAAAATATCAAACTGAATCGCACATTATCCCCTAGCTATGAAGTGAATGAACAAAAGCAACGAGACAAAATAAATAAGACCAGATGCACATAAGATAACTTACATTCCAGTACATTAATCTCTGATTTATGTTGGTCGCCACCTGCGAAATAAACAAGGTGTGTGTAACTCAAAAGATGTAATTACTCAGACGAACCAAAATCTTCATAATTCTAAGGTAAGTTGGAGTAAGATATGAGAACAATGATATAATGTTATGGTCAGAAGAATCCCCAATTCAAGTGTAGCATTTGAGGCCGAGTGTGGTGTTATTGGTCTCCAGAAACAGACAATGTTCTTCCAAGTATCCCGTTAGTAAGATAACAGAAAGTCAATATTAACCATAAGGGCAGTGGAGACTTGCGCAATAGACTATAAAAATGAAATTTTGAGATAATTTTATTGCCTATAGATAGACGAGAGTTCAAAATTACGTCTTATGAATCTGGCAACACGATCAAGTGACCACATAGGTAGTGCAGTAACTGTGAAAATAGATGAGCAGTAACTGTGAAAAGAGATGATTAAAACTTGTAAACATATCTGTAAAAGAAGTCAAACGGACATCAGAATCATGAACATGCAAGAGATCAAACAATGTATCTTACTCTTTAAATGCAGCCGAGATGTGATAAGCAACACAGAGAACATCATTCAAATGGATAGCAACAACCAACCCTGAATTGCAGGTTTCTTCTCGTAGAAAAAAAAAAGATAAACGGGGTAGTTAAGGCAAGAAACACAACCAAAATTAAGTTGAACGACGGTATTTACCCCATAAGTAATTTATAAAAGAATATCATGAGGAGAAGACTGTCTAGCAACTAAGCTTGCATGCTCTGTCAGCAAGATGTTTCGGCAAAATCGGAAGCATTCCCGGAATAGCAACAACCAGTATCTAAGATAGAAAAGTTCAAGTATGTCATGGTTAAGTATACACTATGAATTACCAACAAGAATTAATATAATGGTCAGAACCAGGGTAACATGAGCAAGTTATGCAACATAAACTATTGCGATATCATTTACAAGAATCAGCTTCCAATACAGCCCGTGCTGATTCGTGCTTTTAACAGCCTCTAAGCAAATGGTTGTTCAAGATCTTGTCAGAAGATGGCGGTGTTTGGCACGAGCTAATTAACAATAAATACCTACATTCAAAGTCATTATCTCAAGTGCAAAGTAAACCGACTGACTCATGTTTTTGGAAGGGATTAATGAAAGTCAAAGATGACTTTTTTGAACGTGGGTCTTTTGTGGTAGGGAACGGGGTGAAAACCCGGTTCTGGGAAGATACTTGGCTCGGGGACAAGCCCCTGGCTAGCCAATACCCTTCCCTGTATAACATTGTCCATCGAAAACAAGTTTCGATGGCTGATGTTCTCTCTCAGGCGCCTCCTCCAAACCTAAGTTTCAGGAGGGTGTTGTCGGGGTATAAGTGGACAAAATGGTTGCATTTGGTAGCACGTCTTATGCAAGTTAACCTTACAGATCGGAATGATGTCTTCAAGTGGGGACTTACCGATTCTGGTGTTTTTACGGTTAAATCTCTATATTTAGATTTCATGAGTGATCATACAAGATTTCTTCGTAAATATATATGGAAAATGAAAGTACCTCTAAAAATCAAGATTTTTATGTGGTTTCTATATCGTAAGGCAATTCTCACAAAAGACAATTTAGCTAAACGCAACGGGGAGGGTTGCAAAAAATGTTGTTTTTGCGATCAAGATGAAACAATCCAACATTTATTCTTTTCTTGTCCACTTGCAAAAATGATTTGGCGCATTGTGTATATGGCTTTTAATATTAAACCACCAAATGATATAAGAAATCTATTTGGCAATTGGTTACTGGGGGTATCTAAAAAAGAGAAGGTTCAAATCCGAGTTGGTGTTTGTGCCTTGCTCTGGGCCTTGTGGAATGTTCGCAATGACTATATTTTTAACAGAGCAAAGAAAACTTCATTTATGCAGGTTATCCCGATGGCTACTCATTGGATCCGTACGTGGTCCTACCTACAATCAACGGAGAAGCGAGGCGCAATGGATTTTGGGTGCAGCCGCCTGGAATCGGTCGCGTCGGATCTATATTCCCAGTGCAGCTGGCGTTCTGATTTGAGGATAACATGTTGATGCAGAGTCATTCCTTGTTGTCCTTCTTTTTTAAGTGGTTAATTCATGTTGCCACTTTATGCGATCCTTGATATAATCTGGATGTAAGGATAACTGAGTTTCAATAATAATAAAATAAAAGCCGCATGCATCAATCGATGCAGAGGCTGGGGCGCCCCTTAAAAAAATAAAGTAATGCGAGTTGTAGTCCACGCGAACAAATTATTGAAATTCGTTGACAATTATTGCAATCCGATGTAATTTAGCCAATTGCAATTTTGCAAATATTCATGTCAAGCCCCACGTACTTGGGCTGCATTGAGATCTAACAAAGCACAAAATTCCAAGCCCACTTATAGAATGATAATAACAAAGAGAAAAAGATATATATGCTCACCAAGTTAAAGCTTGGAATCCAAATATCTCACGCTGGAGCCGTCGAGCCGCGGGCCATGGGATCTGAAGAGAGTGACCCTGTGGCCTGCGCTGCCCATCCGGCGCCAACCTAGGGATACCCGTCATAGAAGACAACGAGGTCGTCGTTCCCTGCCAAACTGAGAAAGAGAGAGGAGGGATGAGCCCATGTGTCGCCGTCGCCTAAGGTTCAGCGCCTCAAGCACCCCATACATCGGGGGAGACGAGGTGAGAACGAGATGAAAAGGAAAGCAAGACACAGCCGCTCTGCGTGATCGTGGGATAGAGCGGTGGTAGGCCGAGGTGAGTGGCGGCGGCGTCGGGTCGGGGTGAGAGTTGCAGAGGAGAGAGGGGTCCGCGTGAGAGTTTCCTCCGGAGGGAGCTAAATTGACGGCGAGATTTTTTCGCGCGTGAGAGCTCCCTTTTTCTACAGCTAGGACAGGCAGCAGTGAAGGTTTTTTGCTGGGCCAGACGATCGCGGAGAGGGCTGATGGGCTGAGCGCGAGCGTGCGATCGAGGGACAGTTGCTCCGACCACGAGTCCACGAGGTACCAAAATACTCCTTCCGTTCCAAATTAATTGACTTGCATTTGTCCAAATGTAGATGTATATATACTTGTAACATGTCTAGATACATTCACATGTGGGCAAATGTAAGTCAATTAATTTGAAACGGAGGGAGTACCACCTAACTCCCATTTAATATGACAACACTGTAGTTTGATTGCCTTTTTTCCATGTCATGTCATCAAAATTTGCTAAAAAACGAAAAAAAGAGAGAGAAGAAAACGTCGACGTGGCAATGCGGATACGAAGAAAGAGGATAGAGAAGGAGAAGAAGATAGGCAGGCAAGTTGGTCGGTCTCGCTGTGTTCCGTTCAGCCCGTGGCCATGGCGGCCGCCGTCCACCACCACCTCCACCTCCACCTCCTTCTCCATCCGCCGCCTCGACAACCCGCCCTCTTCTTCACGCTGCGCTCCGTCCCTCATACCCGGCCCCGCTCCTCCCTCCGGGCCCCCACCTGCCACCTCGCCGTCACCCCCCTTGAGGCAGATCAGCGGGAGGACAGGGAGGAGTTCGTGGTCGTCACCTTCTACAAGCTGGTGCCCGTCGAGGACCCACGCGCCGACGTCGCCGCGCACCTCCACTTCCTCCAGGTTAACCTCTTCCTCCTCCCACCATTTACTTCAGTTCACTTCACCAAATTTAATAGAAGACCCCCAACACTTACACATTGCATTGCATCTCCCTCTGCATATTTAATACAGGGACGCGACATACACGGCCGCATTTACATGAACGAGCAGGGAATCAATGCTCAGGTAAGCCAAGGCCTATGCTCCTCCATCTCTGTTTTCCACATAATCTCATAGGAAAATGATGGTAGATGTTTTAGTCAAAAGCACAGGGAAATGTGCACTAGCAACTATGTCATGCGTGTTTGAGAGAGTCACGATACCGTGGCAGTACATATACTCACTATGAACACAATCTTCAAAACAGAATTAACAATCAAGTAAACCGAACAACTGCCAACACCAGCAATGGGTATTAATTTTTCACCATAGTAATGTCACAACTCAGAACTTAGTTTGTACTTCAACCTGCATTAGTTTATACCTTAACCAGCATGAATGTACTATGTCATGCTTGCGTGGAAGTACGAGAGAGTCACGATACGGCGGGTTCCACAGTACATATACTCACTCTGAACATAACCTTAACACCGAACTTACGATGAAGTAAGCCAAACAGCTGTTAACACCAGCATTGAATTTACTTTGTCACCATAACAATGACCCATGGCATATGTCCATGTGCCCCTTAGCCTTCAATGAATATTAGCAAGGACAAGAAACATGATTGCGGGGTATAGCGATATATAAATGCTGCAGGTTAAGGCATGGTTAGTTTGCCATAAGGATCCAAGAAAGGTGCAGGGTTGAATCAGTAGAGTGGTTGGATTAATACATGCTTATTTCCTTAGTCCCATGTTTGCACGAGCAAATAATTTCCGTAATATGATTATTCTTACCAACTCATATTCTAACGTTTTCTCTTGCCAACTCATAACTCCGCCTATGTCTTCTAGGCATAGCCGGTCCCAAGCCCGGATAAAGGAGGAGGGTTGTGATAGGCTTGGCGAGCCAACGTAAAAACTAGCCAGTCCCATGGATATGAAACCCACGAGAGTAGTACTAGGGTGGGTGACCTCCTGGAAAGTCCTCATGAAAGGTTTCATATCTAAGGGTTGTGATAGGCTTGGCGAGCCAACGTAAAAACTAGCCAGTCCCATGGATATGAAACCCATTTGGGCGAGAGTAGTACCAGGATGGGTGACCTCCTGAGAAGTCCTCGTGACAGGGTTTCATATCTAGCCTACCCCAACTTGTTTGGGACAAAAGGCTTTGTTAAGGTTAAGGTTCTCTTGCCAACTCATATTCTAACTTTTGCTCTTGTCACAGTACAGTGGTCCATGCAAAGACGCAATGGCTTATGCAGACTGGCTCAGAAAAGACCATCGCTTTTCTGATATACTCGTCCAAATTTCGCCAGCATTAAGTGGGCATGCTTTTCCTCATTTAAAGCTGCGGTACAAACCATCACTTGTTCAGGTAATTTAAGCAACCACGGCTTTCTATTTCATATGGAAATAAAGTTCAGTAGCTTCACACTTTAGAGCCTGATATTCTTAGTGCCTCGGTGATAAGATGAAGATTGCGTTCCCCAGGGGTGTGGGTTGCATAATCTCTTACCTGATAAGTGGTAATCATTTAAGTAACTAACTCCATGTTAGAAGAAAATAATTGAATGTGTCCCAGACTTCTAGTCGTAGGTCTAAATGGTGAAATTATGAACAGACATGTTCTCCAAGAGTTGACAAGATAATAGTCATCATATTTTATACAAAATATCACTTCGCAACCTTGTGTTACTAAGAACTCGGCGACCATTTCACATTCGAAAATTTCCTGAATCTTCTCCTGATACTGTACACGGTGGCAAGCCTCCTAGATCTTTTTCCTATTGCTTTCGTTTACAGTGGTGAAATACTTGGTTATCTTACTGATTCCCATTGCAACTAGTGGGTATCTTTTTTGTCCAGTGTGTTCTTAATTTGTTTTATTGTAATGCTCGGATAAGGCCTTTCCCGTAAATTAGTGGGCAAAAACTTAATGTAAGTTCAACTAAGATCTACGCTGTAAATTTCATGAACCGTCTGAGAATTTTTTGAAGCATATAGGAGTTTAGATGCTAGATAAATGCCCCTCTTGCTCTGTTAAAGATGCTGAAGATGTCACGCCAAAGACATGCACTGCAGTCATGAAGTGTCATATTTACTACAGGTCTACAACAATGTTTTAAAGTGTTATCATGTGCAACAGTTATGAAGCCATTTGATCATTCGAGCACTTTTTTGTATATGAGCTTATTAGGTACAAGTGCAAAGATTTGTTTTGTTACTATATTCAGAATTGAGAAAATGGCAAAATGCCAGAGATAAAGTCCAATTTACAGAAAACTCTCTAGACATCTTATTTGGAAACAAAACTTGTAGTTGGAAGGAGGCAGTTGTCATCTTCCTTTGGTGGAACCTAGCATGCGTGCTTCACCACTGACACCATCTGAGTGGAGGGAAAAACTTGAAGCTAGAAAACTCCGCGAAACAGAAGCAGCTGAAGATACAAGTGAACGAAAGCTTTTGCTCCTTGATGTTAGAAATGGTATACTATTTTCTCTTCCCACCATAGTTAACAGTCAAGAAGCACCGTTTTGATGAATCTCTCTGTTATGTTTGGTGGGTTTATTTGATTCAAAGTAGTACTTAACTTATGTGTTGTTGGTTTGCATCAGACTATGAATGGGACATTGGGCATTTTGAAGGAGCTAAGAGGCCTAACGTGGACTGCTTCAGAAGCACTTCCTTTGGACTCTCAGAGCAGGAGGTATTCCTCTAGTTAATGCCGGCTTGCTGCAATGTAATGCTATATAGATGAGATGTAATTTATTTTTAATTTAATGTATATGCAGATTGATTTGACAGATCCTCTACATGGAGTAGATAAAGAAAATACAGACATATTAATGTACTGCACGGGTGGCATACGGTGTGACGTATATTCAACAATTTTGAGGTAAAAAATGTATGTAAGGGTGGCACGGGTGGCCTAGTATATACTTAATTTGCGTGAACGCGTGTCCTTGACAGGGACAAGGGTTTCGAAAACCTGTACACTCTGAAGGGGGGCGTGTCTAACTATCTGAAGAGTGAAGGATGTGCGGAGTGGGTGGGAAATCTGTTTGTGTTTGATGACCGGCTGTCCCTGCCACCGGCGAAGTTTGCAGAAGAAGGTGATGCAGGAGAAGAAGGTGGTACTGACAATGGGAAGCCACAGTCGTCGTCATCGTCACGGTGGTTGGGTCGTGCTACGTGTGTGGATCGGAGGTGGAGGAGCTGAGGCACCGCAACTGCGCCAGCATCGACTGCAACCGCCTCTACCTGTATGAACGCCGTTCCTAGATTGCATTGTATTTGATGTAGATTGAGCTGCTGATTGAAATTGGGGAACGAACTGCTGCAGGTGCTGTGGGTGGTGCTTAGAGGAGCTGCGGGGCTGCTGCTGTTCGGAGTGCCGAAACGCGCCACGGCTGCGGCCGCTGCTGCCGGGACACCAGAGATACGACAAGTGGTACCTTTACCGCGACGACACCTCGACCATCTCTAGTTGATTTCAGATTTACTAGATTGCTTGCATGCTGTCATATCTCTTTTTCTGTGTACTTGTTCCAGATAGATAGGGAGATGTGTACTTGCAACTTCCAACCACAAACATAGAAAACAACTGTGATTAATATTCTTTTCGGTCTGCAAGAGGTCTACTTCTAGATATAAAATGTAGCTATTTCTGCTACCTTTATTGCGTTCTCATCAACACTTTCGGTGCATTTACTTTTAACTACAAGATTAGCGTACGTCTGAGCGTGCATAGTCTGTCTGGTAACTAGCTAGAATATTGCAAGAAGAGACATCCAGGAACCATGTGTCTGCTGCAGCTAATCCAAGTTAGCAGCCTCAACTCACTAACTTCCCCTGCCTCCCTCTAAAGCTAATTCAGATTCATTTTAACCAAAATCAGATGTCCTTCAACTGGAGATGTACATTACTAGATCATCATATATGTTCAACTAATGATAATTTTCGACAAGAATAATGTGAGACTTTGTGACATCGGTGAGTGGTCAGTGGTGTGCCCTCCATCTTGAGGTGAGATCTTTGTGGCACTTGGTGCCATGGTGTGCATTGTGCAACCACACCTCAAGGTGAGACCAGTGTGGAGCTCGGGGAGTATTACGTGTCTACGTCGCCGCACATCTCCAACGGAGATTAGCTTCCTTTGGGAAGTGAACTTCGCGATTCTCCACATGGCTCGGTTATCTATATGCCAGAGTTTTTTATTTATGATTTTATTTCCTTATAGCCTTCTTGCTTGAAGTTATATATCTTGTTGTCTCTTGTTTGTTTATCCTATTTAGCATGGTGCACATAGTTAAGCGGCAATATGTCCTTTGCATCCAGGATGCACAACATATGTCGCCTAAGTTAAGCCTAAGATATATAGATTTTATGTTTGATATGTGTAGTTCTCCATTTATTCAATCTAAACTGTAACTGTTTTAAATCAATATGCATCCCCTCTAGGCGACATCTAGATCCTTTCGCTACCGCACAAGGGAACAACGACACGAGATCCTCAAGGCCCTGCCACCTTTTGCTAAAGCCCACAGCGCACCGTAGACTTCCTCGTCGCCATTTCATCAGTAGATGTGCAGCTCGTGCTGCACCATGCCCTGTTGTCCACCACCCCGAGTCCAAGGACGCCGCTATGGCTTGGCGCACTGTGTTGTGCCAAACCGACGGGAACGAGGGCGCTGAAACTCGTTGCCGCCTTCACCTCCCAGAGATCTCGCCTTCGAGGTGCGTCGCCGTCACGAGACATTCGAGGTTGCCACCACGCCCCACACCTACCCGCCCAAGAGCGTCGGGAAACGAGGAACTCGCTCCCCCCCCCCCCCCCCGCCCCACCTTCGGGACATGGGTCCGCCGCCACCGTGGTGGATGATAGAGCGATGGCGGCTAGGGTTTTCCCCGCTACTACCCTCGGGAGAGCGACGCAGGATAGGCAGTCCAACGAGTCTTTGGTTTGATATATGTTGTACTATAATCTCTGGGTGATCCTCTTGGATAAAAAAAATCATTGTCTCTATTTCTGAAGAGTCGATTCTTATTTTATCTTCCTTCTATAATCATGAGTAAAGATGTACCGATGCTAAAATTAAAGAATGTTAGGAGTATCTTTAACTAGAAACTTATTTAGTCATTTTATCCAGTGGGCACTATTGCCAACGCAGCAAAAATGCAAGTACTTATAGCGTTGTCCCCTAGAGGGTTGTTTGGATATGGAGTATGAAGCTTTTACAAAATTTCAACTCGTCCAACCACTTATTTTTAAATCTAAACACAGAGCAACGGTGCAAACACACACTTATTTACGAACACAGTCCATGTCCAACCAAACAAAGTCGTGCTCAGACCGTTGATGGTAGGCTTTGATTTGTTCTTTTATGGGCTCTATCCAATCTACGAGGTCATCAAGTCTAGTTAGGCCTACATAGAAAGCCCAGGAAGGAAGGAACGCTCTAGAATCTCCAATTCCCGCACCGCAGCGTTCCCAAATCCCAATCCACATTACCTCAACCTCCTCCCCTCTTTCTTGAGTTCTTAGACTTCAGACGGGAAGTGTTCTTGGGTTCTTGAGCGATTGAGGCCGGGGCGAGATCGAGAGAAATCAAGGAGCAGGTGAGCTCGAACCTGTAAATCTTCTGTCGATTACGTACTGGGATTCCAACAATTTCTTGTTCGCTCATCCGGATTCGGGGAATTCGCAGGCATTTCTGAAGGTTCCCTAACCCTCCGACCTCGGCTCCTCACGTCCCATGGCGACGAACACGGGCGGACCCTCCGGCTACCTAACCGAGGAGATGATCTGGGAGATCCTCCTCCGCCTGCCGCCCAGGCACCTCCTCCGCTGCCGCATCATCTGCAAGGCCTGGCGCCGCCTCGCCACCGACCACGTCCTCATCCTCGACCACCACTCCCGGCAGCCAGCCCGGCCCGTCACCACCGTGTACCCCTTCGTCGCCCCGCACAACAACCGCCTCGAGGCCGTCGACCTCAGCACCAAGGAACCCCGGATGGTCGCGCGGTTCGTCGAGAGGGTGCCCCGCCCCTTCTCCGCCGGCAACCTCGCCTACACATCCACGACGCGCTCGTGGTACACGCCTCTGCGACGGCCTCCTCCTCCTCACCTTCCACGACACCTGCTTCGTCTGCAACCCTGCCACGCGCCAAGGTGCTCGTCTGCGGCTGCTTCGTGATGGCCGAGGTATCGCGGGGTTCTACAAGCACGCCGCTTCCGCGGAGTACCGGGTGCTGTACCACCGAGCTCAGGGCCTCCAATATCTCCGTAGGGAGTACTACGTCCTCACGCTGGGATCCCAGGAGGCCAGGAACATCGACCTCCGCACGTCGTCATCAGCTGCCGTGCGCGTCGGCTGAGAAGAGGGCTGTCCGCTCCTACAACGCCCGCCCGTCCTTCTCCATGGCAGCCTGCACTGGCCGCCGCAGGAGAGCCAAGGTTGTAACATACTGGTGTTCGACACAGCTGCTGAGTCATTCAGGTGGATTGCTCCTCCCCGCGGATGCCCTCAACTACCACCCACGGCTGTTTGAGATGGAGGGCACGCTTGCCATGTTCTGCTGGGAGCAGGATGCCAGGATATCTGATCTTTGGTGCTTGGAGGATTACGAGGAGGCGAACTGGGTCTGCAAGCACCGGGTTGAGCTGCCGCCTGCCGGTCCAGCTTGTTTACGAGCCTTTGCCGTTTGATCCGGTTAGCGTTATCCCGTATCAGGAGGGGGATATGCTGGTGCCGGAAGGCTCCGACACCGTGTCGCATTATGATAACACGGGGCAATTGCAGGGATCTTTTGACTGCTTTGTATACGGCCTCCGAATTACTCCACATGTGCTCAAAGAAAGCCTTGTCCTCCATGAGTTCCTTCATGCACAGCAGGATGGTGGTGCTGGTGAATGGTTCTCCGAGGTTGAGTTCGCTGATATGATGGTCTCCCAGTGACCGGGCTACCCTTTTGAAGCTTTGCGCATCCGTGTTCATGGTTGTTGCAACGGTGATCAGAGGTTTACAGATACTGCTACCTTCTTTCTCTTTAAATACTGACACCAGTGGTTTCCTTCAGTCTGTATGTGCAGTTCTCGTGTTATACTTCAGTACAATGTATGTTGGAAATTGCATGTCATCTGAACGCTATTTCAGATGACCTGGGGCACCATACCAGTCGATATGCTTGCAGGTCATGATAGCCTGTTATCGAACTTGTTTCTGACACAGATACCATAGCCTCGAATTTCAGGATATTGTTACTCTACTCTGAATATTTGTTTCAGTGATTGCAGTTGTGGATCTTTACCTGTTGTTCATGCTGCTATGTTGTTCTTGTGCCACCGTTGAGGTGATTGTTCTATAAGCTCCTCCTAGTTTTGTCTACTGGAAGTGTTACATGCAGATAAAAGCTTATATAGACCTTCTGTTGATTACATGTTGGTGATTCATCTTCTATAGTTATGAGTTTTTCTCTCGCAAGTTATCTTGCTGATGTTTGCACCAATTCATGTTTTTTTTTTGAATTCATGCTTTGTTGACATCATAGGCATGTCTCATTGTTTAAAACTGAACATTGACATGCATGGTAATGTCTTAAGCACGTTGGCTGCAATTGGCGAAGATACATTAATTATGGCTGACAATATGGAGTATTATGTTCAAGGATCAGTAGGTTAGATAGTGCTGGTTCTGACAAAAGGTTCTATCCATTTGCGAGTGATGCCCAACTGCTAACCTTAAATTGTCGCCTACATAATGCCAATGATGTAGTTATACAGTGGAGTGTCATTGTTACTTACTAGCATGCCTCTTTTGTGTGCTTCATGCGTTGGATTGTTGAGTTGTTATCTTAAATTAGAGCGCATTATATTGGACTCAAATCTGAAAACATTTTGGGAAGGAATATTGAAGATTTTTAGTTTTTGTATGTGTATTAGGCTCATGAAATTGAAATGTGCACTAATATTTTGGCACGAGGGGAGCCAGGCCAAAGTAGCTATCACTTAAGTTGCAGATTGAAAAAAATAGTTCTAGCATGGTATGACAAAATTGTTCTAGCAATTGCGTACTCTTGACAAAATTGTTCTACTGCATAGTATTCATCCTCACTCGATTTTATGACAAAAAGTTGCCAAACTGGACAGTACACTCATTTGTATGAGAAAAATAGTTCTGGCACGTGACTTTAAGTACAACTGATTATTAAATTCAAAAAAAAAAAGTACGACTGATTATTAAAGCATCTCTCGTCAGGTTCTAGCATGGTATGTAACCAAATTTCATCCGTCAAGTGCATATGACCGAGTAATTGTGCTCGACGACAACGATGATTTCAACTAATGAGATTTAGTATCCGATCTTAGCTTGATGAGCTGATCACAGGCGCTGCAAGATACTCCATTCGTCACAAAACGTAAAAAACCTAAGGCGCTATTTTTTCGGTGGTTTGTTATGAACGTTTTTTTTTGCGAAACACAGCAGGTAGACATTCACATCCATGTGCACACACTCACCCCTACGCACGCACACACGCACGCACACCTACCCCTATGAGCATATCTGAAAGACTGAGTCGGCTGGTCGAATATTAAGATTGACGAAGTCACCACAGTACACAGACGCCTCACTCTGGACGGGAATGTCGCCTCCCTTTGAAGAATATTCCGCCTAAATGAGAACTCTTCCGTGGACTAGTGGTAGCCATGCATATGCGCGTAAGGGCCAGCTCTCGGGTTCGAGTCCTCACTTCTATCTTAATGACAAAGCCGGGGTGGAGTCCCCCCTCCGGTCTTGTTGTTGTTGTTGTTGAGAAACGTCAGTGTTGAATCCAGGGTTTGAACTCTGGTGGGTTACGGGTACATCCACCCTCCTAACCATCCTAACACAGGGATGTGAACTTTTGTTTATTTTTTAGTTATGTATTTGTTTTATCAACACATAATTCATTTATGTCATTTTAGAAAAGCTGTAAGTATTTTATGTTTCATGTTTTGTTCTCATTAACATTAGAGTTTTATACATAAGCATTTACAATTTTATGAATTATATTTATAAAAATAATTTACATGAACAAATTTCTTAAATGCATAAACATACTCCATATATACATAGTGTAACATATTACGTAAAAATGTTTTTTATAGTTGACAAAATGACAATCACGAAAATATCTTTCGTCGTACATGAACATTTCTTCAAAGTTTGTGGACCTTTTTGCGAAGTTTTATTAATATTTTATTTTACGCACATAAAACGTTCTATTTGATATGCATAGTGTTTTCTTAGATGAAAAAAATTATGTATACCTTTATTTGAATCTATTATTTTATAAATTATATTTTCACTTGGAATATTAAGCAACTTTGGATGAGTTTAATTAACGAAAGCATCATCACAAATACACCAATAAATCTAACCACATATAGAAAACTAGACATATTTAACAAATCTGCATCAAATACTATCAAATACTAGTGCAAACGCTGAGAAAAATAGCACATACATGTTGACCAGGAAGGGCTCTACCACAAAGTTGTCGTCGTTGGTGGTGTGGTGAAGAAGACGTAGTCGAACCATGAGTGCATAGATATGAACGGAAGCGAGAAGCAATAATCTGCCACAAAAACTAGGTTTTGCCCCCACTACGTACCGCCCTCGGGAGAGCGACGCGGGATGGACAGACCAACGAGTCTTTGGGTTTGATATAAATTGTAATATAATCTATGGGCGATCCTCTTGGTTAAAAAAAAAATCATTACCTCTATTTCTGAAGAGTCGATTCTAATTTTATCTTTCTTCTGTAATTTTTTTTCAAACCCGAGGCAAAAGCTTTGCCTCGCCATTTATTAAGCAGAAGGTGCCCGGTTTATTATGGAAGAAACCGGGCGAAAACCAAACAACAACACAACACAACCCACGGGGCGAAGCCCCACAACCTCGAGAAACCACGACACCGCACGACGCGGCCACCCACAGCCCAAGCTGCACCAGGTAAGCCGCTCGCAGACCACGGCCGCCGAACCAACATCCGGGGCCGCCGCCCCGGCCTAAAAGGCAACCGCTGCTGCCGCTGCCCAAGCAGCCCCGACAGCCTCGCCGCCAGCACCCCCTTCCGGGACCGCCGTCCCGACATAGCACCGCTCGCAACCGAGCCACGACGCCGCACGAACCAGCCACCCGCAGCCCAAGCTGCTCAGGGAGAGCTGCTCACAGACCACGGACGCCGAACCAACATCCGGGGCCGCCGCGCCTGCCTAAAAGACGCCCGCCGCAACACAAAGAACAACCCTCCGGGGAGCTGCGACAGCTCCCCCAACAGCGCAGAGGCAGCGCAGCTCCGACTCTGAAGAAGAGCTAAGAAGGAGAACCAGGCAGGCTGGCGCCGTGGAAACTCGCTGAAAGGAACATCTGTCGCCAGTCATCGTACACCACCAGGAACCCACCGCAGCAGCTTCGACTTCACAGCAACAAGACACGCCGAGGCAACCCCAAGGACACGCCGGAGAAGAGCCGACTACCGCAGCCGGAGCCACGTCTCCGACATCGCTCATCATCATCGTCGTCGCCACAGAAGCCTCAACGCACCCCCTTCCGGGACCGCCGTCCCGACATAGCACCGCTCGCAACCGAGCCACGACGCCGCACGAAGCAGCCACCCGCAGCCCAAGCTGCCCAAGGAGAGCTGCTCGCAGACCACGGACGTCGTACCAACATCCGGGGCCGCTGCCCCGGCCTAAAAGACAGCCGCAGTTGCTGCCGCCACACCAGCCTCGACTCCCTCGCCGCCACCTCTCGCCACCACATGCCCCTCCAGCCGGTCACCACTCCAAGAACGATGCCCCCAAGGGGGAGCATGACACAGAGCGCCATCATCGCCCGATCCCGGAAGATCTAGGGTTTCCCCCGGAGTGGTCCGGGTGAAAGGCGAGCACCACGTCTCGACGGCATCTTCAAGAAGAGAAACGGCGCCAGAAGGCGTCGTTGCCGCCTGCCCGACGACAGCCGGAGCAGAGCTTTCGCTCGACGTTCTTGCACCCGCTCACCACGAGACCGACTAGCCCACCAGCTTCCACACTCCTCCACGCTCCACCGCTGCCACCGCATCACGACCGCCATCACCGACCGAGGAAGATCCCGCCACCGCCGCATCCTGGGGGCATAGCCCCGGCGACCAGCCGCACCATCCAGCCGCGGCCGCACGGCTCGTATGGGCCCAGATCGGGCCCAGACAGCCACGCCACCACAGGGCCAGAGGCGAAGGTCCGCCGATGCAGGAGCACCGCAGCCGCCACTCCTCCTCGCGCACCACCGCGCCCGCGCCGGAGCCCCGCCGCGCCACCCCGCCCGCTGAAACCGCCGCCACCGCGCGAAGTCGCCAGCGCCCAGATCCAGGCCCGCCCAAGCCCATCGCGCCCGAGCCGCACCACCGCGCCGCCGAGCTGCCACCCACGAGGCCAGCTCGACCGGCCGCACACCACCAACCCCGGAGCCGCCGCTCCGGCGTGCCCGCGCCGGCGGCGCGCCAACGCCGCCCCAGGCGGCCCGACGTCCACCTGCGCTTGAAGAGAGCACCCCCGCCAGCCAGTTGTTTGGCCGCGGGGAGGCCGCCGCCACCGCGGCGCGGAGGCCGGCGGCAGCAGCGGCGAGGGGGGCAGAGGAGGAGGAGGGGGCTCGCGGCGGCGGGGAGGTTCTCCTCCGGTGCCACCCTGGGAGCGGCACGGGAGGGTCGGGTCGCTTTGTGTCCTCCAGAGGAAGTGAAGCACGGGAGGGGAGGTTCTTCTGTAATTATGAGTAAAGATGTTAGGAGTATCTTTAACTAAATAATTATTGATTGTTAGGAATGTTAATTGTTAGGAGTATCTTTAACTGTCCGACGCTAAAAACGAAGAATGTTAATTGTTAGGAGTATCTTTATAACTAAATAATTATTGATTCATTTATCCCTATGGACACTATTTCCAACTCAGCAAAAATATTTAAGTACTTCGAGTGTTGTCCACTAGATGGGTGTTTGGATATGGAGTATGAAGCTTTTACAAATTTTCAACCCGTCCAACCACTTTTTTTTTAAATTTTCAACCACTATATTAGGTCAGCAAACCGGCTCATTAAAAACCTTACCAGTCCCCAAAGGTACCTTGGTAAGGAAAAGAGTGCGTAAGAAACTTGCCGCCTCAACCATCCACAATAGTTACATCGTTTATCAACGTTCCGATCAACCAACCCGGAGGTTCGTTAATCCAACTTACATAATTTCTATTACAAAAACTATAACTAGCAAGCTCATGAGCCACACCATTTGCTGTTAGAGAGCAGTGCTTGAATTTAACCTTCCCAATTGACATAGCCGTGTCCACACATTCCGCGAAAATTGCAGCAGCCGTATTCCACCATTGTGTTTGACCAGAACAGTAATTGATAACGTCACTAGAATCAGACTCCGCCTCAACATTGTGACATCCAATTGAATTTGCTAAATTAAGCCCATCTCTCATAGCCATAGCCTCCATCGTCACCACATCTAAGCCTTGTTAAATATATAAACACTGAGCTGCAATAAAATTACCTCGATTATCTCTCAGGACAGCTGCCGTGGCACCAGCCCCACTATCAGCAAAGAAGGCAGCATCGACGTTAAGTTTAGTGAAGCCTGGATCAGGAATTCTCCACCGCTCGGTTTCTCCAGTTGGCTTCCGACCCAATGATTTTTTGTAATTATTAGCAACCACTTATCTTTTAAATCGAAACATACTTTCGAGCAACCGTGCAAACACACACTTATTTACGAACACAAACTCGTGGTCAGACTGTTTCTTTTATTATGGGCTCGATCCAATCTACGAGTACGAGGTCAGGCCTAAATAGAAAGCCCAGGAGGGAAGGAACGCTCTAGAATCACCGCAGCGTTTCCAATCCCCATACCTCCTCCTCCCTCGGGATAATCTCCGATAACCCCCCTGATCACTTAAGTATCGCCCACATACCCCTTTTCGCTGTCACTGACATGTGGGGTTTAAGTGACCCGGGGGGTTATTGGGGATTCTCCCGCCGCATCATATGCAAGGCCTGGCGCCGCCTCGCCACCGACCACGCCCTCATCCTCGACCACCACTCCCGGCAGCCAGCCCTGCCCTCACCACCGTGCACTCCTTCGTCGCCCCGCACAACAACTGCCTCGAGGCAGTCGACCTCAGCACCAACAAACGCCGGATGGTCGCGCGGTTCGTCGAGAAGTGGGTCCCCTTCTCCTTCTCCGACGACGCGGTGGCAAGCCTCGCATACAACATCCACGACGCGCTCAAAGTCCACGCCTCGTGCGACGGCCTCCTCCTCCTCAGCTTCCACGAGACCTGCTTCGTCTGCAACCCTGCCACGCGCCAAGGTGCTCGTCTGTGGCTGCTTCGTGATGACCGAGGTATCACGGGGTTCTACAAGCACGCCGCTTCCGCGGAGTACCGGGTTCTGTACCACCGGGTCGAGGGCCTCCAGTATCTCCATAGGGAGTACTACGTCCTCACGCTGGGATCCCAAGAGGCCAGGAACATCGACCTTCGCACGTCGTCATCAGCAGCCGTGCGCGTCGGGCTGCGAAGAGGGCTGACCGGCTCCTACAAATGCCCGTCCGTCCTTCTCCATGGCAGCCTGCACTGGCCGCCGCAGGAGAGACAAGATTGGAACATACTGGTGTTCGACCCAGCTGCCGAGTCATTCAGGTGGATTGATGCTCCCCCCGTGGATGCCATCAACGACCACACACGGCTGTTTGAGATGGAGGGCACGCTTGCCATGTTCTGCTGGGAGCAGGATGCCAGGATATCTGATCTTTGGTGCTTGGAGGATTACGAGGAGGCGAACTGGGTCTGCAAGCACCGGGTTGAGCTGCCGGTCCAGCTTGTTTACGAGCCTTTGCCGTTTGATCCGGTTAGCGTTATCCCGTATCAGGAGGGGGATATGCTGGTGCCGGAAGGCTCCGACACCGTGTCGTATTATGATAACACGGGGCAACTGCAGGGATCTTTTGACTGCTTTGTATACGGCCTCCGAATTACTCCACATGTGCTCAAAGAAAGCCTTGTCCTCCATCAGTTCCTTCATGCATGCACAGCAGGATGGTGGTGCTGGTGACAGGGGTGGATCCACACCCCTGGCAGCAGGGGCCATGGCCCGGGGTGCAGATTTTTTTAAAGCTATGTATTAGTGAGATTGGTGATTTTCCCTAGCACTTAGCCTAATTACTACACTGAAATTAAAGATTGGCCCGGGGCTTGGTTGGATTCTGGTGGTGAATGGTTCTCCGAGGTTGAGTTCGCTGATATGATGGTCTCCCAGTGACCGGGCTACCCTTTTGAAGTTTTGAGCATCCGTCTTCATGGTTGTTGCAACGGTGTTCAGAGTTTCACAGATACTGCTACCTTCTTTCTCTTTAAGTACGGCAGCAGGGATTTCCTTCAGTCTGTGTAGTTACTCGTGTTATGGTTCAGTACAATGAATGTTGGAAATTGCATGTGTTCTGAACGAGATTTCGGATGACTTGGGCATTATACCTGACGATATTGCTTGCAGGTCATGATAGCTGTTATCGAACTTGTTTCTGACACATATACCATAGCCTCGAATTTCAGGATATTGTTACTATACTCTGAAGATTTGTTTCAGTGATTGCAGTTGTGGATCTTTACCTGTTGTTCATGCTGCTATGTTGTTTTTGTGCCACCGTTGAGGTGATTGTTCTATGAGCTCTTCCTAGTTTTGTCTACTGGAAGTGTTACATGCAGAGAAAAGCTTATATAGACCTTCTTGATTACATGTTGGTGATTCATCTTCTATAGTTATGAGTTTTTGTCTCTGTCAAGTTGTCATGCTGATGTTTGCACCAATTCATGCTTTGTTGAATCGTAGGCATGTCTAATTGTTTAAAACTGAGCATAGTGCATTGGACTCAAATCTGAACACATATTGGAAAATGTTGAAGATTTTTAGTTTTTGTATGGGTATTAGGGTCATGAAATTGAAATATGCACTACTATTTTGGCATAAGGGGGGCTTAGAGCCCAACTCTGCCAGCATAGTGCATGGACGATCTCGAGCTTAGGAAGGCACAGTTGAATTTCTATCCTTTTAGGCTCCGTTTGAGAGTTTGGTGTACTTTTCACTTGTAAACAGTGTGCAGGTGTAATAATTTACTTATCACACAAAATACATTGAGTACAATGCTATTTTCATTCCCCTGTAGTCAGCTGTTGGATAGACAGTATGCATGGTTGGCAAACTGTGACTAGAACTCAGCTTGAAGTGTGCATGGTATAACCAAATTTCATCCATCAAGTGCATATGACCAAGCCAATTGTGCTCGACGATAACAAAGATTTCTACTCATGGGATTTTAGTCTCCGGTGTGAGCTTGATGAGCTAATCTTACATCGGACCCTTTTTCACGGACTTTGATTTCTGATTTGGCCGGATGCACACGTCTGGCTTCTGTCACTACCGGATCACAGAATGTTGGCCGTGCGTTTGCAGCCCTGTTGGCTGCAGCATATTTGCATAGAGACCTTTATATTTTTTTTGCCAATATCAAGTTATCAACCCATATTCTAGCTTTTTTTTTGAGAGAGAAGAGATAGTTTCATTCAATCGGGGACCAGAGTTTACAATGTCAGCTGAAACATAAGAAGCAACCTCTTCTGGGACATGCCCCAGCCAGAAGCTATTGAAAACAGATGCTTTAGCAGAAGCTATTGAAAATAGATGATTTTGCTAACTTGGCGAGCATATGAGCTGCCTGGTTACTCTCTCTTCTAATTTTGCTAACTTTGAAACTACCAAACTTGCTTTCAAAAGACTCAATCTTCTCATAAGTACGCCATAGAGATGAGAGCTTTTGGTTTATGTTCTTTATCGCTTCTACTACTGCTGCGTTGTCAGACTCCAACACCACAAGCAGATTGTCTGGTTTGGGAATTTGCTGAAGCGCTACGAGGCATGCTTTCGCTTCAGCTTCTTCAGCACTCGTACTTGTACCAGTTTCTCTGTTGCTTGCCCACAGGACATTTCCACCATGATCTCTAGCTATGCATCCCATGAAGCTTTTTCCATCCTCACAGGAGAATGCGGCATCAACGTTGATTTTCACCCAGCCGTTTTTAGGAGGGTTCCAAGGCTCCGATCTGTTCGAACAAGCAGCAGAATCATTAGTCACATGGCAAGCAGCAATAAGCGTACCTGCAGTAGCTGCCGTTTGTTTTTCTTTCAGGTTGTCCTGCTTCCTGCAGTTCAGCATTAGATCCTGTAGGTATCTATCCAAAAAGTTGGCAGATTCAGAAATTTTACATTCTCCTTTTTCATGGACGGCATCACACCTAAGATGCCAATTAAGCCCTCCACAAAATCATTAGGACGAGACCCCTTCTATCATTGCTTAAATTTGAGAGCAAAACAAGAAGCCAATCAGGACCAGAGTACTTGAAATAAGTTTCAGCTGGTAGGCTCCAATTTTTCCTCATTTCTTCTCTTAACGCTCTTGCTTTGGTACACTCCACAGTAGCATGAAAACTAGTTTCAGCTTTTGTACCACAGATTTTACAAACACAATCTGTCTCTAGATTTCTTTTGAATTTATTACATTTTGTGGCCAGATTAGAAAGGTGTCAAAAACATTTCATTGGTAGCAGAAACATTTTGCTAACGGGAAACATGTTTGAAATAATTTGGAACTTGGCTTTCTCCCAACATGTTTCACAATTTTTAATTCCAAGGCTGATGATCGGAGTTGGCTCTAATTGGCCTCGGTGCAATATGTTATGGCCCATGTTGGCAACTATAATTATTTTCCTAAATATTTTAATTTTTTCGATGTTCTATGTTGACTGTTTTTCTTATGGTTAATTTCTTCTAAATTGTAACACATTTTATTTACTAATAATATTAGATTGTCAACCTACACAAACTCTCTCTGTACAATGATCTTGTTTTATTTTTTATTTTCTCCATTCATTTTTTCACAATCATTCTTTCTAGCTTTTATTATGTCTTATATTATTTCTGTCTCTCATATTTATTTTAGCGTAGTATTTTATAACTACGTTTACACTTTTATTTTATTTGTTTCTCATGTGTTTTATCAATACATTATTCATTTATGTCATCTTACAAATACTCAAGTATTTTATGTTCTCACCTGTTTTCATGATTTGTTCCGATAAAACTATTTTTATATTGTCACAATATTAAAATTTAACACATAATTATTTAACCTTTATGAAACATATTTTTAACAATTTACGTGATTATTTTTCGCAAATGCATAAGTATGTTTCATAGATAGTGCAACATACTACGTAAAAATGTTTTTGTTTTCCTTGTTGGCACAGTAAGTAGAAATTGTGCAAATACTTTTGTAGTGCATACACATTTTTCATACATGGTGGTCTTTTTCATAATATTTTATTTGACACACTAAAACATTTTGTTTGACATGATTGTGTTTTCCTTTGAAATTTAACAACGTATAATTTTTAATTTTAATTATTGAACACCGTAATTATGTTGTATTCACGATAAAGTAAAATGAGAAAACAAACTACATGGGCGTCCTCTTTCCGCTGAGCAATGATTGCTTATAAGTTTCTCCATCTACATGCCCAATTTTTGCTGCATTTCTCATGCGACGGACACGTGCTGCGTGCTCACAGTTCCTACAACCAAACTGACAAAGAAGGGAGAGAAGAAATCGGACGAGAATTCGACATGAGATCTACTCACTCCGTCCGGGAAAGGATGTCAATAAAATGGATGTATCTAGCACTAAAATATGTACAGATATATCCATTTTAGCGACATCCTTTTCGGAACGGAGCGAGTAATATGTTACTTGCAAATTTTTTTTTGAGATTTGTTACTTGCAATCTTCATCTTATACGAAACCCGTATCTATGCTTATGCACTGATATAAACATGAAACATTGTGATCTTTTTTTCAGTTCAGCATCGCACTGTGTAAAGTTACCCTCTCGTTAATCATTGCGTATGATGCGAAATACATCTGATATATGCTTAAAAAGAAACAATTCCGCACTAGTACTTAACACGATGTGCATGGTTTTAGGTTTTTGTCACTCCGCAACCCAACCATAAGCATGTCGGTTACGCTAGGGCTTTCTCTCTCGTGACTGCGGAGGCGAAATTTCTAGGGCATCTCGACCACGTTTGACGGCGGCGTCTCTCTGACACTGTCTTCCGCCTTCCTCGCTCTAAACCATTGTGCACCCGCATCCTTCTCCTTCCGGTTCCAAACGCGTTCGGGGTGATCAAGGGGCGAACCTGGTTTCGCTGCCCACCCTTGGCGTCGTGCGGTTTCTTCGGATCGGGGATCTTATGGCAGGTGTGCGCTCGGATGGCGGGGATCGCTTTAGGGACGGCACTGAGGCGTCCAACAAGGATCTGTCGGTCCGTGATCCGGATCTGACTGGTAAATGGAAATCTTCGGAGGCCCCCAGTTCATCGGCGTCGGCAGGAGACAAAGTCGCTGATATGTTGGGACGTCTCAACCTCACCTCGCAAGAATCCAATGCCTTCATCTTGGAGGACGAGGACGATGAGCATCCTGGCTGCCCGGAGTGGGCTCTGGTAGGGAAAGTTTTGGCCCCAAACCCTCTGCATATCACAACCATTAGGGCAGTGCTTAGGCCTGCGTGGGGAAATCCGAAAGGGCTGGAGATCCGCCGTTGGGTACCAACCTTTTCCTAGCTGAATTTGCGTGCAAAGCTGATAAGTGTCGTGTGATGGATGGCTCTCCTTGGGTGATCAGTAGGAATGATGTGCTTCTGAAAGATTTTGATACATCAACTAGGCCGAGTGATATCTGTTTTGATAGGCTTTCTATTTGGGCTCGTATTCCCAACTTGCCTTTTGGACTAATGAATGATACACGAGGGAAATCTTTAGCAGGCAATGTTGGCAATGTGGAGAAGATGGAAGTGGACAGCAAAGGCCGTGCATGGGGAGATTATTTGCGGTTTCGGGTGTCCATCAAAGCTCAAGATCCTCTGTTGAGGTGTGTGTCTGTTTATTCTCAGAAGCGGCAGACCACGGATGTGTATCAGGTTATGTATGAGTGTTTGCCTATTTTTTGCTTCTCCTGTGGCATCCTTGGGCACTCGTCGAGTCTCTGTCCAACTCCTGGAGAACGTGATGTGGAGGGACTGTTACCATACCATGGGACTCGTTTGTGTGTTCCAGATGAGAGGAAGAAACAATCTTCATCCAAATCGGGACAGGGATCGGTCTCTAGTAACCAACATGCACCGATGCATGGCCAATATGGCCCAGACATTGCTCCTGGTCAAAAGAAACCGGACAGCGAAGCTCATGGGGAGGCTTCCTCGCCCAAGATGCAGCGGAAACCGCGTGCGAGTCGGACTGCAGCCACTATGGCTGAGGACGGAACTATAAAGAAAAGAGATGCTAAATCTGGTCAGAAGGAACCAAAAAGTAATACACGTATCAGTGGCCAAAAGAGGAAAGTGTATGTGCCAAAAGCTCAACAAGCTGGACTGGTTTCGGAGGGTGATGTGGTTTGGCTCTGGTGTTAGTTAACAACAATCCGACAGCAGCCTCCATCCATGATGCTACTAAATATGAAGGCACTTCTAATGTGGCAGAGGCAGATTCGAACAAGAAGCAAAGGACGAGTGATCTTGAGTCATCAAACAGATCGGTGGATCAGGCAGAGGCTGCGGCGCAGCCCTGCCACACACAATGAATCTTCTCTGCTGGAAATGTCGAGGGCTCGGGTCGGACTCGACAGTTGGCGAACTTCATGGTTAGTGAGGTTTTTCCGACCTACCTTCCTCTTCCTTTGTGAAACGAAGATGAAGGATTCTAGAGTGCAGAATTTCATGTGGTCTTTGGGCTACACTGGTTTTGCTGTCAGCAGTGAGGGTCTCACTGGAGGCTTGGCTTTATTCTGGATGCAGCCATACTCAGTTTCTCTGAAGGGATTCAACTCTCATTGCATTGACATTGTTATCTCCAAAGAAGACAGTGAACCGTGGCGTGCAATCTTTGTTTACGGAGAACCTCGAAGAGAGCACAACATGTGTTTTGGGATCTGCTACGTCGCTTACATCCAGTGTGGAAGGGGCCATGGATCTGTTGCGGCGACTTCAATGAGGTACTCAGTAATGACGAGCACTTCGGCTCGAGTGACCGGTCAGACACTCAAATGTCTTTGTTTCGTGATTGTATTGAAGCATGTGGTTTAACAGATCTTGGCTTCAAGGGTCCTAAATATACATGGAATAATAGGCAACAAGGTGATGATCTGGTCTATGTGCGGCTTGACCGTGCTATTGCCAACTCTGCGTTGATGGACATGTTTTGCGGTTTTCAAGTTGAAAATGTGATTACAACAACCTCTGATCATATGGCGATCTGTGTCACGCTTGATGGTCTTGATGGGCTTCCTAAACAAGGCCCGGTCCAGCAGCAGTTTCGCTTTGAAGCGGCCCGGCTGCGTGTTTCTGACTATAAAGATGTGATGGAGAAAGCTTGGGAGGATGGCAGGCAAGGATCTCTGTCCTTGCAGTCAACTTGTGACAATTTGCAGCGCCTTGCTGGTTCACTGAGGCGTTGGAGCAAGGAGTCCTTCGGTGCTGTGCGAACAAAGATTAAGAAGCTTGAATTCAAATTGAAGGATCTTCGGATGTCACATGGTAATATGTTGGACATCCGGTCTATTGAGAAGGAGTTGTGTGAGTTATTTGAAAGGGAAGAAATTATGGCCCGCCAACGATCGTGAGTAGAATGGCTTTGTGAAGGGGATCGGAATACGGCGTTCTTCCACGCAAGGGCGACTGCGAGGAAGCGTGCTAATCGCATAACTCGTCTTGTGAGAGATGATGGTTCGGCAGTTTCGGATATGGATGAGATCAAAGGTATGGTTGAAAATTTCTATGGCCATCTGTTCACATTCGAAAATTGCCCTTCAAGTGATGCCGTACTTGATGCTATTCCTCAAAAGGTGACTAATGAGATGAATGAGTCTTTCTGCAAAGATTACACAAATGAGGAGATCAAGGAGGCTTTGTTCCAAATGGGGCCGACCAAAGCACCAGGCCCGGATGGTTTTCCGGCATTGTTTTATCAGACCCATTGGAACTTTCTCAAGAAGGAGATATGTGCAGCGGTGAGAAGCTTTATTGCTGGTGAGGTTATCCCGGAAGGTTTATGTGATTCCATTATAGTGCTTATTCCGAAAATGACCAACCCGCAACACCTAAAGAACTTTCACCCAATCAGCCTATGCAATGTTCTTTACAAAATTGCTTCGAAGGTTCTGGCAAACAGATTGAAAGTCATTTTGCCAGAGATTATATCGGAGAATCAGAGTGCTTTTGTGCCGGGGAGATTGATTACGGATAATGCCCTGATTACCTTCGAGTGCTTGCATACAATTAGACATCAACGATCCAAGAGGCCTTTCTTCGCTCTGAAGATTGATATGATGAAAGCATATGACCATGTGGAGTGGAGCTATCTTCATGGTTGTCTAGCAAAATTGGGTTTTGACCCATCATGGATTAATGCTGTTATGAGATGTGTGACTTCGGCACGTTATGCGGTTCGTGTGAATGGTGATCTTACGGAACCGGTGGTACCATCACGTGGTATCCGTCAGGGTGACCCCATCAGCCCCTATCTGTTTCTTTTATGCATTGAAGGTTTATCGTGTCTTCTGCAAAAACAGGAGGTCCAAGGAGAGCTACAAGGTCTAAAAAATGGCAGACTCCTTCTATATCTCATCTACTGTTTACCTTTGCAAGGAGCGACAAGAGAAGTGTTGATTCCCTTCATCGTACATTGAGTTTGTATTGTGAGGCTCGGGTCAGAAGATCAATTTGGATAAGTCCACTATTTTCTTCGGTAAAGGCTGTCAAGAAGGAGTTAAAGAGGCGGTTAAGCAACAATTAGGTGTTCACAATGAATACCTCCAAGATTCCTACCTCGGTATGCCAACATAGATTGGACGCTCGCCAATCATCACATTCCGATACATTTTTGATCGGATGTGGAGACGTGTCAACGGACTGGCTGATCGTCCGTTGTCTAGGGCTGGGAATGAGACTATGCTCAAGGATGTCATTCAGGCAATTCCCACATATGTGATGAGTTGTTTCCAGCTCCCTACTGGCACCTGTGAACAGATGCGAAAGATTATTGCCAATCAATGGTGGGGTTTCAAGGATGGCAAGAGGAAGGTGCACTGGAGATCATGGGAGTGGCTTTCATCGCCAAAAAACATGGGTGGAATGGGCTTCCGGGACATGGAACTTTTCAACCAAGCGATGCTTGGCAGACAATGTTGGCGTCTCCTTACCGAGCCTACCTCCCTGTGTGCCCGTGTTCTGCAAGGTCGCTACTACCCACATGGCGATTTCTTGACTGCCTCTTGTCCACGCACCGCATCATATACCTGGCGTAGCATTCTGTACGCAGGAAGCTAGTGGAGGAAGATATGTTATGGGGAATTGGTGATGGATCAAAAACGAGAATTTTACAAGATCAATGGATACCTGGAGTTGCTCCGTATCTAGTCAAGCCCCTAATACCCCTCATGGATGGCCAGAAGGTGGAGTCGCTGATCAACACAACACGTTCTTGGAATGAGACATGTGTCCGAGCTGTTTTTGTGGAGGATGTGGCCAATAAAGTTCTCCAGATTCCTATTAGTCGCTTTGGTGGAGAGGACTATATCAGATGGCCCCATAACAAGCTTGGTTTTTATACAGTTAGATCGGCATATTTTTTGGCTCGTCGGAAAGCTGAATCACGTAGTAGTACTGGTCGTGGCATGTTCTCTGGTTCGGCTAATGAGGAGAAGAGCTTGAAGGCTCTATGGGCAATCCGTGCACCAGGGAAAATGAAAATTACCTTGTGGCGGTTTGCACATGATTGTTTACCAAGTGGGCAACAACTCAGGCAATCCGTGCACCAGGGAAAATGAAAATTACCTTGTGGCGGTTTGCACATGATTGTTTACCAAGTGGGCAACAACTCAGACACCGTCATATTCCAGCCTCGCCGACGTGCGTTCACTGTTCTGTTGATGAGAGAGTGGAGCATGCCATGCTGTTTTGCCCTTTTGCTAGGGAGGTATGGTCGGAGGTTAAGCAATCCTTTGATGTCGAGCTGGATCGGAAGAACTTTACAACTCCGAAACAATGGTTAGTCGATCTCCTTGCTAGAGGCAGTAGCTTGGAGGCGACCACCGTAGCTGTGACCTTCTGGCATATATGGGATTCGAGGAATAAACTCCGTGAGGAGGGCGTTCGCGATCATCCCATGTCTATGGCTATTAGGATTAAATCCTATATCGACACGATCATCACTCATCTGGTTAGATCAGGAACCAACCCCAGGCGTGATCCCGTCCCTGCAGGCCGTTGGGTTCCGCCGTTGGAAGGTACCATAATGATTAATGTTGATGCTGCTTTATTTGCTTCTTCAGAAAGCATGGGTGCACGTGTGGTTATTCGAGATCATGCTGGTGCCTGCTTGGCAGCCTGCTGTGACAAATTCAGTAATGTCCTCGTCCCTAAACTGGCTGAAGCTGTGGCGGTCCGACGAGCGCTCCAATTTTCCCAGGAAGAAGGTCTGGACAACCTATAGGTCGCCACAGATTGTTTGTCGCTGGTGCAGCGGCTCAGTGCAGCGACGCGTGATCGTTCGGCTTGCGCTCTAGTGGTTGAAGACATCAAAACCCTGGTGGCATCCTTCAGCTCTTGTTCAGTTCTTCATATTAGTTGTTTGCAAAATGAGGTTGCGCATTGTTTAGCGCGTTTGAGTAACTCTTTGGGTAGTTCTGTTTGGCGTGGTGTGCCCCCGATGGTATTCGGGAGACAATTTGTATTGAATCTTGTGTTGTTTGATTAATAAAGCTCACTGTTTCATTCAAAAAAAAATGATGTGCATTGCTGCAACTACTTACAGTTTCAATGATGGGAAGGTAACGCATGCTTTTACGGTCTAGTAGCGTCATTTTAACTCTACGACTACCTAAGGCATACGACAAAATGCGAATTTCTGAAAATGAGAGCGGCGTTTTGGCTCCCGGGAGCATATGCTCCCGGTATTTTCGAAAAAATTGAACAATTTGAAAACTTATCAAAAAATTCCGAAAAAAATCATGCACGTACATGACCATGGTACGCACCACCGTGTATTTTTTCGCGTCGAAATGACATCGTATGCGCCCTGTACAAAAATGACAAATTTCCTGTCAGAAATTCGGAAATTTGTCATTTTTGTACAGGTCGCGTACGATGTCATTTTTTCGGAATTTTTTGATAAGTTTTCAAATTGTTCAATTTTTTCGAATATACCGGGAGCATATGCTCCCGGGAGCCAATGCGAATTTCTGAAAATGAACCAGCATTACAAGTACGTAGTATGAGCATACTAGACTTCCTTTCGTTCAACGTACCTGGACACTTTCCGTCCAGTGCCCAGAACCTAGACTGGGATGTCAGTATCCTCCATTTCAGCATTCCAGAAACCAATAATGGCAATGCTAACCGTTAACATATAAGCACACACATGAACGGGCAGTGTATTCTCATTGGTTAATTCATTCCCGATGAAGCTTCTGCCAGTCAGAAAATCATTCGCATGAAGGGCGTGATCTCAAGACCATAATTAAGGTTTGTGCAGATCAGTAGACTACACCCAGCAACCTTTTCCTCATGTTCTTTCTTCCTTGGAGTCATATGTACTAACCAGTAGATGCAATGTAATCTGCAGATCATTGTTTTATATAAGAATTTATTACGTGGCATGCAAAATGGGAAACCGCATTCGATCTGACATAGTTAATTAATTGTATTCTTTTAATTTATGCCAGATTTGCACCATTTGCACTACATTCAATTTTGATCTCAAGTTTAGCTGCGACAGAAAAGAAAGAAGGGGCATTTTGGCACACGGGTACAAAATGCTCGGTTTTAAAATGTGTTTTAAACACATTTCGAAATATCAATTAAAAATCTAGCAAAATATTTCGCGCGTACACTTCTATGTGTCATTACAGTAAAAATCAATATTTTTTGTGTTTTGTGTAAAAAAAGATAAATTTGGTCCTAAAAAAGCTCTTTACCAGACTTCTCTTTGTCTTCTTATAGAAGACACAAAAAATGTTGGTTCTCCCTGAAACTTGGCGTGCGCATATAGAATGCGAGCGCCGATTTTTTTTATCGTAATTTATTTATATATATTTTACGTGACAGGAACATATGTTACCCTGTGTCAAACTGAATTTCACGGACTGTAGTTCATATATCATGTTCAATGAACAGTCACGAGAAAGTTCATTTCGGATGGGCTCAGATTTTTTCTTTGTTTTCTTAAGCCGACACATTCAGCATCGATATATGTTTTTGCTTGACGTTGTTGAATAAGAGGATGCCCGGCCACCCTCCTTTTTTAAAAAAAGAAGCTAAATGCTAATGTTTATTTTAGAAAAACGATATGATCTTTTCCTCGGTACATTTGAGCTTGAGGTTACAAACAAAATTTTAACCTAGATTAGGAACTTGGAATTAGGTGAGCTTCTGTTTCCATGCACGGTTACGCATTCAGCTGTATGCTTGTTAACCAATTAATGAGCTGATAATGTCGCGTTCTGTCGACACCTGCTGACATTTCTTGACCACCGCGAATATACGAAGAGAATATATACATCGATCCCATGCACGGCGTTACTAGTACATTGCTTCGCAGATCACACCACTGACATGCATCCACCCCACCCCCACCAACTGCAGATGCCAGCAACGGCGCCGACGCCCCGCGCCAGGCCGAAGCGTGCCACCGCGCCCCTCGACGCCGCCGCGAGAGCCCGCCTCGCCGCCCTCCCCACAAGCGCCGACGACAGTAGCGGCAGCGAGCACGACGCGGCGCCTGCACTCTCCAGCCTCGTCAACGAGTACCTCCTCGAGGCGGATGGCACCGTCCCGTCCGCCACCATCCTCGATGCGGAAGCCTCCTCTGATCCGGACGACGATCCCAACGGTACCGCCAGCTTGTCCGTGGCGGCGGCAGCCGACACGCTCGAGGAGATCAAAGCCAATCTCGACCCGGCCGACGAGCTACGCCAACGGCTCGTCTTTGCCGTGGCGGACGCCATGCGCGGGCTGGACGATCTGCGGACGAACCGGTCGGCGTACCGGCGCGCCGTGATGTCCCGCCTGCGTGAGCGCGGCCACGACGCCGGCCTGTGCAAGGCGAGGTGGGACAAGTCGGACGTCATGGCCGCTGGGAGCCACGAGTTCATCGACGTCGTCGTCCCCGGAGGCGAGAGCGAGACGAGGTACGTCGTGGACGTCGGCTTCGCGGCCTGCTTCGAGGTCGCGCGGCCGACGGAGGAATACGACGCGGTCCGGGCGGCGCTGCCGGAGGTTCTGGTCGCGCGTCCGGAGAACCTCAGGCGGGTCGTCAAGCTTGCGGCGTCGATGGCGCGGCGCTCGCTCAAGCGGAGCGGCCTCAGCGTGCCACCCTGGAGGAAGAGGCGGTTCATGACGGCGAAATGGCTGGGGCCCTACAAGCGGACGCTTAACTCCGTGCCGGCATCGGCAGGTACGGCATTGGCAAGCAGTGGCGTGGCGGCGATCTGCCGGACCATTGTTGGCTTCGTGCCGCCGCCTGCACTGGGGACATCGTCGAGCCGGCTTTGGGGTTGAGAATTGAGATGCTATGAGTCTGAAAGTTTCTGCTATGGAGTAGGTTGCAGATTGCATGCTATATTGCTAGCTAGGGGCTTGATAGAGGATGTGTATATACATTGTTGGTTTGCTAGATATTGTTGATTCTTTGTGTTCCTTAGGCCTTAGCCTTGTAATAATTGTGCATTAAGATGGAACCAGATCTTGTATTGTGGGCATCTGCAAACTGTCCTGTGTTGATAGAGGATGCTGGCATTTCTTATTTTTAGAAACATGGCAAATTGTTTGCCCTAATCTATTAATTAAAAAGAAGAGAATTGATCTATTAATTAGGAAGAAGAGAATTGTCTAGTTAATTTAAGTAAAAACGTGCGAAAACCGATATGTACATATAAAGGAAACTACTCAGAGCGCATGAATACCCCACACCCGTATGGACAATCTGGCAATCGGTCCCAACACACAACAACCTACAACGCAAGGAACCCTTGATGGGAACACCCTATCAAAAGGCAATGGGCAACGCTAAAACCCCAGTAACGATTTAAACCCTGAGGACGAGCTGAGAGATCGAAGGTCATCCAGTGGCGGGCTCTTTTCGCATGGCGCCACTATTCTCGCCTCTACATTTCAGTGACTTCTCCTGCGGGATGCCTCCCCGAGAGAAACCACCCACTTTCTTGCTTTTTCCCTGTGTCACCCCGATAGGAGGCAATCGATCGCCCTTTCTGATCATCATCTGTATGGTCACTAGGGTCCTCTCGCCGTTGTTGAATCCAATGCCGCCACAACCCTGGTGCATATACAAGGAGAGACATGGCACACGGCCAGTAGACCAAGCAACCCTACACATACTCCTCCCTAGTCGCCGTCCCCCTCCTCTTGGTTGCCACCACTCTATATCTTCTAGATGAGATCTAGTCCAAGCTACCACGGTGTTGCTGCTTCCCCATCTTGTAAATTCCGTGACTCCCGATGTGCTGGTCCACACGTTTCCGCGGTTTCTATGACCCATTACGCGTGGACGGGAGCGCCAACACTTTGGTGTTTGATCGGGCAAACTCTTGCGAGGAGAATACTCTCGTGACTGGAGGTATAACCTAATTGCGGAGGTCAGAGGATTTTATCGACATCATCAACTTCTCCTTTGCGTTCACGTGACGTTGAGTATATAATCTCGTTCGGGCACCTTGATACTCTATGTTGGGTTGGTTCGTGTACGTTATTTTTTTTACGCGGCACACTCCCAACAACCTATGCATTCTAGAAGGTGCAAAAATAAAATCATTGGAATATATCAAGACGTGCTCTAATTTTGCAGATCACAACGCGAGTAGCACAACCGTGGAATGAGTCACGATTTGGATGCTCGGTTTGTAAGGTATTTAATTTTTTATTCAAAATTACAAAAAGGGTATAAAGCCCACCGTGCCTCTCCCACCAGGGGGATTCTTACATGGCTGGAAAAGTGACACCTTGTGGTTCACCCATGTGGTCAGACCTCCCCACAACACGCCACATGTCATATGGGGAGGGTGACCTGCCCTGAGAGCACCCTTATAATAGCGTTTCACAAACTACATTAAGATGAACAAAATATAATATATGTGGAACAATTACGACTACAAGGGGAACACGTTTTTAGACCAAGTAAAACAATAAGTTGATGCACCTAAAACACATCATGACTTCTAGTGGAATAAAACTTTGAACTACATGGTACAAAATTTAGTTCTCAGGGAACAAATGAAATCTACAACTGGAAATAAATTCATATCACGTGGAATAAAATCAGGAGAGTAAGAGCGAACACAATTTTTAACCACACGGAACCAAGTTATTACACACGAGAAACAAAATCACACATACCAACAGAGCACAATTTTGTACCAATTGAAATAAAATTTGGATTGTTAAGGCTGAGAGCTTGTATTGTTATGTTTTTTTTGAGATTTAAATGGCTGCGTTTTTATTAATCACCAACATACGATGCCAACAGGTTCGATAACCAAACAGGAGGAACACCCACCCAGGTATTACACACTTTATTTACACAACCTTCTTTGCCTAAATGATGTGTAGCTTCATTGCATGAACGACCTACGTGTTTGATCAATGAATCCTCAAAACCCTTCAACATAGTATTGATATCTTCGACCAGGGGACCATGAACCGAGCGATCAAGTTCCTTGGCCTGAATCTTGCTAACAGCCCCAGCACAGTCCGTTTCAAGGACAAGCTGTTGGATGTATGCAAAAAAGGCAATGTATTTATACATCTGATTCATTAATTATGTTTCGTGTTTACTATGCTATAACTGCTATGATTTATGAATACGTGATTCAGGAGGAAGCTCATACGCACGTGTAGAAAACATGAACAGTAAAAGATACCCTAGTCTTATTTACAGACTAATTTGTTGAATGCTTGATGACCAAGCTTTCATGGTCATGGACATTGTATATGTCAACATCAATCAGTGGCATATTGTTGGAGAACAATATGGCTGGGTAGACCCAAGTTTTGGTATGCTAAGAGATTCCGTTTGTTTTGTCCTTAGCTTATCTCAGAAAGGTTATTATACAACATGTTCTTGAACCATGAGGTTATTAGGGTTGTGTATACTAGAGTAATTGCTTTGGTGTTGTCAACCATCATGACTGTAACTGGGTGATAATAACGGCAGTTACTGGGTGGTTACGAAGGTATGCATGATCATAATGTTCTGAGATGGAAGATTACTCCTCTGTCAAAAGAGAGATATGCCCTGAGCCCACTCAGTATGAGAGGTATCCATTACGTTCTGCAGACAATGCATGGTGAAGTTACACCGTGTGGGATCTCGTAATACGGGAACGAGTACAGGGAACTTGCCGGTTAACGAGATAGACAAAGATGTAGTGAATCAGGAAATATTCATGGAAACATCAACGGAAATGTATATCTCGGGTACAGTTCTGGTATCGCGAGTAATGGGAATGATGTATTAGTAATCGACAGGTTCAACAGAGTGTCTTCGCATAACGGTAGCAGTTATTCAGGTCGTCCTCGGATCTGACCTTGGCCGGTGATTAGACGAGCACGTCTAATTATAGCTATACGTTATCGAACCTATAGGGTGGACACGCTTAAACTAGGATTGGTTAGTTGTGTATATTGGTTGGTCTGGAACATAGTGAGAAATTATCATCAGATTGGATCTACGTGATAGATATATTTATATATCAGAGAGATAATAAAGGCAGACATTGCATGTCTCGGAATGATAGAAGTTACTATCATTATTGGATTTATTCCGAGGGTGTTTATATAAGTGGTAATATTTATCCAGAGTATTTTGTCTGCGAACACTATGTGTCCCGAATCATGTAAAAGTGTTTTATATGATAAGTAATTAATTCGGAGAATATTCTGTAAAAGGAAATATTCAAATAAGAATTAATTAAACAACATATTATTTAGTTAAATATTAATTAAATATTAAATTATTTAATTGATAAATAATTATTGGAAAATTATTAAGGCCAATAAAAGGTGGCTGCCACATGGGCCCTAGGGCCCACATGGCAGCCGCACCACCACTTGGTGGTGGTGGGCCGAGGCGACGCGGGTGCAGCGGCCAGGCGGGCCGACGCGGCCGGGCGGGCCACGCGAGCCGGCGGCCAGGCGGGTGAGGCGGTGCGGCACGGTGGGCCCTACCCAGGTCGGTGCAAGGAAGGAGGGGAGGGGAGATGAGTTGGAGTCCAACTCCAACTCCTCCTCCCAAACCGAATTGGGCTAGGGGTCTTTCCCCTTGTCCAAGTCCCTCCACCCCTTGGCCATCTATATAAACCCCCAACCCCTCCTATTTTGAGACACACAAGACACAATAGAGACTCAATAGACTCTCAAGTTTAGATCTCTTCTAGTTGGTTTAGAGGGATCCTCTAATTAGAGGCAACCTCTCCGATTAGACTAGATCTAATCTCTCTCTTTCTCCTTCTCATGTGTTGAGAACTCCACCTTCATATACACCAGTAGTGCTTCAAGCTTGGACGGTGAAGCCCTGCTGAACCTTTCCCGGCGTACGCGTGCGAGCTCTCGGAGGGGTGAGACGTGTGACCCTCACTCTGCTGGATCAATGAGATCAAGCAAGGAGAAGATGGCGAGATCTCTCTACCAGGCTTGGTTGAGAGAATCGACGACATGCTACATCGACTACGTCATCGACATCGACATCGACGACGGGCTACATCGACTACGTCATCAACACTTCTTTCGCAACTTTGGTGTTCGTAACGTATTCTATCTAGATATTCGGTTCTTCGTATTCGCATGTATCTTAATAAGTATAGATCTTGGGATGTTGCCTAGCATGATAGATGAAAATTTTAAATTTCCGCTGCGCAACCCAATAGTGGTATCAGATCGGTCTATGCATAGATACATGATCTGATCTAGATCACATGGTGTGCGGGCACCGCATAAGTTTGTGCGGGTATGTTACTGAAGTCTTTCTTAACATTTAGTTTATTTATGTTTGCTTCCCGATAAAATATTGAGGATTGTTTCCGACGGCATAGTTTGATTTTATGGACTTCTGGCAATCCGCGGACCTTCCAGCTGCTCCTAGTATGCCCGTCGGCGCCAACGAAGTGCTTCAGTAGCTCCGGGTCTTTCTATAGTTGGTCTCGTTGACTCGATGGTGGAAAGGGCATGTGGACTAGGTCCACACGGGGGTCACGCGCACCAGTGATCGTTTAGATTGGGACCCGCAACGTTTTCGTAATGTTGGGATGTCAATCACCCCGTAATGTCAATCTAGCAACATGAATAATCATGCTTGGTGAGGGCCGTAGTATTTCCGGTTGTCCCGTTGATCCTACAGCCATGCTAAAATATGCAAACAAACATTAGAGGCGTCTAACTCTGTTTTGCAGGACATGTGATGTGGTATAGTCTCGAAATTATATTTTGTTGACTAACCTTTGTTTTGTTCGCCGGTGTGCCGTTGATCCTTGTTCATCGAGCTATGGTGATAGTGGAGGATAGGAGAAGACATGCAAGTGTCGTGAACCTCGACATGGTCACACCGGTGGAGGCGCCACCGGAAGCTAAAGGAAGAAGACTATACTACATCATGAAGTGTTATTTACTTGTGCATGTTTTATATTTGTTTTCTTGCTTTTCCCTTGATTGCACAGTAGACGTGATTATTAGGGAGATTCCTCAGTAGCTGCAGAGTTTAAGTACTTGAGCTAAAATTAAAAATATCAAGCAGTTTGTGCTCTTCCAAGTCGTAGCAGCGTCAAACCGGGTGCTTGTCTTCGGGTCACATGTATCCATGGGCTGAGTTTGACAAGGATTCGGGAGGCATGCATGGAACGTGCATGCAGCAAAAACGGTTGCTTGTCTTGACGTTTGGGCATGACTAGTCATGAGCTCGGAGCACATCCATCGAAAGATGAAACGGAAATCACGGTAGGAAGTGATTGGCAAGGTTGCCTACCCGTCGTAAACTACGATCATTGAGTTGCATCCATCCTTTGATCGTATGTTGGGCGTGGATTTCGTATACACTAATTTGATCATGAGGAATATCAATTTTAGTGGGAGCACTTTATTTAGATTCGTTTGATAGTGCTAGAAATAAATATGAACATGTCTAAGTGAACTTTAATTGTTGTAGATCAATGGCTCGTAACATAGTGCCCACCTTTAACCTTGGACCCCTGATTGAGAAGAAACCCCTGACTGCAAATGGAAGCAACTACTCTGATTGGGTGCGTTCGCTAAGGATTGTTTTTAGGAACGCAAAGAGTGAGTACGTCCTCGATGGCCCTCTTCCTGAGGAGCCAGGTGACGTGGCACCGGAAGCTGAGAGAGATGCATACACCTTGTTGAGTGATATGGCTATCTCTGTTCAATGTCTCATGTTGACATGTATGGAACCTGAGTTGCAGAAAAAATTTGATCAAACTTCTGCGTACAACATGATTGTCGCACTCACGGCCATGTACCAGACTCAGGCTAAGACTGAGCGTTATGAGATAAGAAAGGCACTTTGGTCATGTCACATGGCAAAAGGAAGCTCTGTGAGCAAGCATGTAATCAAGATGTTTGGTTATGGTACGAGGCTTCAGGCTCTGGTATTTCCAATTCCAGCTGAGCTAAGTATAGATGTGGTGTTGGCATCCCTCCCCCCGTCTTACAACAATTTTATCATGAATTACAACATGAATGGGTTGGAGAAAACACCAAATGAGCTCCTCGCAATGCTGAAAACTGCTGAAGCTAGTGTGAGAAGGGAAGCAATCAAGTTTTGATGGTTACCCAGAATACACAGTTCAAGAAGAAGAAAGTCAAGAACTCTAAAGGTGCTAAGGCACTTAACAAGTCTGAGACCTTAGCTCAAATGGATTCCGAGTGTTTCTTTTGCAAGAAGAAAGGACACTGGAAGAGGAACTGCAAGAAGTTCCTGTTGCAGAAGAAGTTACTCTAGAATCCTACTTGAAATAATATTTGTCATCTTACTAGTGACTCTAGAGTATCGATTGCTAAATTATTTTATGCACTCGATATAGGAGAAGCGGCAAGTAAGGAGATGGAGGAGTAAAAGATGGAGATGTGCGTCAAGCTCGGCGCATGAAGTTTCATCCACAAGATGAAGGCATCTCCAATTTACTTTTCAAGTTATAGTTTAAAAGATTTGTGGGTTTCGGCCCGGTTTTGTAATAAGGTCGCAATCTTGGCGATGTAATACTCTTGTGGATTTGTGGGATAAGTTCATCCCGTTTATCATAAGAATATTTTGGATTAATCCCTTCGTGGATAATCAAGTTACAAGTCTTTTGAATTTTTGAGATATCATTTTGTTCTGAAATGTTTTGTGATTATGTTCACACCACCTTCGTGTGGCACTATCATCTCAAATGCATAATATGCATGATGGAAGGAAATTTGAGATATTGTTGTGAGCAACAAGTGAAAGACTTGATGAATTACATTCTTCTTTTCAAGTTTGAATTCATTAGGTATAAAGGCACATAGTGAAGTCAATGAAGGACAAGTTAAAAGATAGTCAAATTTTGATATCTTGAAACTTCGCAATAGTATTTTGGAAATATCGTCTTAGTGATGTAATGAATTGAAATAAAATTCAATTCATGGACTTTTGAATAAGTCAATACTAAGAGTCTTCATATGCAAGTTAGTACTCCAAAGAAACCCATATTAGATTGTTAATTGCTTGATTAATTTTAGCACAGTTATATGTCTTTGAATTTTGCGACATTGTCTTGAAAGAAAGGCTATAAAGGGTCGTGAAAGATCTTGGATACCTTATGAATCTGAAAGATGAATTTGGTTCTAAAGATTAAAAGGGACTTAGAAAGAATAATTTATCTTTCGTTTGTGTCATAGTTTTGAAAGATAAACGATTATGGGACACAAAGTTTTAGGACTTGAGTTTTCTGAAAACTGAAATTCGGCCCTAAAAGGTTGGAAGATAAATAAATTGCTTTGTAGGTTGTTCCAATATTTTAATTGGAAGTCCTCTTGTAAACCACCACATAAGTAACAATGTTTTGTTACTAAGATAGATGTGATTCTTGAGGGTTTTGGACCTTTAAAGAATTCAGTGGGAGGATGGTGATTCTTGAAAAGATTATTTGAATCTTCGGAAATAGTTATCAGAAGTTGTGCAAGCGGAAGCAATTCCAATTGACAATTCTTTTAGACTAATACCGAGAGTCATTACATTGTGTATGACTTCTTGTCAAGAAAAATCACTTAACCAAGGAGCATGTCATTTTCTAGGAAACATGAATGCTAATATAAAATAATAAAAGGTGATAAAAGGTTATATCCGATTTTGACAAGATAGTCATAAAGTAGAATATCATCATTATTAAGTTATTGGAAACTTAATAAATTGGTTCCTTTTCTTGGACTTAAGGAAGATATCAAAACTTGTTTAGTCATGAATTGTATTCTGACAAAATCAAGAGTTGACTACAAAAGATCTAAGGATCTGTAGCATAGTTTTGATAATCAGAAAAATGCATTGCTAGTTTAATCTATATGAGATATTAATAAGACAAATTCCTACATAGAATTTTTTTGATCGAGGTAGTGTACTAAGTACAGCTCGAGGGTCTTATTAATTGAATATAGAACTAGTAATCAAGTTATTTGTCTAAGACAAATAAAGAAGGATGATATTGAAAGATTGGATAATAAAGTATGAAGCAAAATAAACTTTGTTTAAAAGGTTTCATAAAGGAAAGTGCAGGTCATAGTTTCAAAGAAATCGGTGGGAGCTTAAAAGTGTTATTAAAATTTTGAGTGACATCGAATGGCATGCTTTTTGATGGAGTGCCACCGTCGGTGGCTTCTTGGAAGGAAAGATTCAGAGTAGAATTTTCGTTGTTACAGCATAGGACTAAGTCCTCTCTACATCCTTTCATCTTTTCTTTAGTAGAACAGCTTTAATTCTTCCTGACCCGTTTGTACTTTTGTAAATATTGCTAAGTCTTTTTAATATAGAGGCAGTAGGAGCCTTTCCTACTGTCATAAAATTCCAAAAAAAAATTTGAGTGACATGATAGATAATTGTTTTATTTGATTGTGTAGTATGACATTAAAAGTTTTTAATGATATACACACATGGAACATATTATTAACCATATTAGGAGGTATCCTGATAGTGGTATAATATTATATTGCGAAAATTTCACTAGGATGTTTTGAACTTGGTTCAATGCATGGGATAATTTATGTTCTCATAAAGATAGAGAAATTCATGTGCAAGATCCATAGCTGTTGAAAAACAATGGTGAGCATGATCAAGTGATTATAATCTTGATCATAAAGAGAATTTCTTGGCTAGTGTAATTTTGAGATCAAATATGAATAATTACAATTAATTGTTGACAAGTTGAATTTTGTAACAAAAGTTCAATTGACTCCAATTAAAATTGAGTATTCTCCATAAGGTGTATTTTGAAGAAGTTACTTCAAATGGGAGAACAACTCATAAATGTAAGAGTTACATTGGAAAATCTTATGAGATAAGTATAAAGACAAGCCAAGGTGTGATAACGGAGTTTCTTTGAAATCCGTGTATCAAGAAATGTTTAAAAACATGGGGTTGCATTACGAAAACTACATCAAGTAGCAAAGTGAGTGGGAGTACTAGAAACTTCCAAAAAGGGGTTATCGGTTCATTGAATGAACTAGGTGTGGATCTTTGCAAAAGAAACAACAAGTTGTGCAAACAATGGAATTGTTTTCTTAGTTAAAGAACCAAGGTTACACCTTGTATAACCAGAGCTACAAGTGATCATATGATCAATAAATGCTATCCAAGAAAAAGGTTTTGTTCCTGCATAGAAATAATAAAAGTTCACGCTGTCCAATTTAGGACTAAAGACAAGAGTCGAACCACAAGAGTGAGCATGAGAAAAACACCGAACATCTCCTCAAATGTTAAACTTATGCAAACTAGATATTGCCAGTTGTGCAAGTGGGAGACTGTTGGATGTATGACCAAAAGGCAATGTATTTATACATCTGATTCATTAATTATGTTTCGTGTTTACTATACTATAACTGCTATGATTTCTGAATACGTGATTCAGGAGAAAGCTCATACGCACGTGTAGAAAACATGAACAGTAAAAGATACCCTAGTCTTATTTACAAACTAATTTGTTGAATGCTTGATGACCAAGCTTTCATGGTCATGGACATTGTATATGTCAGCATCAATGAGTGGCATATTGTTGGAGAACAATATGGCTGGGTAGACCCAAGTTTTGGTATGCTAAGAGATTCCGTTTGTTTTGTCCTTAGCTTATCTCAGAAAGGTTATTATACAACATGTCCTTGAACCATGAGGTTATTAGGGTTGTGTATACTAGAGTAATTGTTTTGGTGCTGTCAACCATCACGGCCGTAACTGGGTGATCATAACGGCAGTTACTGGGTGGTTACGAAGGTATGCATGATCATAATGTTCTGAGATGGAAGATTACTCCTCTATCAAAATAGAGATACGCCCTGGTCCCACTCGGTATGAGAGGTATCCATTACGTTCTGCAGACAATGCATGGTGAAGTTACACCGTGTGGGACATCGTAATATGGGAACGAGTAAGGGAACTTGCCGGTTAACGATATAGACAAAGATGTAGCGAATCAGGAAAGATTCATGGCAACATCAACGGAAATGTATATCTCGGGTAAAGTTCTGGTATCGCGAGTAATGGGAATGATGTATTGTAACATCCCAAGAATTTGGAATGTTTAAAAATCACTAAAAATTTAAAACTATTGTTTGGGATAAAATAAAATTTGAAAAGCATGCATGCATTCATCAACATCATGTCACTTATGCATTTAAAATACAAATTTCTTGGATTTAATTCCAAATATCAAGCCGTAAATTAGAAATTACATAAAAGGGCATATATAAGCTCAACACGGGGTTTCGATTTTCATTAAATTATTTTGTGGCCTAAGTACTTCCAAAAGGGTCCCTTTATTACGAGACTTTCAAAACACATCCTTACGTATTTTTTCTGAAGAAGTTTGGTTCAAGTTTGAATTAAAGATTGTGTGCAAACAATTAAAAACAGGACAATAAAAAACGAATCGGACCAGCCAGCCTCGGCCCAAGAAGGGGCCAGCCCAACACCAGCCCAACAGCAGCGATTCAGCCTCTTCTCCATCACGTACCTGGGAAGAAAATCCCAGAACGAGCAGAGTACGTACGTTACTCGAAACTGCCCGCAAAATCCTCAATCTCTTCCGATTCTTTTATTCTTTGGCCACGAAACTCCGGGTATATATACCCCTTAACCCTAGGCATCTATTACCCTGACTTATCCCAAAAACCGGCCGCTAGGCTGCCCGAATTTCGGTCTGAAATCGATCTACCGCCGCCGCCACCATTGACGAGGTTCAAAGGTTTTCACCGCCGTCTCGCACAACTCTAACCTCTCTAGACGCGTCAATCCTTTCACCCTCATTTTTCCGCACCTCCTAAATTTTTCGTTTTCGGAAACGGTGTACCAGGACGCTCGTTCTTGTCGCCGGAACGCCGCCGGTACAGGAGCTCGGAAAGCAGTCGCTCCCGCCGTTTGGATCAGCCGGAGACGTCGCCGAGTACGCCATCGAGTTTGCCATGATCACCTCTGACTTTTTCCGCCGTCTCCAAGCCTGGAGGAGCAGCAGCACGCCGTCGACGAACGCACCCGAGCTTCAGTTCGCCACCGTCGTCATCTTCTCCGGTGAGCACAACCATGTCCAGGACGAGTTCATCCCTGGCCGTTAGATCACCAATCCATGGTTAAGATTAGAACCACTTGATGAAGGGGTATGGGCGAATCAGACGCCGCCGCGTGGCAGCAGCGTCAGCTGCGCAGTCAGCGCCGCGTCAGCCCCACGTCGCCAACTGGGTCAACCTGGTCAACTTGTTTTTCCTCGAAATTAATAAAATTTCAGAAAATGTCTTAACCTTGTAAAATCCATATCTTTCTAACCGTTTGGCCAAATTTAACAAAATTTGCATCCACAGATTTAGAAAAATGAGAAGAATTTATTGAACCAATAAAATTGATAGTTTGCATCATGCATAATCATTTATTTTGCAGAACCGTTTAAACCTAATTTTGAGTGTAAAATATGTTCTGTAAATTATTTTCGAGACAATCCAATTCCAATAGCGTGTATTTGTAACCCTCTGTCTAGAGGAGTCATATTTAGTATTTTTTTAGAATGTTTTAATAACATAACCTTATTTTTTTTTGTCTAAAGCCTTGTTAGGTGTTTTTACAAAAGTTTAAAATTTATTAACTGCAATAAAATTTGACATGAAGCATCATGCATACATTAGAACAGAGAGTAAATAAAATTGATTTACTTTATTTTGATTGTGTCACTTTATAATCATGCATATCATGTTTTTGTATTGCCATTGTTGTATGGAGTGTTTATGTTTAGCATTATGTGTTATGTTATAGATTGAAATGGAGTGCCGCGTTCTTCGTTGAAAATAGTGTGTGAGAAACGACAACTTCCAAAGGCAAGTGACACCCACTCATAAAAGTCATATTATTTTTCTCTACTGCATTGTAGATTTTTCAGTAGTATGCATGATAGGTTTACTACTATTATACTATGCTATGCAAACCTTTTAGGATAGCCATATGACCACCTTAGTAGTGACCTATTATAATTTAGTGGAAGTACATGTTGCAAAAATGATTGTTTTATTGTAGATGTGATAAGTGAAAAATTCACTAAATTAATTTACCGCCTGGGTGGATTGGTTTGATAGAGGATGATGTGAGTGGAGTGGCTACTCAGGCCTACGGTAGCATGGTTGTCTTCGCCCAAGATAGTTTCTACTTGGGGCCATGTTGCGTGTAGTGTGAACCTGAGTACGCTCACTTGTGGACGGCCACCCAGGGTTCGAGATTTTACGTCACTTCATGTTTGTTGCCCGAAGCGTGCAACCACTAGTCATATGGGCTTTGTCTTGACGGAGTATGTTGTGTGGACCTGGGTCAGTGAGATCTGAAGATGTAGCGGGATAGTCGGGCGGTGATCTCGCTAGTAGTACCATGGGAAAACACTTCTGAAAAGTCTCGTCTCGATCTTCTTCTTTTCCTTATCACTAAATATGTGTAAAGGATAGTTTGGGTTGATTGAGTCTAGTGGTGAAAGTGCACCAGCTCTGCAGAGTGTGTTAAACTAAGATCTTAGCCGTGTCCCCGGTTATGGACAGTACGTGTCTTCGAACAAGGTAGTGTATGGAAAATCTCTTCATTCCAATTTCATAATAAAACTTGATGGGTGAACTCGGGTAAATGAGACACTGGATGCGTTCCAGGGTTGTGTCTCATATTGTTATGTTGAGAATTAAAATACTTGGTGAAAAGTAGGACAAAATTGGCTTTAATTATGCAAATCAGCCTCAAACTCCACTCAGCCAAATATTCATGTAGTAAATAGGTTGCCATTTATATCCACTAGTGTCATCTTGCCACCACAATTCAATTGTGCTGTCCAGTATAGTCTGGCTGTAACTCATCGTTGCAGGTTCGTCCGACGAAGAGTGAGGAGTCGTTTAGGATCTCGAGTCTACAACCAACATGCTTGCCTGTGGCGCATGAAGATGATGGAGGCTCACTGCTATATTTATTCCGCTGTGCTGAACTTTGTATAATGCTAGCCCTTGAGGTTATGCAAGTTGTAATGTTTTTGTAAGTTTGGATCATGCGATATAATAATATTTGACGCATTTGCATGATATACATCTTGAACTGTGGTGCTAGCTTATTGATCCAGGGACTAGCACAGTTACACAGGGATCTCAACCTTATAGTAAAAGGTGAGGTCGCTACATGTATTAGTAATCGACAGGTTCAACAGAGTGTCTTCTCATAACGGTAGCAGTTATTCAGGTCGTCCTCGGATCTGACCCTGGCCGGTGATTAGATGAGCACATCTAATTATAGCTACACGTTATCGAACCTGTATGGTGAATACGCTTAAACTAGGATTGGTTAGTTGTGTATATTGGTTGATCTGGAACATAGTGAGAAAGTATCGTCGGATTGGATCTGCGTGATAGACATATTTATACATTAGAGAGATAATAAAGGCAGACATTAGATGTCCCGGAATGATAGAAGTTACTATCATTATTGGATTTATTCTGAGGGTGTTTATATAAGTGGTAATATTTATCCAGAGTATTTTGTCTGCGGACACTAGGTGTCCCAGATAATGTAAAATTGTTTTATATGATAAGTAATTAATTCGGGGAATATTCTGTAAAAGGAAATATTCAAATAAGAATTAATTAGACAAAATATTATTTAGTTAAATATTAAAATATTTAATTGATAAATAATTAATGGAAAAATAAGGCCAATAAAGGGTGGCTGCCACATGGGCCCTAGGGCCCACACGGCAGCCGCACCACGACTAGGTGGTGGTGGGCTGAGGCGACGCGGGCGCAGCGGCCAGGCGGGCCGGGGCGGACGCGGGCGAGCGACGCGGGCGCAGACGGCCCGGCGGGCCGACGTGGCCGGGCGGGCCACGCGAGCTGGCGGCCAGGTGATGCACCTAAAATGCATCTACTTTTTTAAGCACTTTGCTTCATAATTTGCTCCTGAATCTTCCCATATTTGAATAAACCTGCTGAATCTGATGTTGTTTTTAGCAAAGTCTCGTTTCTGGTTATTTTTGCAGGAAATTAAATCGGGGAAAAATACCACGTCATTTTTTATGGAAAAGGAGGACAACGTGCAAAGGATGGACACGAGGAAGCGCCGGAGGCCCAAAAGGGGGCCCCACGCGGCCAGATCCTTGGGCCGCGTGGGCCCACCAAATGGAGCCTCGGGCGCCGCCTCTCCTTCGGCTTTTCGCGTACCCCCTCATATATACGAAAAAGTGGGTGCCCTAAGAGGAGGGGAGCTTTCGCGAAACACACCGCCGCCACCACCACGATCTTCGTTTTCGGAGACAGATTGATCCAGGATTTCTCCCCGGTGGAGGGATCCGGAGACCGTCTTCACCGCCATCTTCACCGCCTTCATCTCCATCGACCATGAGCTCCTCTCCATCACCATGTGTGAGTAGTCCGCTGTAGGCATGTGAGGTGGATGGGGATTGGATGAGATTGATCATGTAATGATACCCGTTGTTCGAGATCTTAGGGGTTTATCTTGAGGATATTTTTGTATTGTGTTGATGCACTTATGCTATACTTAATGCTTGTTACTAGGGCCCGAGTGGCATGATTTCAGTACTGAACTTATTTTGCTTCATCATATAATTGAGTTTGGTATTTATCTGCAAAGTGTATCACCTGCTATTATGTTGAACCTGCGAACCCTAAAAGTGACAGTATAGGGAAAACAAGGGGGAGATGTTTTAGTTTGAGGATTCTATGTGTTCATGAAGTGTTAATGCGTTGTTCCGGGCTATTCGAAAGGGTAGACCTTAATTACCTGTAGTTCCAAGTTGGCCCCGGTGAAATGGGCAGGTAGGACAATAGATGTTGTGCAAATTCTCTTGGTTAGTACGCACAACTAATTATGGAACACATACCTACATATATCGGAGTTAGAGATAAGTCCCATTGCTATTATATCTTATTATATGATCAATCTTATTCATGCAACACCCCGCTATCACCTCATGCCTACGTTTTAAATCTCTGAGTTACACTTTCACTTTTCCGGTGAAAACTGGGAAACCCTTGTTCACTACTGCTGTTCTATTTGCTACTTGAATCATACTACTGCCATCACTATCACTGCTGCAAGTTTATTGATATACAGGTGTGGTTGAGAGTGACGCCTCAATTGCCAAAGTCTTATTGGTATTCTTGTGTTCCCATCGTGTCGAACTATAAATTTGGGTAATACTTCCCAACGAAGATTTCAGCGATCCCCTATACTTGTGGGCATCAAGACATTTTCTGGCGCCGTTGCCGGGGAACCTAGCTTTATTGGTAAGACAACTTGTTATCATTTATTTGCTGCATTTGCTTTTTCCTAACCATGGGAAAGGAAAAATTACTCCGAAGGAAGTGAGGCCTTCAACTACTCGTAGAGGTACGGATTGCCAAGTAGGCCAAACTTTTCACCTAATGTGCTTCTGCTATTGTTGCTAAGAAGAAAGAAAAAGCTTTATCTAGTTCACCATTGTCTAAGATGTCTACTAGTATTGAAAATAATTTAATATGTGGTAGCGTAGACAAAGAAGTGACACCTGAAACATCTGAGATAACTGAAACACCTGAATCTGCTATTATTGAAAATGTTGAGTCTGAATTAGAAGATAATGAATATTGTGATGATGAACATGAAACTTCTTCTGAGGAAGAGGATGCATTTACTATGGCTTTTATGGATTCGAATTTTGATAAATTGGATAAACTTGATATCTATAAAAATTCTCCTCTTGATGATTATTTCCCTGTTACTGAGAAAATGAATGCTCCAGCTATTAAAATTAAAGACAAAGATTATGAGTTTAGTGTTGATCCTGAAATAATTGAAAAAGCTGAGAAGTATAAGTTTTATGGGAGAGACAATGAGTTCCCTTTTGAACACATTGCTGATTTGCATGATTTATCTGTGTTATTTGGTAAAGATGAAATCCACCAACGCTATTATTTCTTAAAGTTGTTTCCTTTTACTTTGGGAGGAAATGCTAAAACTTGGTATAATCGTTTAGAACCTGGATGTATTACTAGCAAGGAGGAATGCTTGCAGGTATTTTATAATAAATATTTCCCTGCTGATAAGATTCATGGTTTAACTATTGAGATTAGCAACTTTTCACAAACAGAGAAGGAGGATTTACCCCAAGCTTGGGGGAGGTACAGTAAGATGGTTAGGAAATGTCCTACCCATGGCTTCAAGAATAATGAAATACTTGATATATTTTACAATGGACTAACTGAAAATACAAGAGGCTATCTTGATAGTATTGCAGGTAGTGTTTTCAGGGAAAGGACCGTTGATGAAGCAATTGAGTTATTGGAAACTATCTCTAGAAACTATGAAGATTGGAATATTGAAATAATAGATGACAGAGAGATATTTCCAGAGAAGAAAGGAGGTATTCTTGAATTAAACAAAGAGGCAATGAAGGGAGCCTCCAAGGATATGAAAGAGAAGGGAATTAAAACCTCTCATCTTAAGGAATTATCTGAAATGGGTGTTAAACTTCCTATTGATCGACCATGTTTTCCAATCCCAGTCAATGCTATAAGCTCTTTGGAAGGTAATGAAAAGGTAACACCTCCTATTGATGTATCATATGTTAATGATTTTGCTTATCATAATAAACCTGAAGAGCATGATATTAGAATGAATATGATGGAAAACTCTCATAAAATTAAATTCCTTCGTGAAAATATAAATGCTAGTGTGGGAGAAGTTAGAAGAATTGTTAAACACTGTGAAATGATGAATAATCAAATTGAACAAATGGTTTCTCTTCAAAATCAATTGTATGAAAATCTTATTGAGAAGAAACAGGTTTGTGGGGTTAGTACTAGAGGTGGTGCAAGTACTCAGGACCCTGACTATCCTGAAAACCATCCCAAGAGAAAAGAGCAAGAGGCTCTCAAAAGGAAATCTTCTGCAGGAAAATCTCCCAATGGAAACAAAGGCATTGATGATTCTCAAGAACAAGACAATGATATTTCTATTTCTGATGCTGAGACCGAAGATGATAATGTTGAAGAAGAGGAATCATCTCCACCTGAAGAAGATCAACATGAAGTTGAAAATATTGCAGAACCTGAACCTCCTGAAAAGGAAGACCCTCAACCATCTACTGAGAAGAACAAAAAGAAGAATCATCCAAATCCACAAAAAGGTAAAGAGAGGGATCCATGGGTACAAAGACCCATACCATATCCCCAAGAGGTAATGAAATCTTTGGATGATGCTAGGTTTGAGAATTTTTTGAGTTGATTAAAAATTTATGTTTGCAAATTCCTCTTGTTGATGCTATTAAAATTCCTCCATACTCAAAATATATGAAAGATATTGTCACTAATAAAAGGAAGATACCTAATGATGCAATTACTGCTATGCTTGCTGATTATTCATTTGAAGGAAAATTGCCTGAAAAGCGTGGAGATCCTGGTATTCCGACTATTCCTTGTCATATTAAAGAAACTTATGTGAAATATGCACTATGTGATTTAGGAGCTGGTGTTAGTGTTATGCCTTTTTCTTTATATAAGAAACTTAACCTAAACAAATTGGTTCCAACTGAAGTTTCATTGCAAATGGCTGATAAATCAACTGCTGTGCCTATAGGTATATGTGAGGATGTTCCTATCTCTATTGCTAATGTGTTAATTCCTACAGACTTTGTTATATTAGAAATGCCTGAGGATGATAATCTATCTATTATTCTTGGAAGACCCTTTTTAAACACTGCAGGAGCTGTGATAAATTGCACTGAGAGCAAAGTGACATTTAATGTCAAAGGAAATGAGCATACTATCTATTTTCCCAAGAAGAATCCTGTTACAATGATAAACAAGAGTGTGAATTCTATTCAAAGAAATACTATTATGATTGGAAGCTTTGAAATTGCACTACCACCTCCTGAACCAAAATATGCTATCTTGATGATTGGAACTATTCCAATCAAGTATGAGGTATCTTGAAACTCTTCTTTATATATATAAAATAAGAATCATGTATTATATCTTTTGCATATTATTAATGAGACTTGATCAACCTCATTACTAATGTGGAAATGATGAAAACTTGATTCCCATAAAAATTTGTATTGCATTTTAATTTTATTTATCTTAGAATTTTAGAGTATATGCATAATCATAATTATTTCAGAGTTCAGAAATTCCAGAATATGAAGTTTGAAAAATTCTCTTTAGAAAATTGTCTCTGAAAATTCCAGAAAAATTTGGAGGTAAGTTATTTAACCAGAGGGACCATCTGCCAGAAGTGGGACACCAGGGACCAAAATGGGTGTCCCACGCGGCCAGATTCCTTGGCCGCGTGGGACCCACCAACTTTGTCCCCAGGTGGTGTTAGGTGAGTGTCCTGTGCCCATCTCCTTCCCCTCGACAGAAAACCACTTCCAGGTATTTTTCCCAAATTTTCCCGAGCTCGTTCTTCCTGCTATCTTGGATCTCCAAGTTTAGGGCAGATTTTTCAAATCTGTTTGGTGGGATTGCTCCTTGGTATGTGACTCCTCCACCCATCCAATTATTTTTTGTTCTTGTGCCTCATGTATGAAGTATTTTGCTGCACTAGGTGTCACCTAATATGCTTGAGAAATCCATGGATTTAAGTTTTCTAGTTGATATGGATGCATGATATTGATGTGGAGACTAGTTATGGATGGCTCAATGTTGTTTTAGAGTGCTACATCTTAATTTTTGTTGAATATTATTTATGGGCAGCAAGGTACCATGATGAACAAAGGCAAGGCATTGCTTGGGATGAGCTCAAGACCGAGGAGAAGAGCATCTAAAGTCTCCCTTAATTATGATGACAACCATCTTTGGGAGGATGATGCAGTTTTTGTGGGGGAGAAGCTGAAGATCCATACAACTAGATGGCAAGACCCCCATGTTCTTGAGCAGTGGGGGATGAAAGAAGACTTCGACACCTTCGCCAATGCAACTGGTTTGCTTGAGTTTGCCCAAAATCCACGAGGTACATACGAGGTACATACAAACAGAGAAGCAGGATTTACCCCAAGCTTGGGGGAGGTACAGTAAGATGATTAGGAAATGTCCTACCCATGGCTTCAAGAATAATGAAATACTTGATATATTTTACAATGGACTAACCAAAAATACAAGAGGCTATCTTGATAGTATTGCAGGTAGTGTTTTCAGGGAAAGGACCGTTGATGAAGCAATTGAGTTATTGGAAACTATTTCTAGAAACTATGAAGATTGTAATATTGAAATAATAGATGACAGAGAGATATTCCCAGAGAAGAAAGGAGGTATTCTTGAATTAAACAAAGAGGCAATGAAGGGAGCCTCCAAGGATATGAAAGAGAAGGGAATTAAAACCTCTCATCTTAAGGAATTATCTGAAATGGGTGTTAAACTTCCTGTTGATCGACCATGTTTTCCAATCCCAGTCAATGCTATAAGCTCTTTGGAAGGTAATGAAAAGGTAACACCTCCTATTGATGTATCATATGTTAATGATTTTGCTTATCATAATAAACCTGAAGAGCATGATATTAGAATGAATATGATGGAAAACTCTCATAAAATTAATTTCCTTCGTGAAAATATAAATGCTAGTGTGGGAGAAGTTAGAAGAATTGTTAAACACCGTGAAATGATGAATAATCAAATTGAACAAATGGTTTCTCTTCAAAATCAATTGTATGAAAATCTTATTGAGAAGAAACAGGTTTGTGGGGTTAGTACTAGAGGTGGTGCAAGTACTCAGGACCCTGACTATCCTGAAAACCATCCCAAGAGAAAAGAGCAAGAGGCTCTCAAAAGGAAATCTTCTGCAGGAAAATCTCCCAATGGAAACAAAGGCATTGATGATTCTCAAGAACAAGACAATGATATTTCTATTTCTGATGCTGAGACCGAAGATGATAATGTTGAAGAAGAGAAATCATCTCCACCTGAAGAAGATCAACATGAAGTTGAAAATATTGCAGAACCTGAACCTCCTGAAAAGGAAGACCCTCAACCATCTACTGAGAAGAACAAAAAGAAGAATCATCCAAATCCACAAAAAGGTAAAGAGAGGGATCCATGGGTACAAAGACCCATACCATATCCCCAAGAGGTAATGAAATCTTTGGATGATGCTAGGTTTGAGAGATTTTTTGAGTTGATTAAAAATTTATGTTTGCAAATTCCTCTTGTTGATGCTATTAAAATTCCTCCATACTCAAAATATATGAAAGATATTGTCACTAATAAAAGGAAGATACCTAATGATGCAAATACTGCTATGCTTGCTGATTATTCATTTGAAGGAAAATTGCCTGAAAAGCGTGGAGATCCTGGTATTCCGACTATTCCTTGTCATATTAAAGAAACTTATGTGAAATATGCACTATGTGATTTAGGAGCTGGTGTTAGCGTTATGCCTTTCTCTTTATATAAGAAACTTAACCTAAATAAATTGGTTCCAACTGAAGTTTCATTGCAAATGGCTGATAAATCAACTGCTGTGCCTATAGGTATATGTGAGGATGTTCCTATCTCTATTGCTAATGTGTTAATTCCTACAGACTTTGTTATATTAGAAATGCCTGAGGATGATAATCTATCTATTATTCTTGGAAGACCCTTTTTAAACACTGCAGGAGCTGTGATAAATTGCACTGAGTGCAAAGTGACATTTAATGTCAAAGGAAATGAGCATACTATCTATTTTCCCAAGAAGAATCCTGTTACAATGATAAACAAGAGTGCGAATTCTATTCAAAGAAATACTATTATGATTGGAAGCTTTGAAATTGCACTACCACCTCCTGAACCAAAATATGCTATCTTGATGATTGGAACTATTCCAATCAAGTATGAGGTATCTTGAAACTCTTCTTTATATATATAAAATAAGAATCATGTATTATATCTTTTACATATTATTAATGAGACTTGATCAACCTCATTACTAATGTGGAAATGATGAAAACTTGATTCCCATAAAAATTTGTATTGCATTTTAATTTTATTTATCTTAGAATTCTAGAGTATATGCACAATCATAATTATTTCAGAGTTCAGAAATTCCAGAATATGAAGTTTGAAAAATTCTCTTTAGAAAATTGTCTCTGAAAATTCCAGAAAAATTTGGAGGTAAGTTATTTAACCAGAGGGACCACCTGCCAGAAGTGGGACACCAGGGACCAAAATCGGGTGTCCCACGCGGCCAGATCCTTGGGCCGCGTGGGACCCACCAACTTTGTCCCCAGGAGGTGTTAGGTGAGTGTCCTATGCCCATCTCCTTCCCCTCGACAGAAAACCACTTCCAGGTATTTTTCCCAAATTTTCCCGAGCTCGTTCTTCCTGCTATTCTTGGATCTCCAAGTTTAGGGCAGATTTTTCAAATCTGTTTGGTGGGATTGCTCCTTTGTATGTGACTCCTCCACCCATCCAATTATTTTTTGTTCTTGAGCCTCATGTATGAAGTATTTTGCTGCACTAGGTCTCACCTAATATGCTTGAGAAATCCATGGATTTAAGTTTTCTAGTTGATATGGATGCATGATATTGATGTGGAGACTAGTTATGGATGGCTCAATGTTGTTTTAGAGTGCTACATCTTAATTTTTGTTGAATCTTATTTATGGGCAGCAAGGTACCATGATGAACAAAGGCAAGGCATTGCTTGGGATGAGCTCAAGACCGAGGAGAAGAGCATCTAAAGTCTCCCTTAATTATGATGACAACCATCTTTGGGAGGATGATGCAGTTTTTGTGGGGGAGAAGCTGAAGATCCATACAAATAGATGGCAAGACCCCCATGTTCTTGAGCAGTGGGGGATGAAAGAAGACTTCGACACCTTCGCCAATGCAACTGGTTTGCTTGAGTTTGCCCAAAATCCACGAGGTACATACGAGGTACATACAAACAGAGAAGCAGGATTTACCCCAAGCTTGGGGGAGGTACAGTAAGATGATTAGGAAATGTCCTACCCATGGCTTCAAGAATAATGAAATACTTGATATATTTTACAATGGACTAACTGAAAATACAAGAGGCTATCTTGATAGTATTGCAGGTAGTGTTTTCAGGGAAAGGACCGTTGATGAAGCAATTGAGTTATTGGAAACTATCTCTAGAAACTATGAAGATTGGAATATTGAAATAATAGATGACAGAGAGATATTCCAGAGAAGAAAGGAGGTATTCTTGAATTAAACAAAGAGGCAATGAAGGGAGCCTCCAAGGATATGAAAGAGAAGGGAATTAAAACCTCTCATCTTAAGGAATTATCTGAAATGGGTGTTAAACTTCCTATTGATCGACCATGTTTTCCAATCCCAGTCAATGCTATAAGCTCTTTGGAAGGTAATGAAAAGGTAACACCTCCTATTGATGTATCATATGTTAATGATTTTGCTTATCATAATAAACCTGAAGAGCATGATATTAGAATGAATATGATGGAAAACTCTCATAAAATTAAATTCCTTCGTGAAAATATAAATGCTAGTGTGGGAGAAGTTAGAAGAATTGTTAAACACTGTGAAATGATGAATAATCAAATTGAACAAATGGTTTCTCTTCAAAATCAATTGTATGAAAATCTTATTGAGAAGAAACAGGTTTGTGGGGTTAGTACTAGAGGTGGTGCAAGTACTCAGGACCCTGACTATCCTGAAAACCATCCCAAGAGAAAAGAGCAAGAGGCTCTCAAAAGGAAATCTTCTGCAGGAAAATCTCCCAATGGAAACAAAGGCATTGATGATTCTCAAGAACAAGACAATGATATTTCTATTTCTGATGCTGAGACCGAAGATGATAATGTTGAAGAAGAGGAATCATCTCCACCTGAAGAAGATCAACATGAAGTTGAAAATATTGCAGAACCTGAACCTCCTGAAAAGGAAGACCCTCAACCATCTACTGAGAAGAACAAAAAGAAGAATCATCCAAATCCACAAAAAGGTAAAGAGAGGGATCCATGGGTACAAAGACCCATACCATATCCCCAAGAGGTAATGAAATCTTTGGATGATGCTAGGTTTGAGAATTTTTTGAGTTGATTAAAAATTTATGTTTGCAAATTCCTCTTGTTGATGCTATTAAAATTCCTCCATACTCAAAATATATGAAAGATATTGTCACTAATAAAAGGAAGATACCTAATGATGCAATTACTGCTATGCTTGCTGATTATTCATTTGAAGGAAAATTGCCTGAAAAGCGTGGAGATCCTGGTATTCCGACTATTCCTTGTCGTATTAAAGAAACTTATGTGAAATATGCACTATGTGATTTAGGAGCTGGTGTTAGTGTTATGCCTTTTCTTTATATAAGAAACTTAACCTAAAAAATTGGTTCCAACTGAAGTTTCATTGCAAATGGCTGATAAATCAACTGCTGTGCCTATAGGTATATGTGAGGATGTTCCTATCTCTATTGCTAATGTGTTAATTCCTACAGACTTTGTTATATTAGAAATGCCTGAGGATGATAATCTATCTATTATTCTTGGAAGACCCTTTTTAAACACTGCAGGAGCTGTGATAAATTGCACTGAGAGCAAAGTGACATTTAATGTCAAAGGAAATGAGCATACTATCTATTTTCCCAAGAAGAATCCTGTTACAGTGATAAACAAGAGTGTGAATTCTATTCAAAGAAATACTATTATGATTGGAAGCTTTGAAATTGCACTACCACCTCCTGAACCAAAATATGCTATCTTGATGATTGGAACTATTCCAATCAAGTATGAGGTATCTTGAAACTCTTCTTTATATATAAAATAAGAATCATGTATTATATCTTTTGCATATTATTAATGAGACTTGATCAACCTCATTACTAATGTGGAAATGATGAAAACTTGATTCCCATAAAAATTTGTATTGCATTTTAATTTTATTTATCTTAGAATTTTAGAGTATATGCATAATCATAATTATTTCAGAGTTCAGAAATTCCAGAATATGAAGTTTGAAAAATTCTCTTTAGAAAATTGTCTCTGAAAATTCCAGAAAAATTTGGAGGTAAGTTATTTAACCAGAGGGACCATCTGCCAGAAGTGGGACACCAGGGACCAAAATGGGGTGTCCCACGCGGCCAGATTCCTTGGCCGCGTGGGACCCACCAACTTTGTCCCCAGGTGGTGTTAGGTGAGTGTCCTGTGCCCATCTCCTTCCCCTCGACAGAAAACCACTTCCAGGTATTTTTCCCAAATTTTCCCGAGCTCGTTCTTCCTGCTATCTTGGATCTCCAAGTTTAGGGCAGATTTTTCAAATCTGTTTGGTGGGATTGCTCCTTGGTATGTGACTCCTCCACCCATCCAATTATTTTTTGTTCTTGTGCCTCATGTATGAAGTATTTTGCTGCACTAGGTGTCACCTAATATGCTTGAGAAATCCATGGATTTAAGTTTTCTAGTTGATATGGATGCATGATATTGATGTGGAGACTAGTTATGGATGGCTCAATGTTGTTTTAGAGTGCTACATCTTAATTTTTGTTGAATATTATTTATGGGCAGCAAGGTACCATGATGAACAAAGGCAAGGCATTGCTTGGGATGAGCTCAAGACCGAGGAGAAGAGCATCTAAAGTCTCCCTTAATTATGATGACAACCATCTTTGGGAGGATGATGCAGTTTTTGTGGGGAGAAGCTGAAGATCCATACAACTAGATGGCAAGACCCCCATGTTCTTGAGCAGTGGGGGATAAAAGAAGACTTCGACACCTTCGCCAATGCAACTGGTTTGCTTGAGTTTGCCCAAAATCCACGAGGTACATACGAGGAACTCTCGCGAGAATTCCTCTCCACATTCAGGTTTGAGGGCCCTGAGATCTACAAGCACAGTAAGAAGAGTAAGGCACCCACTCCTACCTTTGTTTGTAAATTTACTATGAGGGGGGAGCGCCTTGTTATGTCTTTGGAGGAGTTTTGCAAAGCTATTGGTGTGGAAAACAGGGGTAGTTGGGATGAAACCCGTGCTGACTCCAACCAGGAGCTTGTTGCATTTTGGCACTCTATTTCTGTTAACTCTCATGATAGATTGAATAGGGGTAAATTTACTCATATACAGCACCCAAGTTTGAGATACTTTGCGTTGTTCCTTGCAAGAGGATTTCTTGCTAGAGACAACAATTCTGCTTGCACGGGACCAATGGTTTATTTACTTAAATGTGCAAAAGAAAACACCACATGTGAGTATAACTTGGGAGTCATTCTTGCTAGATCCTTGCATACGGCTGTGAGTAGAAATATTACTGATCAAACCCCTATTTATGCTGGTGCTATTGCTACTTTAGTGTATGAATACATTAAAGATGAAAGAGGTTATGGTGATAACATGGGTACTCCTGTGATGGAGTCCAATTTACTCGATTTTGCTTTGACTACCCGTATGGATATAAGTGTGATGCATGGGGATCATTATTGGTATAACTATTTGAGTACTAATGGACAAAGAGTGCCCATTAGGCTCCCCCGTGCTGACCTTTTTGACAGGAGTACCGGAAAATGGATTGTGGAAGAGATGCCGCCTCAAGAGGAGCCCCAAGACTCAGGAATGCAAGGCTACCCATATGGTTACTTCCCTGGAGGTGGAAGTGGATACAACTACTACCCGGGATACTAGCTTGATCGCAAGCTTGGGGGAGTACCTCTCTCCCTTTCCATTCATTGTGTTATATCACTGTTATCTTGTTATGTTTTAGTTTCTTGTTCTAAAAATCACAAAAACACAAAAAATTTCATTTGTTTCTTTTGTTTAGTTACTTCTGGACATTTACTTTATGCATCTTAAAACTAAAAAGAACAAAAACATTTTCGTTTTATTGAATCCAAAGTGAAAACGGAGGTGCAGGAATTGCTGAAATCTGCTCACTGTTCTATTTTTCATATTTTCTCTGTAACTCCGAATGAGCTAAAATTTTAACCACTACTGCAACTTTTCATAACCTACACACCCGTAAATTATGAGATTTTTCTGAGTGTCTAGGTAGGGTAAAAAAGTACTGTATGCAGTAGCATTTTATGGCAGATTTGAGTTTTTATTGCGCAGTTCAAATTGGGAGAGGAGAACAACAATGATGAGTTGATGTGCGTGAAGTGGATGAAAGGTATGACACCTTTGCCCTGCTTATGTGGACTTTTTAATAACAGCAAGTGCGCACATCATAGTTTCTTTAACATCTAGGGAAGTGGTAGCAAATGTTTATCTTCTCCGTGTTCTAGTATGTTATATTATGATGCAAGTGAGATAATATGTAGCGACAACACTTGGATGTGAGTTGAGTAATTGTGGCTCTAAACAAAGGTCTACGCATCCCATTGTGCTTGCTAAACTTGCCAACCAAAGAATAAAAGAATTTTTCAAATGATAAACATGAAGTCATATGCTTGACAAGCTTAGTGGTTGGGAGTTAACTTAAATGTGCTGACACATGGAAAGCTTTCAACATTGCACTAAATTATATTTAGTTGATATCATGTACCTTTGTTTATGGATGCTTATCATGTGCGAAATAAATGTGGAAACTTAGTAAGTTTGAGGAGTAGGAATAATTGGCTAGAGAGACGCCTGGGCCGCCAACCTAAGCCATGCATCATTCATGGTGGAAATTTACAGCGTACCATAGTGAACATTCAGTGATGCACATCATAATAAAAAGCTACACAAATAGTAAATAAAAGAGTGCTGAGATTGTTCATTGTCTGTTTGTCTTGTCGTTTGGACATGGGCTTGTTCCATGTCTTGGACAAGAGGTACCCCAGTTGACGCTCTTGATGACGCTTTTATTACTTGCAATGACTGAAAAACTCGAACTTGCCTAGTGACCAGAGTTGAGTAGCACGTGGTGTAGGTACTCGTATTCACGGGGCATGAGACTTTCAACCTCTAGTTGGTCAAGCATATGAGTCATAATAGGGAACACCAAATGGTTTGATAAAACTGAGAGCAAGGTTGTAAGCACAATGAGTTCATTAGTCAATAAAAGAAAGAATCAAAAGATCTCAAAAATCTTGTCTTGATTCAATTAAAAGCGATGCAAGAACCTTTGTTTATTTCTACAGTTGGGCAAACTCATCCAAGTATTGACACTTCATGATATTTCTCTTGCAACATGTATAAATGCTTTAACACTGATTAGATATACCTTTGCTAGCATTTTGTTATTTGTTATGGAAATTATGTTTTGAATACTTGTTGGTATTAAACGGTGTTACATATGCAATGCAAAGTTCTTGTCAAAGTCTTTTTATCGCTTCTGCACTATGTTTGAGTTGTTCGAGGACAAACAACGAGCTAAGCTTGGGGGAGTTGATGCACCTAAAATGCATCTACTTTTCCAAGCACTTTGCTTCATAATTTGCTCCGGAATCTTCCCATATTTGAATAAACCTGCTGAATCTGACGCTGTTTTTAGCAAAGTCTCGTTTCTGGTTATTTTTGCAGGAAATTAAATCGGGGAAAAATACCACGTCATTTTTTATGGAAAAGGAGGACAACGTGCAAAGGATGGACACGAGGAAGCGCCGGAGGCCCAAAAGAGGGGGCCCCACGCGGCCAGATCCTTGGGCCGCGTGGGCCCACCCAAATGGAGCCTCGGGCGCCGCCTCTCCTTCGGCTTTTCGCGTACCCCCTCATATATACGAAAAAGTGGGTGCCCTAAGAGGAGGGAGCTTTCGCGAAACACACCGCCGCCACCACCACGATCTTCGTTTTCGGAGACAGATTGATCCAGGATTTCTCCCCGGTGGAGGGATCCGGAGACCGTCTTCACCGCCATCTTCACCGCCTTCATCTCCATCGACCATGAGCTCCTCTCCATCACCATGTGTGAGTAGTCCGCTGTAGGCATGTGAGGTGGATGGGGATTGGATGAGATTGATCATGTAATGATACCCGTTGTTCGAGATCTTAGGGGTTTATCTTGAGGATATTTTTGTATTGTGTTGATGCACTTATGCTATACTTAATGCTTGTTACTAGGGCCCGAGTGGCATGATTTCAGTACTGAACTTATTTTTCTTCATCATATAATTGAGTTTGGTATTTATCTGCAAAGTGTATCACCTGCTATTATGTTGAACCTGCGAACCCTAAAAGTGACGTATAGGGAAAACAAGGGGGAGATGTTTTAGTTTGAGGATTCTATGTGTTCATGAAGTGTTAATGCGTTGTTCCGGGCTATTCGAAAGGGTAGACCTTAATTACCTGTAGTTCCAAGTTGGCCCCGGTGAAATGGGCAGGTAGGACAATAGATGTTGTGCAAATTCTCTTGGTTAGTACGCACAACTAATTATGGAACACATACCTACATATATCGGAGTTAGAGATAAGTCCCATTGCTATTTATATCTTATTATATGATCAATCTTATTCATGCAACACCCCGCTATCACCTCATGCCTACGTTTTAAATCTCTGAGTTACACTTTCACTTTTCCGGTGAAAACTGGGAAACCCTTGTTCACTACTGTTGTTCTATTTGCTACTTGAATCATACTACTGCCATCACTATCACTGCTGCAAGTTTATTGATATACAGGTGTGGTTGAGAGTGACGCCTCAATTGCCAAAGTCTTATTGGTATTCTTGTGTTCCCATCGTGTCGAACTATAAATTTGGGTAATACTTCCCAACGAAGATTTCAGCGATCCCCTATACTTGTGGGCATCACCAGGCGGGTGAGGCGGTGCGGCACGCGGGCCCTACCCGGGTCGGTGCAAGGAAGGAGGGGAGGGGAGATGAGTTGGAGTCCAACTCCAACTCCTCCTCCCAAACCGAATTGGGCTAGGGGTCTTTCCCCTTGCCCAAGTCCTTCCACCCCTTGGCCATCTATATAAACCCCAACCCCTCCTATTTGGAGACACACAAGACACAATAGAGACTCAATAGATTCTCAAGTTTAGATATCTTCTAGTTGGTTTAGAGGGAACCTCTAATTAGAGACAACCTCTCCGATTAGACTAGATCTAATCTCTCTCTTTCTCCTTCTCATGTGTTGAGAACTCCACCTTCATATACGCCAGCAGTTTGGCTTCAAGCTTGGACGGTGAAGCCCTGCTGAACCTTTCCAGACGTACGCGTGCGAGCTCTCGGAGGGTGAGATGTCTGACCCTCACTCTGCTGTACCAAGGAGAACGAGCAAGGAGAAGACGGCGAGATTTCTCTACCAGGCTTGGTTGAGAGAATCGGCGACAGGCTACATCGACTACGTCATCGACATCGGCATCAACGACGGGCTAAAGATACATCGTCATCAACACTTCTTCCGCAACTTTGGTATTGGTAACGTATTCTATCTAGATCTTCGGATCTTCGTATTCGCATGTATCTTAATAAGTATAGATCTTGGGAAGTTGCGTAGCATGATAGACGAAAATTTTAAATTTCCGCTGCGCAATGATGACGTGGGACACACGTTCGTTGGGAGACCCCAAGAGGAAGGTATGAAGCAGAGCAACAGCAAGTTTCCCTCAGTAAGATACCAAGGTTATCAGATCCAGTAGGAGCAAGAAGCACTTCTGAAGGTTGTCAACGGTGCCAGAAAAGTACTTGCGTGTGGAAGGGAGTTCGGCTGTTGACGTGGAACCTGCACACAACACAATCAAACTACTTTGCCCCAACGAAACAGGAAGGTGTCAATCTTCCTGGCTTGCTGAAAACAAAGGATTAAACGTATGGTGTGGAAAATAGTGTTTAATTGCAGAGAATGAAAAGGAACAATGATTGCAGTTGGTTGTATTATCAGTGTAAAAGAATGGACCGGGGTCCACAGTTCACTAGTGGTGTCTCTCCATAAAAGATAACTAACATGCTGGGTGAACAAATTACAGCTGGGCAATTGACAAAATATTGAGCGCATGACAATGCATATATATGACATGATGATTACTATGATATTCATGTGGGCATTACGACAAAATACATAGACCGTTATCCAACAGCGTCTATGACTAATAATCCACCTCCAGGTTGTCATACCGAGTTCCCCGTTGGTATTAAGTTGCAAGCAACGGATAATCGCATTAAGTAATGTGCGTAATGTAAACAAATGCATTAGACCTAACGGCGCACCCTTAAGCTAAGCATCGGTTATTTTATCCCTAGTGGCAACAGCACATCCACAATCTTAGAAGTTGCTGTCACTCTCCCAGATTACCGGAGGCATGAACCCACTATCTAGCATAAATACTACTCTTGGAGTTACAAGCATCTACTTGGCCAAAGCATCTACTAGTAACGGAAAGCATGCAAGATCATAAATAACATATAAGATAGATTGATAATCAACTTGACATAGTATTCAATATTCATCGGATCCCAGCAAACACAACATGTAGCATTACAATAAGATGATCTTGATCATGATAGGCAGCTCACAAGATCTAAACATGATAGCATAAAGTGGAGAGACAACCATCTAGCTACTGCTATGGACCCGTAGTCCAAGATGAACTACTCACGCATCACTCCGGAGGCAGGCATGGTGATGTAGAGCCCTCCGGTGATGATTCCCCTCTCCGGCAGGGTGCCGGGAAGAGCTTCTGAACCCTCCCGAGCTAGGGTTGACGGCGGCGGCTCTGGAACTTTTCGTGGATAATGGCTCGGGTGTTAGGGTTTTCCGTGAAGATGAATAAATAGGCGAAAGGGCGGCGGCTGGAGCGACCCGGGGCCCACACCCCCCACGGCGCGGGGAGGGGGCCGCGCCGCCCTGGTGTGGCTCCTCGGTCGCCTCCGTCTCTCCTTGGACTCCGTGTACGTGTTGGAAAAATAGGAGGTCTGTCCAAGTTTCGTCCAATTCCGAGAATATTTCCAGACTAGCTTTTCTGGAATACAAAAACAGCAGAAAACAGGAACTGGCACTGTGGCATCTTGTTAATAGGTTAGTCCCAGAAAATGCATAAAAATGCTATGAAGTGTATATAAAACATGTAACAATTGGTATAATATCAACATGGAACATCAGAAATTATAGATACGTTTGAGACGTATCAAGCATCCCCAAGCTTAGTTCTACTCGTCCTCGAGTAGGTAAAACGATAAAAACAAAATAATTTCTGAGGTGACATGCTACAATCATAATCTTGATCAAATAGTATTGTAAAGCACATGTTATGAATGAAGTGATCCAGGTCAATGGTCTATAGTTTGCTAGCAAGTAGATAATGAGCAAACAACTGAATCATATAAGCAAAAACTTTTCATGAATAGTACTTTCGAGACAAGCATCAAAGAGTTTTGCATAAGAGTTAACTCATAAAGCAATAGATTCTAAGTAAAAGGTATTTAACCAACACAAAGGAAGATTTAAGCTTCAGCAATTGCTTTCAACTTTCAACATATATATCTCATGGATATTTGTCAACACAAAGCAATATAATAAGTGCAATATACAAGCATATAAAAATTGTTGCACCAAAGTTGACACTAGTGTTTGCTTCTGAGATAGAAAGAAGTAGGAAAACTGACTCAACATAAAAGTAAAAGAAAGGCCCTTCGCAGAGGGAAGCAGGGATTAAATCATGTGCTAGAGCTTTTTAAGTTTTTGAAATCATAAGAGAGTAAAAATAAGTTTTGGAGGTGTTTGTTAATTGTCAACGAATCAGAAAATGGAAAGTACAATATGACCCCTGCCAACCAGACTTTTAAGAGCGGCTCCCATGAAGGACGTTATTTCTACCAGCAAGGCAGATCATCCCTCTTCTCTTTTGTTTACACATGCAGATATTTCACTGTTTGTCATTGCTTGACTGATAAATCAGGGCAAAAATGTGAAGAGAATTAAGCGGTTAAAGTTGTAATTAATTGGGACTGGGCACCCCATTTGCCAGCTCTTTTTGCAAAATTAATGGATAAGCGGATGTATATGCCGCTAGTCCGGTGGTAAAGTCTGTTTGACAGTTGACATAAAGACATCCACCCCGTCCTCATGAGCTTGGTAAACATTGACACAAAATAGGAGTAATAATTTTTGAATAGTTTAAAGGTAGCACATGAAAAATTTACTTGGAATGGCAAGGAAATACCACATATAGGTAGTTATGGTGGACACAGATGGCATGGATTTTGGCTCAAGGTTTTGGATGCACGAGAAGCATTCCCTCTCAGTACAGAGTTTAGGCTAGCAAGGTTATTTGAAGCAAACACAGGATATCAACCGACACAGCAAGACTTATATGAAAACATATTGCAAGCATTATAAGACTCTACACTGTCTTCCTTGTTAACCAAACCCTTTTACTAGAAAATATCTAGACCTTAGAGATACCAATCATGCAAACCAAATTTCAACGAGCTTTACGGTAGTTCTTCATTAATAGGTTTTAACTACATGATACAAAAGCTTAAACATGAACTACTTGATAACTCAAAACAATTGACAAGTATCAAATTATCCAATACAGTGATCTACAAGAATATGTAAGCTTTTTCCATTATACCATCTACCACATGCAACATTTTCTGTTCCAACCAAACACCAATCAATTTATTTCAACATAAACTCTCCAAACAATTATAAGTGAAGCAAGAGAGTACTTTCTTTAAAAGAACTAACAGCTCTGAATAAGAGATGCATGCAAAACAGGAGCTAAAAGCATAGCAATAGCTAGATAAGAATACTCAACAAGTATAAGTGAAGAATAGGAGTATTCATATGAAAAAGCGGAGCGTGTCTCTCTCCCAATCAAGAATGCTAGGGTCCAATCAAGTTGACCATAAGAAAAATAAAATACTGAAAATAAAAGCACACAGACGCTCCAAGTAAAGCACATATGATGTGAAAGAATTAAAATATAGTTTCACTAGAGATGACCTGATAAGTTGCTGATGAAGAAGGGGATGCCCATCCCCAAGCTTAGACGCTTGAGTCTTCTTGAAATATGCTGGGGTGATCCATGGGAGCATCCCCAAGCTTAAGCTCTTCACTCTTCTTGATCACATTATATCATCCTTCTCTCTTGACCCTTGAAAACTTCCGCCACACCAAACTCAGAGTAATTCTCATTAGAGGGTTAGTGCACAATCAAAAACTCACATGTTCTATAAGGACACAAACATGACCGTTACTTTTAACATTAACTACTGCCACTGATGTTATGTGAAGCTCTTCACCCTAAAAAAGAATTCCACTCAACACTAGTAAAAGAGAGAATGCGAAAAATAAAAGACAGAATCTGTCTAAACAGAACAGTCTGCAAAGACGAATTTTTTCGAGGCACTTACGTTGCTCAGATCGAAAAACTTTAAACTAACGAAAGATGCGTACATATCTGAGGATCACGCACAAAAATTTGCAGATTTAAATAATTTTTCTGTGATTTTACAGAAGTAAAACGGTGAACAGCAGAAATCTGTTCCTGCGCAGAAATCCAAATCTAGCATCATCTTCCTATTAGAGGCAATACTTGGCACAACAATGCGATAAAATAAAGATACAAAGGAATTGTTACAGAAGTAAACAACTCCTTGACTCAAAAAGAAAAAAAAATTGCAGAAATAAAATAATGGGTTGTCTCCCATAAGCGCTTTTCTTTAACGCCTTTCAGCTAGGCGCAGAAAGTAAGAATCAAGTGTTTCCAAAGACATTAAAATCTCCCAACCTTTCGGTGGGGTCATCTTTTTTGATCGGGAAGAAGAACCTCCGATTGATAGGAGCATTAAATTTCATAAACCCATACTTTGCATTGATAAAACCCCCATTACTCTTTAAAAAGGATCTCCCTAAAACAATATGGTTGGGAGATTTTGCAAGATCATGAAATTCACAGGGATGGTCTTATTTTGAACAGTGACCATAATATCATTAATAATCCCTATGCTTCTTGTGATTGTTCCATCAGCATGAAAATGAAAAACAGGGTAATCAACCATATTATCAAATTTTAATAGATCATAAACCATTTTAGGCATGATGGACATTGTTGAACCAAGGTCACAGTAGGCACGAAACTTTTCATTACCAATATTAATCTCAATGAATGGTTCCCAATCATTTTTTAGCTCAACTAAAGGTTGTTCTTTAAGATTATGGCTCAGAGTTAAATTATCAATTGACTTTTCTATTTTATCTAGCTTAGTGAATATCCCAGTTTCGTCCACCATTGGGAAAATTGACAAACCACTCAAAATATTATGAGCTTTCATTGTATCAAACTCAGAAAAGGTTTCCCCTACCATGGTATCTAGAGCATGTTGATAAACAGAAAATAAACCATAGTAGAAATTTTTTATAAGAACTCTCAAATCCATCTTAGTTGCACCTTCTTGTGCAATTCCAAAATTCTCTCCCAGGCATTCCTAAAGGATTCCCCACTTTTCTGTCTAAAGTAATAATTTCTCCCACAGGTGGCACTACGGAAAAAGGAGCAGAGCTAGACATGATAACAAGACTGAAAAATAACAATTCGAATAAGCAACTAATTTTTTTGTGTTTTTGATAAATAAAGCAAACAAGACAAGATAAAAATAAACTAAGCAAGACAATAACAAAGTAAAGAGATTGGAAGCGTGAAACTCCCCTTGCAGAAATCCTCTTGCTCCCCGGCAACGGCGCCAGAAAAATGCTTGATGACGTGGACACACGTTCGTTGGGAGACCCCAAGAGGAAGGTATGAAGCAGTGCAGCAGCAGTTTCCCTCAGTAAGAAACCAAGGTTTATCGACCAGTAGGAGCAAGAAGCACTTCTGAAGGTTGTCAACGTGCCAGAAGTACTTGCGTGTGGAAGGGAGTTGGCTGTTGACGTGGAACCTGCACACAACACAATCAAACTACTTTGCCCCAACGAAACAGGAGGTTGTCAATCTCACCGGCTTGCTGAAAACAAAGGATTAAACGTATGGTGTGGAAAATAGTGTAAATTGCAGAGAATGAAAAGGAACAATGATTGCAGTTGGTTGTATTATCAGTGTAAAAGAATGGACCGGGGTCCACAGTTCACTAGTGGTGTCTCTCCATAAAAGATAACTAACATGCTGGGTGAACAAATTACAGCTGGGCAATTGACAAAATATTGAGCGCATGACAATGCATATATATGACATGATGATTACTATGATATTCATGTGGGCATTACGACAAAATACATAGACCGTTATCCAACAGCGTCTATGACTAATAATCCACCTCCAGGTTGTCATACCGAGTTCCCCGTTGGTATTAAGTTGCAAGCAACGGATAATCGCATTAAGTAATGTGCGTAATGTAAACAAATGCATTAGACCTAACGGCGCACCCTTAAGCTAAGCATCGGTTATTTTATCCCTAGTGGCAACAGCACATCCACAATCTTAGAAGTTGCTGTCACTCTCCCAGATTACCGGAGGCATGAACCCACTATCTAGCATAAATACTACTCTTGGAGTTACAAGCATCTACTTGGCCAAAGCATCTACTAGTAACGGAAAGCATGCAAGATCATAAATAACATATAAGATAGATTGATAATCAACTTGACATAGTATTCAATATTCATCGGATCCCAGCAAACACAACATGTAGCATTACAATAAGATGATCTTGATCATGATAGGCAGCTCACAAGATCTAAACATGATAGCATAAAGTGGAGAGACAACCATCTAGCTACTGCTATGGACCCGTAGTCCAAAGATGAACTACTCACGCATCACTCCGGAGGCAGGCATGGTGATGTAGAGCCCTCCGGTGATGATTCCCCTCTCCGGCAGGGTGCCGGGAAGAGCTTCAGAACCCTCCCGAACTAGGGTTGACGACGGCGGCGGCTACGGAACTTTTCGTGGATGGAGGCTCGGGTGTCTAGGGTTTTCCCGTGAAGATGAATAAACAGGCGAAAGGGCGGCGGCTGGAGCGACCCGGGGGCCCACACCCCACCACGGCGTGGTTGGAGGGGGGCCGCGCCGCCCTAGGGTGTGGCGCCCTCCTCGGTCGCCTCCGTCTCTACTTCGGACTTCGTGTACGTGTTGGAAAAATAGGAGGTCCTGTCCAGGTTTCGTCCAGTTCCGAGAATATTTACAGAACAGCTTTTCTGAAATACAAAAACAGCAGAAAACAGGAACTGGCACTGTGGCATCTTGTTAATAGGTTAGTCACAGAAAATGCATAAAAATGCTATGAAGTGTATGTAAAACATGTAACAATTGGTATAATATAAACATGGAACATCAGAAATTATAGATACGTTTGAGACGTATCACACAACCCAATACAAGCCGCAACACACCCTTCTCTTTGGCCAGAACTACCGCTTGACCTCACGCCAGCAGCTCTGCCCTCTCAGGATCGATCACATGGTTGGGTTGCGCAACGGTAATTTAAAATTTTCGACTACCATGCTACGCAACAGCCAAAGATCTATACTAAGAAGATACATGCGAATATGAAGATCCGAAGATCTAGACAGAATACGTTACCAGCACCAGAGTTGCGGAAGACGTGTCGATGACATAGTTTAAGTAGCCTGAAGCAAATTCTCAACCAAGCCTGGTAGAGAGATTTCGCCGTCTTCTCCTTGCTCGATCTCCTTGGTCCAGCGGAGTGAGGGTCAGACGTCTCACCCTCTGAGAGCTCGCGCGCGTACACTGGGAAAGGTTCAGCAGGGCTTCGCCGTCCAAACTTGAAGCACTACTGGTGTATATGAAGATGGAGATCTCAACACATGAGAAGGAGAGAGAGATTAGATCTAGATCTAATCGGAGAGGATCCCTCTAAACTTGAGAGGTTCCTTCTAATCCAACTAGAAGAGATCTAAACATGTGTGTCAACTTGTATATCTTCAAATAGGAGGGGTGGGTTTATATAGATGGCCAGGGGGTGGAGGGACTTGGGGAAGGGGTAGAACTCCAACCGCAAGCCGCCGGCCCTAGGAGGGAGTTGGAGTCCAACTCCAACTCGGCTCCCCCTTTCCTTCCACCGCCTCAGGTGGGGCCCGCCCTGCCGCACCGACCTGGGGGTGGGGCCCACCTAGGCCGGCCAGTCCTTGGCCGCCGCCGCCTCCCCCCATGGGCCCCCAAGGGCCCATTAGGGTTTCGGCTAAGGGGGAGCCTCCCCCCATGTCGCCTTGGCCCACCACCACCACATGGTGGTGCGGCTGCCATGTGGGCCCCTAGTGCCCATGTGACAGCCACCTTTTATTGGCCTTTGCTATTCAATATTTTTTCATATCTATTAAATAAATAAATATTTAATTAATTAATTAATATATTTTTGTCTAATTAATTCCCAATTAAATAATTCCTTTTACAGAATATTCCTGGAATTAATTACTTATCACATAAACATATTTATATGATCCGAAACACCTAGTGTCCGCTGACAAAAACTCTTCGGATAAATATTAACTTTATATATAAACCCTCAGAATAAATCCGACAGTGATAGTAATTTCTACCACTCTGAGACATCTAATGTCTGCCTCTGTAATCTCTCTGATATAAACATATCTATCACGCAGATACCATTCCGGTGATACTCTCTCGCTATGTTCCAGACCAACCACTATACACAACCAACCATACTTAGTTTAATTAAGCGTGTCCACCCTACAGGTTCGATAACGTGTAGCTATAATTAGATATACTTATCTAATCACCAGCCAGGGTCCGGCCCGAGGATGACCTGAATAACTGCTACCGTTATGCGAAGACACTTTGTTGAACCTGCTGATAACTAATACATCATTCCCATTACTCACGATACCAAAAGTTTACCCGAGATATAGATCCGTAGATGTTACCATGAATGTTTACTGATTCATTACATCTTCGTCTATCTCGTTAACCGGCAAGTTCCATTTCCTCGTTCGCGTAGTACGATATCCCACACAGTATAACTTCACCATGCATTTTCTGCAGAACATAATGGATACCTCTCATACCGAGTGGGCCCAGGGCGTATCTCTCTTTGACAGAGGAGCAATCTCCCATCTTAGAACATTAAGATATATGCACACCTTCATAACTACCTAGTGACTGCCAATTTAATCACCCAGTGACGGCTGTGATGGTTGACATCAGCAAAATAATTCTTCCAGTATACGCAACCTCAATAACCTCATGGTTCAAGTACATGTCGTATAATAATCTTTCTGAGATAAAGACAAGGACAAAACAAACGGAATCTCTTAGCCTACCAAAACTTGGGTCTATCCAGCCATATTGTTCTCCAACAATATGACACTCATTGATGCTGACATATACAATGTCCATGACCATGAAAAAGTAGTCATCTAGCATTCAACAAATTAGTCTGTAGAAAAGACTAGGGTACATTTACTTTTCATGTTTTCTACACGTGCGTATGTGCTTTCCCCTAAATCACGTATTCAGGAACCATAACAATTATAACATAGTAAACAGAAAACATAATTAATGAATTAGATGTATAAATACATTGCCTTTTGCGCATACATCCAACACACATGAGGGAAAAACTGGCATGCTCCTGCAAGAAAGTTGCTATGGTGGTCTCTGATTACCAGACCTCCGCCTCCCTGATCCGTCTCCTTGACGAAAGCACCATCTACATTGGCCTTGTGCCACCCCGGTTCGAGAGGGAGCCAGTGCTCCACTTGCCGTATCTGACGCGGAGTTGGGGTAGACTTCAAATTCTCCCACTCCTCCATGAGTTCCATGGACCGGCGAGCTATTCTCGTCGGATCCTCGATCGCCTCCACATCTCGGGTGTCGTTGCGAGCCATCCATATGTGGTAAATTGTCATCATAGCCATACTCTTCTCCTTCTCATCCAGCGAACGAATCCAGTCCAGCAGCCAGGCTCGGAGATCAGCGTGCGATCGTATTGCAATCCTAGGGAGACAAGAGTAAGACCTGTGCCTTCTCTTACTAACTCCCACGTCCGAGTCGAATGCAGACAATACCAGAACCGGTGCATGATACATCTAAAACGTATCTATAATTTTTGATGTTCCATGCTTGTTTTATATTGATTACCACATGTTTATTTTACACTTTATATCATTTTTATGCATTTTCTGGGACTAACTATTAACAAGATGCCACAGTGCCAGTTCCTGTTTTCTGCTGTCCTTTTGTTCCAGAAAAACTCTTCTGGAAATATTCTCGGAATCGGACGCCAATTTAACTGATTTATTTCTGGACCGAGACGAAGCAGCAGCCCGAAGGAGAAGCCCAGGAGGCAGCCGAGGGAGGCAGGTGGGCCCACGACGCGGCCTAGGGTGGGCCCGCACCCCAAGGCCGCCTGGTGCCCTCGGGTGCCCTCTGACGCCACCCTTTCGCCTATAAATCACATCTATTCGGGAAACCCTAGACACCCGAGCGAAAATCCACGAAAAGTTCCGACGCCGCCGTCATCGTCAGCCCTAGTTCGGGAGGGTTTCTGAAGTTCTTCCCGGCACCTTGCCGGAGGGGAAATCATCACCGGAGGGCTCTACATCGCCATGCCTGCCTCCAGAGTGATGCGTGAGTAGTTCTTCACGGACTACGGGTCCATAGCAGTAGCTAGTTGGTAGTCTCTCCACCTTGTGCTATCATGCTTAGATCTTGTGAGCTGCTTAACATGATCAAGATCATTTTTATGTAATGCTATATGTTGTGTTTGCTGGGATCCGATGAATTGTGAAGTTATGATCAAGTTTGTTCATCTATCTATATCATGTTTTATCTATGTTCCTGCATGCTCTCCGTTGTTAGTAGATGATTTGGCCAAGTAAATGCTAATGACTGCAAGAGGGGGTATTTATGCTAGATAGTGGGTTCATGCCTCTAGAAGCCTGGGCTTGATTGACAGAAACAACTAAGGCTGTAGATGTGTTCTTGCCACTAGGGATAAAATAACCGATGCTTAGCTTAAGGGTACTGCTGTTAAGTCTAATGCATTTGTTTAAATTACACACTTTGCTTAATGCTATAATCTGTTGATTACAACTTAATACTCACGGGAGACCCGGAAGCTATCTCTTGAGTGGATTATGAGTCATAGATGCAGCTAGTAAGCAGTCTATGTATATTGTTGTAATGCCCAATAGATCTAACAATGAACATGTTCTTATCATATATTGCATTGTCATGCGTTTGCACTTTGTCAATTGCCCAGCTGTAATTTGTCTACCCAACATGTATGCATATCTGTGTTATGAAGAGACACCACTAGTGAACTGTAGACCTTGGTCCTTTATTCCACACTGATACAAACACTGTTTTCACCACGCTCTACAATTGTTTCCTCACTGTTCCTTTTTGTGTTCATCATCACATTCCACACCATACGTTTAATCCTTTGTATTCAGCAAGCCAGGGAGATTGACAATCTTCCTGTTTCGTTGGGGCAAAGTATTTTGATTGTGTTGTGTGCAGGTCCACGTCAGTAATCGTAAACGGCGCCGCTGACACCTTTCTGAAGCTCTCCCAATTCCTACTGGTACGATAAACCTTGGTAGATTCAAGGGAAAACTTGCTGCTGACTACATCATACCTTCCTCTTGGGGTCTCCCAACGAACGTGCGTTTCCACGTCATCAGTGCAACAACGTTTCCTCTCGGTTACATGCCACACATCCATTCTTCACCAGCCTCCAAAAGTGAACTTTTATTTTTCCTGGTACATCCGTTGCCCAAAGCTCCAGCCAACCTTGATGTCGATCACACATATTGGAAGAGCCAGCCCCTCCTGCCTTAACTCTCGTGAGTTGTTGCTTAAGGTGATAAGCTGAACGCACACTAAAGCACCCGTTTTTGGTGTAACTCCAAGCCAAATAATCTTCAGTTCCAGCTCTACAATAGGTATCTTCAGAATGTCAGCCACATCCGCCTCAAAAACACCTTGTTCAACTTGTTAAGGTCCCAAGTAGCCTCTCCCGGAAGGAGGAGTTCATCCACTAGCTTAACCTCCATGTCCGTCTATGCCCAAACGGTCTCTTCAAGGTCGCTCTCGGAATCCAATTATGGTTCCAGACCTCAATCTTTGATCCATCCCCTACTCTCCACACTAACCCTTCCTTTAATAATTCTCTTCCATGCAAAATACTTCTCCAAGTGAACGAAGCTCGCTTCGGACATGTGGCATTCATAAAAATTCCATCCTTGCAGTATCTAGCACGAAGAACCCTGGCACAAAGAGAGTTTTGAGTGGTTACCAATCTCCACTCTTGTTTAGCTAATAAAGCCTGGTTAAAATCAGAATAATCTCGGAACCCCATCCCTCCTCTGCTCTTTGTTGTACACATTTTGTCCAGCCAATCCAGTGGACCTTACGCTGTCCGTCTGCCGCACCCCACCAGAACCGTGCCAAAATTGATGACAGTTGAGTACACATGCCCTTCGATAATTGAAAGCAGCCCATCGTGTACGTGGGCACGGCCTGCAAAACTGAGGTAACCAACACACCTTTGCCCTCTTTGGACAAACCCTGTCCCTTCCACCCACTAACTTTCCCTCTCGAGCGCTCTTTTAGATGTTTAAAAGCACCATCCTTTGATCTGCCCACCACCGTTGGTAGGCCTAGATAGCGCTCAGAGAGGGCTCGACATTGAATTCCAATCGTGGTCTTCGGAGTAGATCAAGTCTCGTCCAAACTTCCATTGCCAAAGTAAATTAGAGCCTGCATATTCCCCTCGCTGGCTTATAGGAAAACAATACTATCATCCACAAAGAGAAGATGGGTCACCGTTGGCCCACCACTCCCAAAGCTCACACCAGCCAGCTCCTTCTCCTCTGAGCTTGTCGAAGAAGGGCAAAAAAACCTTCTACACAAAATAGGAAAGGGTAGGGGGAGAGGGGATCTCCTTGGCGCAACCCCCTCACAGGCAAGAAAGAGTCTGATATATTCCCATTTAGCTTAACTGAGAACCTCACAGATTGCACACATCTCATAATCAATACATGATCTTATTTTGCAGATCACAACACGAGTAGCACAACCGTGGAATGAGTCACGATTTGGATGCTCGGTTTGTAAGGTATATAATTTTTTATTCAAAATTACAAAAGAAGTATAAAGCCCACCATGCCTCCCCACCAGGGGACCCATACATGGTTGGAAAAGTGACACGTTGTGGTTCCCATGTGGTCAGACCTCCCCACAACGCGCCACTTGTCATATGGGGAGGGTGACCTGCCCTAGGAGAGCACCCTTATAATAGAGTTTCTCAAACTACATTAACATGAACAAAATATAGTTTCTTTCGAACAATTACGGCTACAAGGGGAACACGTTTTCAGACCAAGTGAAACAATAAGTTAATGCACCTGAAACACATAATGACTTCTAGTGGAATAAAACTTTGAACTAGATGGTACAAAATTTAGTTCTCAGGGAACAAATGACATCTACAACTGGAAAGAAATTTAGATCATAATTTCATATCACGTGGAATAAAATCATGAGAGTAAGAGCGAACACAATTTTTAACCACATGGAACAAAGTTCTTACACACGAGAAACAAAATCACACATACCAACGGAGCACAATTTTGTACCAATTGAAATAAAATTTGGATTGTTAAGGCTGAGAGCTTGTATTGTTATGTAAAGGGGTCAGTAGTACAGCCCTGTGAAGAAAAGGCAGTGTCCATTCCAAAACAATGTAAACACTGTTTAAGTTGGATTGTCATTTTCATTATGCCATGCATCTTGACACCACTGAAGTATTTCAGCAAAAGAAAAACACCACTGACATGGCTATTGGTAGTTACTTCTACATATATCGTTGTGTCACGCATTGGATGTTGAATTTTCATGTACTACTAAAATGTTTGGCTCGTTGACTCAAATACGTCCAAATTTGAGCATTGGATGCTGAATTTCATATTCGAAAAGGCCTGCCCCCTTGACTCAAATACGTCCAAATTGATGTTGAATTTCTTTGTACGCCTTCAGATTCAAATAGACTGAAAACTTAAGTTTTTTCTTGCCTGCCCCTGCCTTTACTAGATTGCAAAAGGAAAAATAATAATAGGCGATACCTTGCATCTATCATGGATTATAGTCTGATTTTAAAAAGTGTTCATTAGCAGGCTGATTAGACTCGTTTGTTTATTTTTCTAATCCTGCAGGATTGTGATGCCTTGCATTTATCTGGTTAGTACTTTGTTGGTCTATTTGTTACCAAAATGGAGCAGTGTCGATTCTTGGTAAGATAGAAATATCCAGTTCGGCTTGACAATTCTGAGACCCGAGTAGGGCTCGATTGGACTATATGATCTGATGCAGGGTTGCAGTGGGCGCGATGAGTTAACTAGCTGCTACCAGCCGAGATCGTCTGGCGTCTGCACACACGGTTTCTTGCCAACTCTCCGTTCAGGGCTCATCAGAAAAGGAGAATGGAAACTGTGAGATAACAAACTGCAGGAAATCTATCTTTTGTCAGCTGTAAATTGAGACATTGCCCGGACAAACTCGCGCATAGAATTAGAGCCCAACGGCTGTGCTGCAACTGAATTTTGATGTGTGTTTCTTGACTCTCATGTGATTTCGGCCCTGTGCTTGTGATGTCTGAGAAATCAAGATGTACTGATACCAGCATTTGGCCATGTCCTCTGAATTTCTCCATTTGCTTTCAGAGCGACGCATCAAGAGGAGTCGACGCCTTCTTCCTCTGCAAACCAACCTCGAGCCGGTACGCTCCCCTCCCGTGATGGTGGAGCTTCCATGAAACAGCCCGCGACGCCTGGCCAAAGCTCACCTCGTTCTGCACAGCACCCTCCTTGTGCATCACCAGCGACACATGAACGACTTAACAGCCCAAGGGCAACGTCCACAGTGCGTCTCCATCCCTTGCATCCAACGTTGTAGACGGTGATCTGCCTTCTGTGGTGGAGAAAAATCTGTTCTTCCCCAACGCCGTCTACCACTTCCACCTCGGTGGACGCGTCGAACTCGCACGTGAGCGTGACCAAACTGATCCGTTCCTTGATCCGCCAGCTGTTCCGCGTCACGGTGGCGCGGTAGTCGTCGAGCAACCAGTGGTCCATGCTGCCCGTCGATGGCTCCACGAAGAAGATGCAGAGCTTGCCGCCGGACAGCGTGCTCAGTCGCACCATGGTTTAGGTCCGGTGGTCCACGCCGGTGCTCCGGTGCCTCTAGTGACCGGAACGTGTCCCGTGCCGTGTCGAACGCGAGCAGCCGCAGCGTTCCCGAGCCGGACAGTACCGGACAGTGCAAGTTGCCGCGTAAGCCGGCGCAGCGGGCGTTGCGGCAGATCTGCGCATCATCGGTGAGGAGGGGAACCTCGCGCCAGGCGTCTCCTCCTACCCTTAGGATCTGGAATGTCGTGTGGGGACATCAGGTCATAGCTTAGGATGACTCCAACGGGCCGACGCATCGAGTCCGCGCGCGTCCGTATCTGTCCGCGCGAGTCAAAAACACGGTCCAACGGGGCGACGCAAACGGACCACGGTCCGTTTTTCTGTCCGCCGTGACGCATTCCTGGCCCAAATTTGGGCCACGGATGCGTCGGGCGCGGACGCGCGGCGTAGCGCAATTGTATCCTCCTCTGGTCCGCACTTCGGCCTCGCCGCCTCGGCCTCTCCCAAAACCCCAGTCCACCCTCGAACCCTAGCCATGGCCGGTGCAGCCGCCGCCGCCGCCTCCGACGCTGGACCTGCCGCCGCCGGCACCGCCTCCGCCGCCGGCCCCGCCGCTGGATGTGCGTCCAAAGCTGCAAAGAAACCAAAGAAGGAACTCACCGAAGAGCAGAGGGCCGCAGAGACCCAGAAGCGGGGCGACCGGAGGAGGAGGTTGAAGCAGGAGAAGCTCAACGCCGCCAAACAGGCTGCCGCCGTGCCGGGGACTCTGACCTCGTGTCCAGGGCCGCGACCGCTGCCCTCCTCCTGATTGGAATTACCCCGACGGCGGCCGCGGTCGGTGTCGCGACTGCGGCGGCCAGCTCCAACGCCTCGGCTGCCCGGCCGCCAAGGTCGAGAACTTCCGCGACGGCACCATCGCCACCGTACGGGTACCTTCCGGGAACCATGCCGCCGCGGGTTTCCCCTACCTCAGGCGAATCCGCGCCCAGCCCAGTCGAGATACCTTCGCTTGATCTGAACACGCCTACTACACCTTTGGTCAGGCACTCACCGGCGGCGCAGACTGCGGCCGTGCGTGCAGCTGCTCCGGCAGTGGTCGCCCCGGCGCGTAACCTGTTCGGCGAAATGCCCAGGCCGTCGCCGGGTGACCCCAGGTACTACGAGGAGGTCCATGATGAAGGGGACGACGTCCTCCAGGACATGATCAGGGACAACAACGAGTACGCCGAGGACGATTACGATGCCGGCGATGATGAAGTTCCGCCGACCGGCCCCGATGTGATCAACATCGACAATGAGCCTGTTTTCGAAGGAGAGCTCGAGACCCAAGCCCGGGCAATGAAGAGAAAGATGAGACAAAGGGGCGCCTCATTCACGGCCGAGGAAGACGTGCTCATTTGCGAGTCCTGGATCGAGGTTGGAACCAACCAAATTCTCGGGGCGGAGCAAAGAGGGACGGCATATTGGGGCCAGTTCACCAAGCGCTACAATGATCACCATGGCCGAAAATGATCAAAAACCCTGGCCAGGCGGACTCGATGCGTCGGCCCGTTGGGGGCACTGGCCAGAAAGGGGCGGACATGGGCCGGACGCGCGTCCGTTCCTCGACCCAAACGGACAAAACGCGGACCAAACGCGCGTCCGTTTGGGTCGCCCCGTTGGAGTCATCCTTACATGTTCGCCGGAAACGTGGACGAGGTGGAAGCCTCCCGTGGTCGGGTGCGCGTAGGCGCCAATGATGTGTCCGCTGTCCACCGGGGGACTGACGGTGGCGTAGGCCAAGGTGACCGGATTCCAGAGCACGTACCGCTCCACCTGGTAGTAGCATGCCTGCCACCCCTTCCAGATCCCACGCTCTATGCACACCACCCCGTCCTAGGAACCACGGACGGTCGTACACCTATTCGCGGCGGCGCCGGAACAAGTCGAAGAAGACGCTCGCCCTGCTCACAAGCCTCCCTGTGGTACCTTGGGTAGCGTAGGCATAGTCGGTCTCGAGTACGATACCCCGCTCATCAGCCGTCACCGTGGCGACGGCGGCCGGTCGTCCGGCGTAGGCGATGGCAAAGCTGGTGTGGGAGATGGCAGAACGCCAGGCCCTGCACACGGTGCGGCAGCGAACGATCAATTGGGCTGGCGGGCGGACGATGATCTCCACGAACACGTCGTCTGGCAGATTGGCGAGGGCGTGCATTGTCCACTGCTGACAGCCGAGAATAACGATTATGCCCTGTTGAATTCCTAGAATTTGTGTGTTGTTATATGCGGCGCGTTGTGTGCTTCAAATAGACGCCTAGGACTAAGGACCAGCCTCAACATGACCTGACAAAAGACTTTTTTTTTTGTGAAACCTGACAAAAGACTAGATGACCTACCGGGACACATTTACCTTGCAGCCTCAACATGACCCGGGAAAGAACTGGTGACCTGCTCAGACGCGTAGCATGCAACGTAGGAAAATCACCAGGACCTGGAAGAGTTATTGATCACACGGCCTTAGGACACCGATATGTTTGGATTACTTCAACAATTAATTCGAGACAACTGATTCAGGATGCAGGATTTCTAGCCTGCAGTTCGTGCTGCCAACACTTAGTCAAGGGCCATTACACATAGATTTCCGGATGTGGATTGACGCCGCCGCCCTGCCGACTTTCAGATAGTTGCTTGCTGGTGCGGTGTGCGTAAGATCAGCTACGGTGCACGAAAGGATATTGCATACACTGAAATTGGTTTGTTCATCCACGAGACATATCCAAGGTTGACGATACTTCTGATGATGAAGTATTACCAACACAAATTGTGATGTGTGTTTCTTGACTTTCATGTGATTTCGGTCATGTGCGTGCTTGTGATATGTGGGAAATCAAGATACACTGATACCAGCATTTGGCTATGTCCTCTGAATTTCTCCATTTGCTTTCAGAGCAACGCATCAGAGGAGTCGACGCCGGGCGAGTTGTGGGGTGAGTTACTCAGCCCCCTCGACGCCTTCTTCCTCTGCCACCCCGCCACGAGACACCGAGCCACGGCAGCGAGCACGATGGGCGGACAAGCTGATCTCTGGCTCGTGGAGGACTACAAGAACGAGCCCTGAATCTGCAAGTATCATATCGAGTTCCCGGCGGCAGAGATCGATCGTGTCAGCGATGACATACCCTGCTAGTGGAGTGTTTGGACATGGTGTAGCAATGCAGTCGACTCTCTGTTCTGATGGCTGCTGCAGCCTCTTGTTCAGTTGACATATGCTAAAAAAAAAGCCTCTTCCCCACAATTTTCTTCAGAAGTAAAAAAACCAACAGGATGGCGGTGCTGGATCACCCCCTTTCATCCTGGGACGGTAGATGATCTAGGTGCACCTTTGAGCATCCAATGTATATAAACTACAGTTAATGTCTCTTGATTGAACTCAAATCAACACATGATTCAGGGAAACTGTCAGGCTGCGGTGCCTGGCAATTCGTCACCAAGAAGAAGAAGGGGATGGAGCTCCGGTGGCTCAGATTTAGCTAAGATAACTAAGTAAAAAACATGATAAAATTTAGGGTTTTTTGATTGCTTGATCCTCCCAGCCACCCCACCTACACCTTTATATCGAAAGTGTAGGCTCAAGCAAGATTACAAAGTTGTCCCAATTCAGAGTTCAGATACAGCTAGTTCTAGATAAGGGTAAAACCGTAAACAGTTTAGAAGTGACGCTCAGGACCGTTGGATGGAAAAGAAGCGTCATCCTGGCCATCCATCTTGGATCAATCCACTCCAGGGATCTTCTGCGGCTGTATCATGTGGGAGCTAACTGAAGGTGTTGTTGTAATGCATCTACAGGTACCTGACATTGCCGTCCCCTTAACTCAAGACCTCAGGGCTTGAAATCACGAAATGTTGCTTGAATGTAAGATGCATCTTCCCAGGTGGCCTCCTCCGGAGCCATGTTTTCCCAGTGTATCAACCATTGAGGCACTGCAACTGCATAGGAACCAACAGAACGAGGTATCTGACGACGTTCCAAGACAGCTAAAGGTGCAGTTTTTACCTTCCATCAGGAGTGAAATGGGTAGCTTCGCATTGGGAACTACATGCTTGCCCAAATGTTTCTTCAACTGATTAACATGGAAGACATCATGAAGTTGGGTACCTTCCGGTAGCTGGAGCTTGTATAGAACTCTGCCAACTTTCTTGATGATGCGGAAAGGACCATACCATTTGGAGGTCAATTTGAGGGAGTTCCTGAGCCCCAATGCTGTTTCATGATATGGCTGCATTTTAAGATACACTGTGTCACCTTCTGCAAACTCTCTTTCAGTTCTGTGTTGGTCAGCATACTTCTTCATGCGCTGCTGAGCTGCTGCCATGTTTGCTGCAATGTTTTGATCATGTGATCCTTGTCAGCTAATGTAACTTGTGTTTCAGCTGAGACATTGCAAGGTATGGATATTTCCGAAGCATTGTAGGTGGATATTATAAAGTGCTTCGAACGGTGACATCTTAATTGTGGAATGGTATGCACAGTTGTACCATCACTCAGCTGCAGGTAGCCATTGACACCATTTTTTTGGTTCTTGAAATGCCATACAACGCAGGTATTGTTCAACACACTGGTTAACACGTTCGGTCTGACCATCAGATTCCGGATGGTATGCAGAACTGAAATTCAGAGAGACTTTATATGCTGCAAAGATTTCTTTCCATAGGCTGCTGTAAAGATACGGTCTCGATCACTAACAATCACAGTGGGTGGACCATGCAACTTGACAATATTATCAAAGAAGAGTGTAGCCACCTTGTGAACTGTGTAAGGGTGTGAGAGAGGTATAAAGTGGGCATACTTGGTTAAGCGGTCAACAACCACCAGTATGACATCTTTACCTTGAGATTTAGGCAGTCCTTCCACAAAGTCCAAGCTGATTTCTGACCACTTCATTTTTGGAATGGACAGTGGATTTAAGAGTCCTGGGTATGGTACTTTTTCAGTCTTGGAAATCTGACAACAGGGCACTCAGAGATTTGCTAATGAATGAATGTCTTGAGTTTCGGCCAATATAACAGTCTCTTTAGTTTGTGGTATGTGACTTTAATGCCTGAGTGACCACCGAGCACTGATGCGTGCATTGCCAAGAATACTTTGTTTCTGAGATCTGTTGAACTGCCAACATAGATGCGCCCTTTGTATCTGATGATGCCTGAAGTGAGGGAGAAGTTGGGGTTGCTGTCCTTGTTGATAGATAATTCTTGCAACAGTTTGACACAGGCTGGATCATTTTCATATGAGAGAAAGATGTCTGACATCCAAACTGGAATTGCCTGAGATGTAGCATTGCATGAATCAGGTTCATTATCCTGAAATTTCCGAGACAGGGCATCAGCGACACTGTTCTCTGCACCTTTCTTATACTCAATGTGATAGTCAAACTCCAGGAGTTTCAGCATCAGTTTGTGCTGCATGCCTTCAAGTAATCGTTGGCTTGTTAGGTATTTGAGGCTTTGCTGATCCGTGCGGATGATGACTTGATTGCCTAAGAAGTAGTGGCGCCACTTCTTCAGTGAGTGGAAAACTGCCATAGCTTCCTTCTCATAAATAGAGGCAGCACTGTTTCTGGGTCCCAAGCATTGGCTGAAGAAGGCCAGGGGTTTGCGATGTTGCATAAGTACTGCACCAATCCCAGTTCCACTTGCATCAGTTTCAAGAATGAAGGGAGTGGAGAAATCTGGCATGCCGAGACCTGGAGGGTTTGTCATTGCAATTTTCAATTTCTGAAATGCTTGTTCTTGCTCAATACCCCATTTGAACGAATTTTTCTTCAATGCATCGTACAAGGGTTGACAGATTAGAGCAAAGTCCTTAATGAACCATCTGTAATACCCACACAAACCAAGGAATTCTCTTAGTTTCCGGATGTTAGCTGGTGTAACCCAATCCACAATTGCTTGGATCTTAGCAGGATCAGTAGCAACTCCATTGCCAGATATGATGTGCCCAAGATATTCCACTTGCGGTTGTGCAAATGTGCATTTGCTCATCTTTGCTTTAAGTTGGTGGTTGTGCAAGGTTTGCAGCACTAGCCGAAGGTGCTGTTTGTGTTCAGCAAGATCCTTGCTGTATACTAGGATATCGTCAAAGAAGACGAGCACAAACTTCTTCTGATACTTGGAGAACACTGAGTTCATTAGCTCTTGAAACGTGGCAGGTGCATTGCTCAACCCGAAGGGCATGACTTGGTATTCATAATGACCTACATGTGTGGAGAATGCTGTCTTCGGAATATCCGGCTCATGCATACGGATTTGATGATAACCCGAACGAAGATCAAGCTTGGGGAAAATAGTTGCACCATAAAGTTCATCAAGGAGATCTTCTACCACTGGAATTGGAAACTTGTTCTTAATTGTCAATTCATTCAGGGCTCTGTAGTCAATGCAAAGACGCCACGATTTGTCTCTTTTTCTGACAAGGATTGCAGGGGAAGAGAAAGGACTGCTGCTAGGGCGTATCTCTGCTGTCTTGAGCATTTGAGCTACAAGTTGTTCCACAATGTTCTTCTGACTGTGTGACATTCGATAAGGACGAATGTTAGGTGGTTTAGCATCCGGAACCAATGGAATTGTGTGATCAGCAGTTCTGTGAGGAGGAAGTCCCTCAGGAGGGTTGAAGATATCTTGAAATTCTTGCAAAAGATGTTCCACTGACCGAGGAATATTGGCAGAAGATGTATCATCAGCTGCAGTCACTGATTCAGTTGGACTTAGCAAGATATAGCCACTGGCTCCATTTTCCAGTAACTTGGAGCATTCCTCACTAGAAATCAACAGATGAGCTGCTGGTAGTAAGTGATCCTTGAAGGTAATATCAGAGCTATCATGCCTGATTGTCAATGTTCTCTGCTCAAAGTCAAACGTTACCGGATTGTACTGCTTAAACCAGTTAACTCCCAGAATGATGTCTGAGCCTTGGAGCTTCAGAATTCTGAAGTTTGCTTTGAAAGTGTGGCCTTGAATCTGGAAGGTACAATCAGTAGCTACTGCTTCAGAAATGAGAGAACCGCCTCCTGCAACCGTTACTGTCCTTGCAGGTACAGGGGTCGTTGCTATGTTATTTTTCACTGCGAATGCATAGTCCATAAACGTATTTGTACTTCCAGTATCTGCTAAGGCCACTGCACGAGCATTCTGAAATTTCAGTAGCAGAGAGATTGTTTCACTACTAGGAGTGCCAGTGTAAGCTGATGTAGAGATATGCATACAGTTCACTGCAGGTTGTGGCTGTTGTTCTTCAGCATCTGGTGGCTGAACAGGTATCTCAGCCTCTTGCATAACTTGCAGCATTGCTTGCTCATCCTCATATTCTTCATTCATCTGGATGGCATTTATCGCTCTTTGCATACCTGCACATCTGTGTCCAGGTACCCAGTTATCAGGACAGTACCAGCACTTTTTCGGCAGGCGTGGCCTGACTGGAGCGTTTGCTTCTCTAGGTTGTAAGTTCCTCTGCTGAGGATGTCCTTGTACTTGTGCTGGAGGTCTCCTATTGTTTGAAGAGACTGATTTTTCATACTGTCTTGCGTACCAATAGGCAGCCAATAAAGTTGCAGGTTTCTGACAGAGGACTGAATGTTTTATGCTCTCCTTGAGACCAGCAATAAATCTGTCCAGGAAGAAATCAGGCTGAAGGTATGGTTTTTCACGCTTCATAGCTGTCATCCATGTTTCATAAGCATCGATGTAAGGATTGACACCTGTTACTTGTTTCAGTAACTGAAGCTGATCCATCGGATCCACTGCTTGCACATCTGGAAATCTTTCAATCAGCACCTGACAGAGATGAGACCAGGACATTGTTTGCAGATTGAAGCCTGCACTGCTGATCCATGTTTTAGCCTGTCCTCTGATGTGAGCTAAACCCCAGCGTACTCTCTGTTCTGTTGGAATATTGACCAAGTTGAATACATCCTCACATTCCAGTATCCATGCTCGAGGTCCATTACCAGAGAAAACTGGCAGCTCCACATGTGGTGCACGCAAATACGGCTCTGGCGAGTCTCTTGGTGATTTGTTTTCTCGAGGAGAGCTGTTGTCAGAGCCATTGTGTTGAGGATGTTGTGGCTGGTGGTTTTGGATTGTGGTGGGTGTTGAGGTTGGTGTTGTTGGTATTGTGGTTGTTGTGGTATGGGTGGGTTTGGGTATGGGTTGTAGTATTGTTGTGTTGGCATTGGAGGGTAGGCTTGCGGAAATGGCATGGCTTGGTACGGTGAGTGGTAGTAGGGATAGTAGGGTGGCAAAAGCTGAAGCTGGTTTTGTAGGAATGGATTCATGATGAAAGGTTGGGAATTTTGCTGATGGTAATATTGGGGTTGGGTGAGTGGATTTGTGTGTTGAGTTTGATGCTGGATGTCTTGGCTCGTAGATGCTAATTGGGTGGTCAGTGTTGTTTCTGGAGTGGTTTGGGTATTTTGTCGAACATGTAGCGGTTGGCCTGGGAACTGTGGATGTGGAAGTTTGTCCGGTGTGAGGTTGCCGAATTGGAGTGGCTGGGTTTGCGGTGGTGTGGTACTGCGCGTGGTCGCCGGTGTTGGCATCTCAGCAATCGTGGAGAGAGTGGTAGCTGGAAGGGGTGGAGGGTGAGGAAAGGGTGGACCTTTAGTCGAAGAACCCTGGTCCGCGACACCCGTGCTCTCCATGGATGGTTGTTTGCCGATGTTGACCGCCAGACTCGCGAGCATGTCGGAGATCTTGGAAATTTCGCTCTGCAGAGACTGCATCGATGCGGCGGAGTGCGCTTGGTGTAGATCGAGTCGCTCCGCGAGGCTCTGCACCTCCTGCGGAAGGTTGGCGTAGACGTGCGCGTCTGCAACCTCAGCGCGTTCCGGAATCTCCTCCGACGGCGCCGCGCGCTCTCTGGACTGCGAACGGTTTCTGTTTCTGGTCGGCATGGAGGTGGAGAATTGGGGTGGTGGTAGGGATTTTACTGCCGGACTGAGGTAGCCGGTAACCTGGTGGTGACGATGGTTGGGAGGGAGGGAAACGAGCAGCTCGATCGCTGGCTCTGATACCAGAATGTCAGGCTGCGGTACCTGGCAACTCGTCACCAAGAAGAAGAAGGGGATGGAGCTCCGGTGGCTCAGATTTAGCTAAGATAACTAAGTAAAAAACATGATAAAATTTAGGGTTTTTTGATTGTTTGATCCTCCCAGCCACCCCACCTACACCTTTATATCGAAAGTGTAGGCTCAAGCAAGATTACAAAGTTGTCCCAATTCAGAGTTCAGATACAGCTAGTTCTAGATAAGGGTAAAACCGTAAACAGTTTAGAAGTGACGCTCAGGACCGTTGGATGGAAAAGAAGCGTCATCCTGGCCATCCATCTTGGATCAATCCACTCCAGGGATCTTCTGCGGCTGTATCATGTGGTGTTGTTGTAATGCATCTACAGGTACCTGACAGAAACTCTGTGATCCAATTCTTACAGTTCTCTCTTCCTGTTTGTACAGATGTTCCACACACCATAGTTATGTTCCGCTTTGGACTTTTTTCTAGAAGTTTGAACAAAACGTATGCTGAAAAGCTTAACATGAATGAGAACGCCTTAGGCATCAATGGTGCAATACGTTGGCTGCCACTGCCAAAGATTTTCTTTTACTATATCTGGCAGGAGCTCTGCCGATTCAGTACGGATTAGGAAGAGAGTACAAAATGGAAACAGAAATTAAAAAACAGCGAAACGCGGAAGAAGCATTTGCTAAACAATACAAACGACTAAGTTTTAAAAAGGGACAAACTCCACAACCCTAAATCTTCCTGAATGCTGCGGGAATCCTGGGAGTGATCCAGAGGCGTATGAGTAAGGATCCGACGATTTCTTTCATTCCACAATTGCAAGCCGTATTGGAAGCAACAGGAGCGTAGTTCTTCGGTCCAGCTACAAAAAATGATATTAAAGAAAGGCGCCGAAGAGGGAGCAGCAGGGAAGCCTGGGCTGGGCAAGCAAACAGAGAGCCAAACAGGTAAAGGAGCATTGGCAATATGGTGGATGGCGGATTCCATGAGCTTTGTGGTAATCTTACCAACTACAGGTTTTGATTCCCTGAATCTGAGACATCGTTACTGCATTGTATTGAAAGAATTTTGTTAACCAGTTTCATTTACATATTAGGCAAACCAGAAGTGCCTGTTGTCTCTGTTTACCAGGACTCTGGAATTAAAGAACTCGCGCTTCACTTCTTATGGCATTATGGATTTATGGACCTTTATCTAAAAAAAATGGATTATGGATGTAATTATTCTGTCTGGTCCTCCTAATGTATTTTATCAACTTTGAGTGTTACATGGCTCCTTGTTGATGATTAAAATTCATCAAATTCATGTTCAGTTGTTGAAAATACATGTGATGTTTACTTGATTTTTTGTTGTTGTCTAGTACTTGCACTTGTAAATGATGGTTGGACACTATCCTTCACTGAATTGCCTTGTGTGGAGAAAGTATGAAGATAAAAACGGTATGGGCTTTGTTGAACTGTAACCGGGGCAGGGCGGTGGCGGGTGGTCGGAATTGAGGCGAAATGCCGTCGAGAGAGAGAGTAGAGAAGACAGAGGAAGCACGAGAGCGTCGAGAGGCTCGGGTTGGGAGGAGAGAGAGAGGAATCAGAGTGGTGCCCACACTTTTGCACAGACTGAACACAAAAGTTCAAAAAAATTGGGGAAGGTTTGAGGAAAAACTGCCACAAATAGGTGCAAAAATGGATAGGGAAGGTTTAGGGGAAATGATTTGGTGCTGTTTTTTGTCCCTAAATGACAACAACTAAGGAGAGCATGGCGGCAGCTCTAACCGCTGCACTAAGCCGGATATTGCTCGATGTTGGTGTTTTGTCTTGCTGCAAATTGAGAAGTCCTTATTATATAATTTATCATAATGATGTAATTTTCAGTGTTTGTGATGGATCTTGTTTATGTAGCTTGCTTGGGATAAAAGGCTTAGTATGTTGTGAATAGTCTTGTTTATGTCTTGTGATACATCTTAATTATTCCGTTGTAGTGAGAGTGTAAATGTAATTGATCTTAATTATTTGCGAGTATGTTTGTGAATAGTCAGCTCAATGGATGTGCGATGTAATTTGATTCTTGTGTAATGCAATGGATATAGTACAAGAGATGCTTCCAAGCTTGAAGTGAAATATCAGCTAGATGCAATGCTATGAGAATATTCAAATTAAAGATAGGACCAATGGTAGAAATGATGTTTTATGGTGAAATCCCAGCAACCCATCTTTGAAAACTATTATCTTTCAAATTAGTGGCCAAAATTACCTGAAACTTTCACAATTCACTACTGGGAGCGTTTATAATTTACTTGAAATTCTAGAAATCTTGAATTTTGAGCATTTTGAATGAACAAACTTAAATAGATTTTTCTCCAAAACTAAAGGTCAAAATGACCTTAACTTTTGCATTTCACTATATACAAAATTTATGATTCACTAAAATAGTAAAAAAAAATCATAAAAGCATTTTGTCCCAAACCAGTTCTCAGAATGACCTCATATGTTCCCACCTCACTACTGGGGTGATAATATTATCATTATATTTTCATGAAAATAGTTTCATAGTGCATAAGTTTACAACCTTTCATTAACAAATAATTCTAAAAACATAGGTTGTGCCTATGGATCAGTCGATTTTACAAAAAAAATCTCCGATTTAATTAACAAAATGTTCGCCGTGGGGATTACATTCTTGTCTCGCGCAAAGGGATATTATTTAAATTTTTGTTAATACGTATAGGAACATGTTCAGCAATTGTAATCATTTGCTCATTGGTCGAAAAAAATATAGTACATGTTCTCATTGTTGAACATAAAACAACTAATCTTGCAGGGATTTCAATGTCTGGTCGATCAATGAAGAATTAACTAACCATAAAAATAAAGATACAATTTTGTAAACCCTGGCCGCTATGGTTCTTCCATGGTCATGAAGTTGGTTCTCCTCGGCCCAAACTTCCTATTTGTTACCATGAGGCAGGAAACACCGGACCTGTGCTTAGCTTCATGTGTCCTCAACGACGGCTTCTCTAGTGGTGGAAGCTAAAGTCATGTGAAATCTATATTTCTTGTAAGACAAAACCTCACTAACATGCATTAAAGGAGTCTATCTTTACATGCAAGGTGTACACATCGTCCACCATTTTGGCCATTCATTTAGCCATGTCACCATCACATCATCCATATTTGAGACATTCATTCTCCATGTTATTCCATATTTATTAATGATATTTATCTATACATGCAAGCTATTCACATTATAAATTTGTTTAGCCATAAAATTTTGCACATTATCATTTATTAGCGGTTAAATACACAAGCATTTCGTATTAATTAAATTTAGATTCCCGACTATTGTGGCTAATCAAATCCTCCGTATTCCTGATAATTGTTTCCATTTCATACATCAAATATCCTTTCTTTTATACTATAATATTTTTAAAGGTTCCCACTGCAATGCGTGGGGTATCTTTCTAGTAAATATATATGTTTCATCCTTTTTCTCATGGTCTGTAAAGCTAATATTTGGGATCTATTGGTGTTTTTTTTGTTTTTCTTGCTTTGTTCTACCGTTATTGTGTTCTACTTCTTCGGATCTATGGCAACGGGATGGCTGTTTGACAGCATGCCTTATGAGGTGTGTCTCAATGATAACATTGGTCTAAGATTCTCATCTCTTGTGGTGGACGACTGAAACATCCAAAAACGTATCTATAGTTTTTGATTGTTTCATACTGTTTTTATATCATTGCTACATACTTATATCATAATTTAATATCATTTTGTGGCATTTTCACGGACTAACCTATTAACAAGATGCCCAGTGCCAGTTCCTGTTTTCTGCTGTTTTTGTATTTTAGAAAAGCTGTTAAAAAATATTCTCATAATTGGACGAAAATTTACGAAGATTTTTTATCGGAGGGAACACACCACAGGACAAAAGGGCAACGCGAGCAACCACTCGAAGGCCCCAGACGAGTGCCAGGTATGGGCCTAGGAACAGCCGCGCCGGGCAATCGCCTGGGAGCCCTGAGCACCGCCTCGACCACCTCCTTCGCCTATAAAATCCCATAAACCCTAAAGGTTCAGGGACGACAATTATTTCCAGAAACAGAGACAGAGCCGCCATCGTTGCGGAAACTTGATCAGAGAGATTATGGAGTTCCTTCCCGGCACCCTGCCGGATGGGGAAATCATCACCAGAGGCTTCTACACCACCATCGGCGCCTCCACGATGATGAGCGAGTAGTCATCCTTGGACTAGAGGGCCATGGCAGTAGCTAGATGGTAGCCTCTCCTACTTATGCCTCAATACCATATTCTCGCGAGCTACCTAATATGATCGAGATCAATCCGATGTAATTGTTATTGTTGTGTTTGCTAGGATATGATAAAATTGTGATGCTATGTTCAGATTGTTCATAATATCTTATATATTAGATTCTTTATTTACGTTTCTACATGCTCTTGGATTTATATGATTGCTTTGGCCAAATAGTTGTGTGAGTCTCCAAGAGCGAGTATATGTTTGATAGTGGATTCATGCCTCCTTTTATCACTGGGTTCGAGTGACGGAAACGACTAAGGTTGAGGATGTGATATTGGTACTAAGGATAAACCAGCAAAGATAATGTCTATACCCCATTGATATAAATGTTACTTACATCATGTAATGAACTTAATCCAATACTCTGTTATTTCGGTAACTTAATTCCTAGAGTGGCAAGCATAGAAGCGCACTCGAAGTGGAGTATTAGTTAAAAATATGGTGAAGTAACGGTGTTTTTAGATGCCTACATAAATATTTGTCTTTCATATTTTGTCATAATTATCATGATCATAATTCTATCAATTGTCCGGCTGTAATTTGTTCATGCTATATTTTAAAGGAAAGATGCCACTAGTGAAACCATGGACTCCGGTCCATCTTTTTACATTGTTTACAACCGCAATTACACACACATCATCGTTTGCTTGCTCATACGTTTTTACATTCTTGTTATTTACTACCATCTTTCACACTATACGTTTAACCCTTTTTTTTAGTTTGACAGGAAGATTGACAACCTTTCTGGAACGTTGGGACAAGGAGATTTTGTTTCTTACTTTTAGGTCCACTTAAACTTTGCTTAGTTTCTCAACTCTTACTGTTTCGATAAATCTTGATTCTTGATCAAGTGAAATTTGCTGCTGCACTATATCGTACCTTACACTTGGGATTCCCAACATCATCAAGAGACTTACTGACGCAGTTGATGGGGGAATTCTTCCTCATAAATTACGCCATCAACGACTCATGTAGCTAATCAAAATGATTCTATGGCGACAAAGTACCTATTCTAAAGCCATCCTTACATGGGGTAATTCTCAAGCCACATTTTCATTCGATGATAAGCTTTTAACGTTTGCACCCTAAACCCGAAAACCCTACTCAAGTGCCTATTCACAACCTTCGATATTAGTCAAGGGTTTTTCACGAGAAGCTTGGACGACATGCAAAAAAAGTGGAGGCTAGAGACGCAACGACTTCAAAAGTACCTGTATGTAACTTATGATCTTTGTTATTCACGTTTTATTCAGTATCTTTGATTTGACGTACTCCTTCCGTTACTCAAAATAAGTCTTATATTTTTAGTCACAAATCATAATTTTGACCACTTATATAGATAAAAATATAAATATTAAATTAATATCAATAAACTCGCCATTTCATAATATGTTTATTAGATCTTGTAAGTATTCATATATTGTTTGTCTATAAGATTGATCAAAGTTGCATTATATTAACTTGACAAAAATATACGCCTTATTTTCAGAAATGAAGGTAGTAATTATTTTTTAATTATTAAGTCAGCGGAAGAATATTAGAAAAAACAGACGTGAATATAATTGGGAAAATTTATTCTAGATGGCATGGCAAGCTCGTAAATAAGTCCAGCCTCCGGCGGCAAAGCCCGAAAGGCCCCATAAAAATATCTCGCATCGGTACGAACTCTCGAACCTTCACTGGCCCCAATCTCCGACGACCAAGAACGCTATTTAGATATTTTTTTCCCACGCCTCCGACTCCCCACAGGAACAAACGCCTCTTTCCTCCTCAAATTCTCAAATCCCACAACCAATCTTCCTCCTCTCCTCCCGTCTCCCTCCCAATTCCATGTTGCAATAGTTAGCGTCGCGTTCCTCTGCTTTCGTGGCCGTCGCGTCGTCGACCGACGGTTGGTCTGCTCCCATGGACGCCTCCGCTGGAGCCGGATCCGGCAATGCCCCCGGCGCCGGCGCGTCATCCTGCTGCTACTACGCCCTGCTCGGCATCCGCAAGAACGCCTCCTCCACGGACATACGCGCCGCCTACCGAAGGCTCGCCATGGTACACGTTCTTCCTGTCCTCTGTTTCTCATCGCGCATATATAGGCGTTTCCTCTTTCGTTTGATCTGGTCGGAGGAACTCGACGCTGTTGTGCTCCGGCGTGCAGAGGTGGCACCCGGATCGGTGGGCGAGCGATCCCGGCGCGACGGGCGAGGCCAAGCAGCGGTTCCAGCGGATCCAGGAGGCGTACTCCGGTAAGCCACCGCCAGCCACCCACCCCGTCAGCGCTTCACCGCCGCGCGAGATTCTGATCGAATTCTTTGTTGTCTGGTGCAGTCTTGTCCGACAAGGGGAAGAGGGCCATGTACGACGCCGGGCTGTTCGACCCCCTCGACGACGACGACCAGGTGGAAGCTCTAGTTCCTTCCCATGCTTATTGTCTCGTAGACGTATCAATATTCTGTCATTTTTTATACTACTCCCTCCGATCCATATTAGTGGGCACAACTTTGTCTAGATACACATGTATCTAGTCTAAATACTTAACTAGATACATATGAATTTAGACAAAGCTATGCCCACTAATATGGATCGGAGGGAGTAATGAAAATCATGTGGGACAATTGTCGCCGGATGTACATCGTCCCTGAAATCTCGCTCTGTTTTCCGACGGCCAGGATTTCTCGGACTTCATGCAGGAGATGCTGGTGATGATGGACAGCGTGAAAAACGAGGTAGGCGCAACCACCGACCCAACCCAACCGCTCTACCACTAGTTTAATCGATAGTGATCGCGATTAAGGTTAATTAATCGAGGTGTTCAGCGTACTTAACCATTGGTCTCGTGCAGAAGCCGGACACTCTCGAAGACCTCCAGAAGATGCTGGATGACATAGTCAAGGGCGACGGCGGGAGCCGCGCTCCTGCCGGCGGCGGCAGCGGCGGAGGCTGCGGCGGTCGCGTGCCACCGGAGGCTAACCGGAGGACGCGTGTAGCTCCTTACCCGCAGCAGCAGTCGCGGAGGTGACTGATCGCCGGCCGCCGGTGTACGAGATGCACACACCGACGTGCTCTTAGCGAGATCAGAGAGAGAGGGAGCAACCAATAAATTAAAATTGGCAGAGCAGAATTGTCCCTAATTCCCCTCGTCGGGGTTACATGTGTAGATTTAGGTCCCCTCTGATAAAATTAGTGGGTTGGTAATGGTTGCCGTTCTACAAATTGCGTGGATGCGCGGCCGGCCATAGATTCCATCATCCTGTCGGCGTTTCGTACCTCAGTTCTCACTGAACTTTACATGCTTGCTCTACTTGTTTCCCAATTGTCACTGGAAGTTGAATATTTTTAACTGTTCGCGACGCCATAAGTAATAAGTTATCACGAGTACCACCTCTGGTTGTTTCTTCTACTTCTCCATGTTGTAAGAACCAGAAAGGGAATAATTTCAATGCCTTGCTGTCTGAACGATGTTTCTAGCTGCAAAGCAAATCTCACGCCATGTCTGTAGTGTCCTGTTGGGATTTGCAACTTAACGTTTGGCGTGCCTGTCGAAATCAGCGGCAGTACGAATGAGAACGAAAGTCCAAGGACGGAGCATCTCTCGACCCCGTTGATTGGTCTTAAGACCTGGGAAAAGCAAAGCCGTGGACGCGAGCGTTTCGTGGTCCACCGATAGATAAACTCCATGGATGCGCTTGTTTAATGGTTCTTTTCTTTCCCTTTGAAAAAGCGTAGTAGATTAGGACGGGCTGAATCGAGATCCGTACATCAGCACAGCAAGTCTGGTGTTTCTTGAAGGATCCGTACAAGGCAATACTCCCTCCGTATCAAAATATAAGAGGTTCCAACATGCTAAAACGTTGATACGGAGGGAGTACAAAATATCCCCATAGACGCCCATCTCCGTGAGTAGGAGAGCTCACCTGGAACAATCCGGCAACATGGCCTGCCGGAACAGTTTATTTCTGTTCTTGGGAGGAGGTGCCAACAGAGAGAGACTGGAACACTCTCGTCTAGCTTCGCCATGCTCCGATTTAGTAACGCGAGCTTCGTTGTCTCCGAGCGGCAAGTTGCATGGCGTCAGGCCATGCTCGGTCGTCGACAGGCAGGGCAGGCTCTCGAAGCTACACAGAGTGCAACGTCTCCGGTTGTTGTCGCCGCTGGCAGCGTCGCTTGACGTCGCTAGTTGCCGCCGCGCCTTGTGCAAAGCATCGCATAATTTTGGGCCAGTTGACCCGTCCATTTTTTCAGAATTTGGACGCCGCCGAGGTTATGCAAACGGAGCCAACATGTTTGGACGTGAAGGTGCATAGGTGAGCCACCGCCACACGCTTTACAGCTTAATAACAACTTGCGCTTTTACGGTCACGATGAGCACGAAACAGCTCGTTTTCTAAATTCTAATTCTGCGGCCAGGCCAAGTTGTGCAAGTTGTAGTGTGCAGCGTGCGCAAGTTGCTTCTGTGTCGGCTCTCGGCAGTTGCTTTACAGACTAGTTTAGGTCTATTTCTTAATTTAGCAAGAATGAACCGATGAAACCAAAATAAATATGAGCAGTAAACAGTTTTGGAAAAGCTATATTTTTTTACAAAAGAGAATATATTATATCGCGAAGATACCAATTACACCTAGGCTCTGCACCAACAAGACATCAGTGATGCACACAGCTAAGAACAAAATAAATAAGAGATAAAAGAAAAACAAAGACTCGTCGCGGTGTACAACACTTCGCAACAAAAGCAACACCCGTACTACAACCTAGGGTCTCCAAAAGCAACCTCCGAGAAGGAAACAATGTACAAGCTTTGTCGTCGCGCGATCAAAATATTAGTTTTTCACCCCGGAGAAAGATCGAGTTTCCAAAACAATGTCTTTAGCATGATTATTGTCAGGTACAACCAATAAAGGACAGAGCTTGGGTTTTCACCCTGAAAATCAAGACTCGGTACTCGACGAGCACCATAAAAGTTCCAGTCCACCTGTGTTGCCACCCCGCTTGCATCGCATGTTTGGGCCAGTTGACCCGTCCATTTTTTGCAGCGGCGGACGCCGTCGCCGAGTGTCAGGTCACTGTCTACGTGAACGCGGTTATGCAAACATGTTTATTCGAGAACGTGCATGAGGTGCGCCACCGCCACACGCTTTTACAGCTTGACAACTTGCACTTCTACGGCGACGACGAGCACGAACAGCAGCTGTTTTCTAGTTCTGCAGCGAGGCCAAGTTGTGCAAGTTGTGGCGTGCAGCGTGCGCAAGTTGCTTCTGTGTCGGCTGTTGGCAGTTGCTTTCCAGACTATTTAGTTCCGTTGCTTAATTTTACAAGAATAAACCGATGAAACCAAAATAAATATGAGCAGTTAACAGTTTTGGAAAAGCCATAAGTACACCAAAGGATTTTGAACTCGTCGTCTCAACCTCTCTTTTGTTTTCATCTCGGATCATTCGTAGCTCCGATAAAATAATGATGGTAGAACGAAAACATACAACAAGGTGAACACACGATAAGAGCCTCTTGATTCGCATGATTGCACGTAGTCTGCCAAAACGGTCTACAAGATGCATTTTAAAGGCATTATCTCCACCTCTCTTGATGCTACAGTTTGGATGTCGTGGGTACCTCCCAAATGTAAATTCTTTGTTTGATTGGTGTTGCAAAATAGGATTTTGATGGCCGATCGTCTACAACGTAGGGGTTGGCCAAATTATGGGAATTGTCCTCTTTGCAACCAAATGCAAGAATCGGCGGATCATTTTCTCTACAAATGTCGCTTCTCCACAAGGATTTGTAAGCAGATCCTTGCTTGGTGTGGTTGCCATGATATCCTTCCGGCGAATTGGGCCAATGAAATTTCCGTCAATGAGTGGTGGACAAAGCTTGCACTTGATCATGGTGTCTCTAGAAAGACCATGTCCTTCATAATCATGCTAATCTCTTGAGAGGTTTCGAAGGAGCGCAACACAAGAATCTTTCGACATGTTGCCTCGCCGGTCGGCGTTATTATTTCTAGAATTAAAGACAAGGCGAGAACATGGTGTTTGGCCGGGGCCAAATATTTGAGCAATAATGTAATCCCGTGGGAGTAACGCCTTTGTGAAGTTTTAGGGCTTGTCCTAGGTATTCATATCTAGAGCTTCTTAATTAATCAAAATGGCATATCTTTTGCCTTGTTTCAAAACAACAAAAAACATAGAAAAATGCAAGATTGAATGTTATGATGTCTCAAAGTTTGTTTGATTTCATCACAGGAAAAGCAAATGATTCTTACAAAAGAGGTTTGAGTGAATATTAGATTTTCTGTAAAAGTAGTGCAAATAATTCTTAAAAAAAAATCATATGGTATTCAACCTTACAAACAATAACCATCGTAGGAAATTTTTAAAGGACGTAAGACCTTCAAACTACATATGAATATCCTTTAAATCACACATGCCCTAAGTTTCGAGGAGCCACATGAGATGTTTGTCTTAATAGGGGAAATCTACTGTCGCTTAATGTGTTTCTTGCGACATGTGTTGTTGAATTGCTTTTTTCATGGTTCCACTATCGTGAAGAATATGAAAACGAAAACAAATGGAAGGGGAAACCAATGATCCAAACAAAACATTGTTCTCCCACCGCTAAAACATGCTCATGTGAGCTTTAAAATCGGGGACCCTTAGATATCGCTTATAGCGAGTTGAACCGTCGCATTGCTCACGTTGGTTCCTCCCTATCCTAGGCCCAAAAAAGCGGCCCAACATTTCCACACAGGAAGGATTAGGCGCACACAATTTGTTTTTTGTTCGGACTTCACGTGTTCCTCGTTTCTTTCATAGCTAACCATTTTTATAGTATTAGCTTTTGATATTATTCTATGATATCCGTACTAATTGAAATATTCATGGACATTCTTTTTCTTAACCCGTGAACATTTTCTTTAACTTAGGAGCATTTATTTTGAACCACATAAAAAATTCGAATGTCGTGAACAATTTTTTCAACCTTTATGAATATTTTCTCAAAACACAATATATGAACCTTTTTCTACAGGTGAACACTTTTGTAACTAGGGAATATTTTTTGAACCCTTTGAACTTTTTATGAAAGCGTGAACAATTGTGAGAAATACATTTTGTCAAAAAAAAATCGTGGCTTCGAAAAAAGTAACATAAAAAATGTTCACGGATAAAAAATATTCACGGTTAGAAAATGTTCATGGATAAAAAATTTCACCCGTAAAAGGTTCACGGGTAAAAAATGTTCATTGATAAAAATGATGGTGGGTAAAAAATGTTCACGAGTATAAAAGTGTTTACGGGCAAACCTTCTTCATGGTAAAAAAGTTTTATCTTTCTTTTTGCGTTTCCAAAATTTGAGTATTTTTAAACATGAACATTTTTTTTCAGAATTTGAATTTATTTTAAATTCTCAGAAATTTAAATATTTTTCAAATCATAAAAGGTGAAAAATTCCAGACGAATTTATTTCTGTTTTTCAAAATCTGATCATTTAAAAAAAATTGAAGATTTTTCCTTTCTGAGTATTTTTCACAGTTATAAAATGTGAAAAAGAAGAAAAACGATAAAAGAGAGAAGAAAATGGGAAATCATCTTTGACTTATTGGTGCAGATGCACCCACTATTCAAAAAAGGCATTTTAAAATGTCAAAAAATTCTAAGCAAAAATTTAGGATGCATTTGTATTTTTTACCCAGTCCATAAAAAAATGCCTTTTTTAACGAAACATTTTGTGCGAACATAGAATATGATGATGTATATCCAAAAATGTATTAAAAAATATATTACATAATGGGAGCATCTAGACCTGCGACCCGTAACACCGTGTCCGAAGAAAACGCAAAATAAAAATAGAAAAAGAAGAAACAAAAGAACTGGTTTAAGAAAAATAATAGGACAAAGAACCAGGAATATTCGGAAAAGAAAAAGATGGAAGAAAGAAATGGGCCGGCCCATGCGGATGACTCCTGCGGGCGTGTCCGTACAACAGCTCGCGTTGAGCGATATATAGTGGCTGCAAACAAGAGATGCAAAGCGCAACGACCAAAACGAGAAGGCAAAATACCACTGTCGTCGTCGCCGTCGTGTGTGGCTCTCCCTTGACTTCGGGCTGTTTGCGAGCTCCAACGCCCATGCGCAACCTTCATTCTCGATCGGCCTTGTCCCAAATTAGCGCTCTCTTATATAATGGCATCCGGCTCCTATTTAATCCGATTTGTAAGAAATAAAGTAGACCCCTTCGGTTGGTAGAGGGGCTCACACCTCCTAGACACTTCCCCTTTCAATCGATCGGGAGGTGTTGATCGTCGCCATGAGCAAAGGTGCAATCTACGCGGCGTCGACCATCCTTGTGGTGGCGGTCGTCGCCGCCGTCTGCGTGGTGACATTCAAGGAGGCCAATAATGAGAAGTCCAACGAGGAGCTGACGACGTCGGTGAAGTCGATCAAGTCCTTCTGCCAGCCCGTGGAGTATAAGGATGCGTGCGAGCGCACCCTGGGGGAAACGGCGGGCAATGCGTCGAGCACGACGGAGCTGGCGAAGGCCATCTTCAAGGCCACCTCCGAGCGGATCGAGCAGGCGGTGCGCGAGTCCAGCGTTCTCAATGACCTGAAGAACGACCCGCGCACGTCCGGCGCGCTGAAAAACTGCAAGGAGATGCTCCACTACGCCATCGACGACCTCAAGACCACCTTCGACGAGCTGGGCGGCTTCGAGATGACCAACTTCAAGCGCGCCCTGGACGACCTCAAGACGTGGCTCAGCTCCGCGCTCACCTACCAGGAGACGTGCCTGGACGGCTTCCAAAACACCACCACGCCCGCCGCCGCCAAGATGCGCAAGGCGCTCAACGTCTCCCAGGAGCTGACGGAGAACATCCTGTCCATCGTAGACGAGTTCGGGGACACCATCGCCAACCTGGACCTGTCCGGCATGTTCAGCCGCCGGCTGCTCGCGGACGACGGCGCGCCCGGGTGGATGTCGGACACCAAGCGGAGGCTGCTGAAGGTGTCTCCCACGGAGCCCGACTTCACGCCGGACATGACGGTGGCGGCGGACGGCAGCGGAGACTTCAAGACGATCAACGAGGCGCTGGCCAAGGTGCCGCTCAAGAGCGCCGAGACGTACGTGATTTACGTCAAGAAGGGCAAGTACAAGGAGTACGTCACCGTGGCGCGCAACGTGACCAACCTCGTCATGATCGGCGACGGCGCTACCAAGACCATCATCACGGGGGAAAAGAACTTCATGATGAACATCACCACCAAGGACACGGCCACCATGGAGGCGATCGGCAACGGCTTCTTCATGCGCGGCATCGGCGTGGAGAACACGGCGGGGCCCGAGAAGCACCAGGCCGTGGCGCTCAGGGTGCAGAGCGACCAGTCCGTTTTCTTCGAGTGCCGGTTCGACGGGTACCAGGACACGCTGTACACCCACACCAGCAGGCAGTACTACCGCGACTGCACCATCACCGGCACCATCGACTTCATCTTCGGGAACGCGCAGGTGGTGTTCCAGAACTGCCTCATCCAGGTGCGCAAGTGCATGGACAACCAGCAGAACATCATCACGGCGCAGGGACGCAAGGAGAGGCATTCCGCCGGAGGCACCGTCATCCACAACTGCACCATAGAGCCGCACCCGGAGTTCAAGGACCACACCGACAAGCTCCGCACCTTCCTGGGACGGCCGTGGAAGGAGCACTCACGCACGCTCTACATCCAGTCCGAGATCGGTGATTTCATCGACCCGGAGGGGTGGCTGCCGTGGCTCGGCGACTTTGGGCTCAACACCTGCTACTACGCCGAGGTCGAGAACCGCGGAGAGGGCGCCGACATGAGCAGGCGCGCCACGTGGAGGGGAGTCAAGACCGTCACATACCAGCAGGCGCAACAGAAATACACCGTCGAGAGGTTCATCCAGGGCAGCTCTGGATCCCCAAGTTCGGCGTGCCCTTCATCCCGGGGTTGCTGCCGCAGACGCAGGCCGGTAGGATACACTGAGCGTACCCTGCATGAGAGGAAGATGGGTTGTAATCTGTGGGAGAGGGTGGGGACTGGAGAGGGACTCGTGGATTGCTAATTTTACGATCGGTTGCACACTGCTGCTGATGAAAGATCATCCGTGTACGCTTTCGTGTATTCTCGGTGTGAAATGCATGCCACTAGAGCATATACATGAGTACGTGTACACTACTCTAATTCGGACATCAATGCTCACAACTGGAAAACTTAGGGTGTGTTTGGTAGCCAGTTTTTGGATTTTGGTTCCTGATGTGGGGTGGTTGTTATCGTGTGTTTGGTTCTTGGTGTGGGGTGGTTGAGGGTATCCATATTCCAAGCATATTCCCTAAAAAAGCTGATTGAGCTCAAACAAAGTTTGTTTGACAATTAATCCTAGGCAAGGTTTGGGTAACCGGACGGTAAATCCGTTTACTGCCCATCAACCGCAAATCCCGAGCACCCTCGGTAAAAAGGCATACCGAGTATTCCGAGTTTTTTTGAAAATTCTGAATTAAAACGATGTGATCTAGATAAATAATTAATATCCATCTCTTATTTCAAAACTGTGAACGCATGGAACCGTGGTAGCGGCATCGCATTCTGTGCTAGAGGTCACCGGTTCGCAAAAAACTGAGACTGAGACTGAGGATCATGGGTCTCGGCTCTCGAACCACGGACCTAAGAACAACCAACAAGGGGATAGCTTGATACCACTACAATACAACCACTGCTATACATGCTTTCAGTTTTACATATTATTAACACTTACTGAAAGGATTTGAATTCAAATTTTGTTTAAAAAAATTGGGCGGTAATTGTTCGGTTTCCTGTAACCGCGGTTACCTGAAATCCCGAGCATACTCGGTAAAAAAGTTCCATTCAGTAACCAAAACCCATATCCCAGGTTAGCCACGGTCCAAAAATTGCTTCCAGCGGCTCGTCTATCCCATCGTGGGAATAAGTTGTCCGCTAATCTTGACGTCCACCGGTGTGAACGATGCTTCCACGCCATGCAAACAATCAACTGTTTCGAAATTTTACTCAACCGGTGAGCCCAAGCGCCTAGTCATGTCCAACTTAGGCCAAGCTGTCAGACAGAGTGCCCTCTCGACAGAGAATCTAGTGATATCATTACATTGACCCCTGTGGAGTCTCGATGCCTTCCGACAAATTACTACTCGGAAGCCCGTCTACTCGGCATTATCTTCAACCTTTTCCAGAGACAATTATTAAGATTGTCTAAGTCAAAAGTCTGTTTACATGTGAAATCCGGACGCAAACAAGATCATCAGCTTCATCAAGATCGACATCAATCACTTCTTCGAATACAATAATCTCCCAAGACATCATCGTTAGCGACCTGGCATTAACCCAACTACAAGGAGGCAGTCGGTTACAGCAATAAACCCTAGGTGGACTCGGGGCTAATGACATCATGATTACTTCCACGTGAGCTCAGCTTCACGTAAAGGCCCAACCAGGTGCGAAAAGGACCAAATTGAAGATGCATCCCGATAGGAAAAACCTATTTGCCGACCAGGTTAGAGCGCATTAAGCTCCGCACACCTACGTCGCGAAGTGGGCCGACCCACTACGCGCTCCTCCAGCCAGAATTCTTCCTCTCGTGTGTGTGTTACTGTTTCTGTACTTTTTTCTTTTTCCTTTTTGTTTTTTTTTGGTTTTTTTTTTCTTTCTTCTTTTCTATTTTCTTTTTAGATATTATTTTAAAATTCCATTTTTTGACAAATGTTTAAATTTAAAAATATTCAGATTTGAAAATTGTTCATATTTTAAAAACTGTTCAAATTTAATTTCCATTCATATAGTAATTTAGGAGCCGTTTTGCTGCTCATGGAGGTAGCTACACACGCGGCCATTGCCGTTGGATTTCGCCCATAACCGTTGGATTCAATTTGTGGACTCACGGCGACCACACGGTCCGAACGTGAAAAGTCCTTTCTTGCACTGCTGGCAGCCTGCCAGGCGACTATGTCTTTTTCTGTATAGCTGAGACAGGTCACATCGCGGAAAGTCCTTTCGAAGGGAAAGGAGTGGATTTGGACAACTTTTCGTATCATAACACAGAACACATGTACTCGTATCAACAAAGATTTAGCAATCCTTTTTGACAAGAACACAAACATCTATACAAGAAATCTGAGATCAAGAATGATACAAGAAAATCTAACGGTGATATATACACCTGAGCAACACTGATTCATAGGAGATTTCTGACGGACTGACGGTTTCAATAAGATTTCTTCAGTTTCATAGAGCGGTCCCATTATTGAAAACAGTTTCATAGAGCAGTCCATGAAACGGATGTAAAATCAGGATCGAGCTCCAGTACATGAACAGAACGAAAGAAATCGAGAAAAGATACTCTCGAAAAGAAATCTAGACCGAAATCGGGTATGGCAAAAAAAAGAAGAAGGGAAAAACACGTCATGAACGACTGCCGCGGATGTCGTCGGTGCGGCGGAGTTCCTCCGCCCCACCTTTTCTCCACCTTCCCGACCTCTACCACCTCTTCTGGTCTGCACCGAGACGAGCAACCCTGGTCCCGACGAGTCCCTCCCGCCCAAATCCGTGGCCTTCCTCGTGGCGCGCCCGACGAACCCCTCGACACTCCTTGACCCAGCACCCCTCGGCGCCACTCGAGTTCTGGTTCAGGAGGGAGATGTGGGAACTCCGGCGGCATGTTGGGGTGGAGCAGTCCTCGGCGTTGCGGAGCTGCCCGGCCGCAGATTACGTCGAGAGGAGCCCAGCAGCTGTCTTCCCTGGAGTCTAGCGTCCCTCGTATGGCGTGGAGTCGGAGAAGCTCGTCCGTGCGTGCCCTCCCCGCCTTGGCCCGTTCGGCGCCTCCCGTTGCTCCGGCCAGGTCCACGGCCGGCATATCTGGCTTGCCGCCTCGGCCCGACGTCCTCCGCAGCGGCAGCGAGGTCGGCTTCCACGCCGCACACTGTCGAGGGCGCCATGGCCATGGAGGCCGGCAGTGTCGATGTCGACGATGTCCCTCGACGCTGCTGAGCTGCTCTCTAATCTGAATGGGATCGTGGGAGGAGTGAGGAGTGGGTGGGGTGGAGAATAAGTTTGGTCAGCTCGCGTGCAAAAAGTAACAACACAGAGTTGATGAGAGAGAAATGAGACAAAGTGGAACCTTGCATGCATACGTGATCCGTTAAACAGAACGGCCGTTAGACACGTGTCGATTAATAAACTCGTGTGTATGAGTAGTGGTGTTCATCCGTAGTACTTTATGTTCACTTTTTAAAAATCGTTCAAAAATAATTTTTGTTCATAGACTTTTTTCTTTTCAATTTAAAAAAAAATTCAAAAATCGATTTCGTTCACCGCTCCTTTCTGCCCACTTTTAAAATTCATTCAATAATAGTTTCCATTCACCGCCATTTTCTGTTCATTTTTTAAATCGTTCAAAAATAGTTTTCATTTATCGCCATTTTCGTTTTTCTTTTACTGGGTGTTTCTTTTTCTTTCTTCTTTTCTGTTTTCTTTTTAGATAGTATTTTAATTTTTTGTTCAAATTTTAATTTTTCAATAAAAAATGTTCACATTTGAAAAACGTTCAAAATAATTTATGTTCATAGAGTTTTTTTATGTTCACTTTTTGAAATCATTCAAAAATAATTTGAAATCGTTCAAAAATAGTTTTCGCTCGCTGCCATTTTAGTTTTTCTTTTTTTGGCTATTTCCTTTTTTTCTTCTTTTCTGTTTTCTTTTTAGATAGTATTGGAAATTTTTGTTTAAATTTTAATTTTTTTAAAAAATGTTCAGATTTAAAAAATGTTCATATTTGGAAAATCGTTCAAAATAATTTCTGTTCATAGAGTTTTTCGGTTCTCTTTTATTAAAATTGTTCAAAAACAATTTCCATTCTTAAATTTTTTCTGTTCACTTTTTAAAATAGTTTAAAAATCGATTTCGTTCACCGGTCTTTTAACTTCACTTTTAAAGTTGTTCAAAAATAGTTTCGAACATCTCGTATATGATCGTCGAAATGAAAAAATTACAACATGAAAGTTGTGCGAAACGTGAATATTAACCTACTCGTCAAATAATAATTTAAACGGTCAACCTAGTGCGACGAATTCGATAAAATTTGGTTAAATAGGTTTCGAACATCTATTCAAAATTGAGAAGTTATAATCGACGAAACTCAAAACTGAGTATAGGAATGGAATCTATGCGTGGACGTGCATATTTTTCGTGTACACATTTTTCAAAGTAGTTCGAGTATTCATAACTGAGTAGGGATCCTACTTGTATATATTTTTTTAGAAGAAAACACGAAAGGAAAACAGGAAACAGTCCGTCCAAGCGATGCAGTAAAACGCGCGGAAGCCAGAAGCCCAACGTGGGCTGGCCCAATAACTCGCAGTCCGCACAGGTCGTGGAGTAGGAGCTCACATCCCCGACATGCCTAGAGTCGCACAAGGCTGCCACAAGATCGAGTTCTCAAGTTGGCCTTGCTAGGAGCGACTCCTATAAGAGCATCTCTAACAGTCCCCTCAAAACGCGGAACCTCAAAACAGTTTTGCGGTTCGCGTTTTTCGTGATTTTGCTCAACAAAACGTGCCGCGCAGAACAGAGCCCTCAAACCAAACTGCAAATTCAATATTTTAGATTTCACGGGAACAAACAGAGTTCATCATTTCGATGTTCTTCGCTACAGATGATTGCTCTCGCGAATTTTACACAAAATACTACACTAAACACTTAAACTAACTACAGATCGCCGCCGACCTAACCCTAGAAGGCAAAATTCGGCTCACCGAGCCACGGGCGCGGCGGCGACGCAGCGGCGGAGGAGCTTCACTCCTCGTCGAAGGAGACGAGGTCGATAACGGGTGGCATGCAGCTGAGGACGAGGCCCTGCTGCAGGAGGATGTCGTCGATCTCCTCGTCGCGCTTGACCTGGGCGGCGAGCTCCGCCGCCTCGTGCTCAGACCGCAGCTTCGTCACCGCCATGGTGCGCTCGAGGTCCTCATCGGCCGGAGAGAGGTGCCGAACTGGGCGGCGTCGTAGCCCTCCGGCGGAGGAGGTGCTGGCACCGCGGAGGAGCTGCCCTCGCCGCGAAGGAGCTGCTCGCGGCGGCGGCGGACCAGCTCGCGCTCCTACCGGAGCCGGTCAAACTCCTCGACCTCGCGGACGAGGAGCGACTCCGGCACCGACTCGTTCTTGAGCCTCCACTTGTGGGCGCTCCGCTTCCGTGCGCCGTCGCTACGGACGACCAACGCCCGGCGGGCGTCGGAGTAGTCTCCGCCGAACTTGTCATCGCCGGGGAGCAGCGGTGGGGAAAAGAGGGTTGCGACCTGTAAATGCCCTCGCAGTCCATATAAATGAGGGCTGGCGGTGGAGATTCACGGGCCCCCTCAAAACTTTTACGGGCTGGCCCAACTTTGCAGGCGCTGCTCTGGCCCAAAAACCGCCCCTAACCCGTAAACTCGCCGGAATTTTGAGTGTTTGCGCGTTTTGAGGGGACTGCTAGAGAGCTCTAAGGTTGGCTTCAGAAGCGTCGCCTTTTGTTCCTGGCTCCTACGATCGTCGCCATCAAGACCGGCGTCATGGGACGTGAAAAGCATACACTTTCTCCTCGGCACATTATGGGTTCAAACATGCCCATTACCAGCGTGATACCCACTAACACAATCATCACTTTAACTCGGTCATTCCTCCTATATGAGGCATAGCCCGGGATCCAACTAGAAATAGGTCATTCTATCCTACACGATTCATTGACATGAGAAGTTCCACACACAATACAATACACCACAATACAACAGGAGTATGTCTTTATCTCTTTAGTGAGGGGGCAAAACTAGGTAAAATCTTCGTGTCAATTTCCGTAGCAAGCTTCCTCACGCCATTTCATAATGATAGTCATACCCATTTGACAATACACGCGAATTTCCCTCGACACATAATTCAAATAACATAAACGAGCAGGGAGGTCCATGATGGAGAAGGAGGAGAGTTGGGATAGGCTTGGGGTTGGGGTTGACTCCCGACATTGGCGGATCCAGCGTCCTTGCTGCCCGGGGCTTCCGGCTTATCATTATTTGACAAACAATTACCAACCAAACCCTTTTAATTAGCTGTTTGCATGGACTTCGAAATATTCTTGGGTCCGCTAATGCCTCGCGAGTAGCCTTAGGACGACACGGGCCCCTCACCATTACATTTTCCCTATTCACATGCTAAATAGTAATGCACAAAATAAAACACAATACATTGATGATATTCCGTCTCTTCCAATTTGGAAAGAGAACACTCAGATTATATGTTCATTCGATCGAGTTTTGATGAAGCAGAAGACTTTCTCTAGGCTCATAATCTTCCAACTAAAAACAAAGAACTTATGTAACTCACACACTATATTTATAGGCTTTATTAATTCTCATTTGAATGAAAATTAAGTTTGACCTCATTTAACTCTAGGATGGTCAGATTTCTATCGTGATTCATACACCTTTTGAGTTGTACATGGGTTGCAATCGAGATTTTTTTCGAGTTACACATGGGTTGCACATAGTTTTGCTAATATTTTCCTAGTTGTAATTGAGTTACACATGAGATGCAATTAAAATTTCCTCAGTTGCACATAAACTACAAGTGAGGACTCCTCAGTTGCATATGAGTTGCAATTAAAACTTTATGACGTTATCGGATTAAAAATTAATCTAAATCTCAATTGATTGAGAAATAATTGATTTCTTATTTTATTCACGCAAGACCATGAGAACTTAGATAGACAAACATAGACAACTTGAAAAGGAAAAAAAAAAATCTTTCACAGTTACAAAAGCACATACTCTTTAACTTCCGACTTCCGAAGTCCATAACATGCTTAGGAAGAAAGCACACAAACATCAAAAGGTAAATTATATGACCCGGGCCGCTTGATCGACTGATTTAGTTGTAGGTGTCCGGATTGGCGATGAGGTAATCCTCGGTGGTCTTAAAGATGCCGGCGACGGCGAACTTGGCCATGGTGATCTCGTCCTTCACCTCAACGCCCGGTAGCAACTTGTACGTCGAGCTCACCTTCACGACGCTGCCTCCGTTGGGCGTCGGCTCAATCTTAAAGTGCATGGTCGTCGTCTCGATGGATTTGCCGATCTCGCCGCCCTCGATGAGCGTCGACTGGAACTCGCACTTGTCACTGTCCAGTAAATCGAACCTCTCTCTCACGTACCTGAACGGCATGACTGCAGTAGGCGCATATTTTTTTAGAAAAAGTAGGCGCATATTCGTCATGCCACACATTCTTATTTGGTTTTGCGCCTCTATCTGTGACACGAATTAATAACGTATTGATCAAGCGTGTACCTGGGGTGAAGTTGAGCTGCCTGACGCTGCCGGCTTTGCTGCCGTCGCCTTCGACGAACTCGACGCTGGCGACGACATGAGGGTGAGCTTGGGGGCCAGTGTGTGCCAGTCCAGGATGGCGGCGCGGAACAGGCGCGGCGCGGCGATCGACGACTCGATCTCGTGGGTCCAGCTGTTGGAGGCCGCCATGGATGGATTACAAACCTATAGGCGGCAGGGAGTAGTTCGCTACTGCTTGGTTGCTGGTAGGGGGAACAATCCGCCGGGTTTAAATATATGGTTCATGCATGGGACTGGCGAAGTGGCGAAGGAGTTGGCCGCATGTTGATTCCATGTTGTGTACGTTCTTCCACGATGAGAGTCACCTCCACGTTGTGCCAGCGTTTTTCGATGATCGGATGGTGGCGTCGATTAAACTGTATCTTAATTCTGAACTGACGGGCCACCATGGCCATATATATATATGCGCGGCAAAACTTTTACCTGTCATAGATTGTTGGATTTTTTTTAGCACCTACCGTAGCTGGAGCATCTCCACCGGAAGCCAGCCAACCATAGGTCCAATGGAGTCCTGATCGAAAAAATGGTACTAACGGCACCCATCGATACTGTCCGGAAAAAATATACGACACCCATTGATACTGTCCGAAAAAATATACGGCACCCGTGTCCGCCCCTAATTTTTGGGGCCGATTTGGGAACGTGAGCGCCGGAGAAGCCCTGGAGATGGTAGGTGGGCCTCTCATTTCATAGATAGATATGGAACGGGCCAGCCACGATTAATGGAGGCACGCACAAGGTTGGTCCATGAGCAATGGTTGCAAGTCGACGGTTTCCCAGCTCGCGGTGCAACCAATCAGTGGCGGAGCTAGGGAGGACCAGCAGGGGTCTTGGCCCCCCTATGCCATGACATGCCAAGCTAAATTTTATGCATAACCAAGTTGTAGATATGATTCATGGAGAAATTAGCAGGCTGCCCCCCCTAATGGCTGATTACCCTCTTTGGCCCCCCTTAACCTCTTTTCCTGCCTCCGCCCCTGCAACCAATGCTTGTGGACAAATCTTCTGTGGTGCGTGGGGTTAACGCCATGCATGCGGAAGACTACAATGGCGAGGATTAAGGTTAGGTTTATTAGTTTCAGTTAATTTTTTTGGCAAATATCAACAAAATTTGAAATAAATTATACATTTTCGTTTAAATTTGATGCGTATGGTTTTTTCGTCGTGGTGGTGGGGCGCCGGGGACACCTCCAGTTGGGCCGTACATGTATCCGTCACCCTGATAGAGGACATGTTTTCGGAGTGCCGAAGATATTATTGGGCCAGTCGATGGAGATGCTCTTATCTGTACCATCCATTGGAGCGTGGTAATAAATTGTATTTTTCATTTGAACTATCTTCGTTGCGTCAAGCTGGTTTTTATAAGATGGTGTGTTTGGGTGGACGTCCATAAGTATAGGTGCTTCTCTTGTCAAGCGATTGCAGAATAATATCATACATCTTTGACATTTACTCTGAGGTTGGCCTATGAATTTAGGTGGGAGTGTACAAAACAAAAACAAAATTTACAGATGATGATTGACAAAATTGACATCAAAGTGGAATCACGCCCTCTCATTGATACTGAAAGGGCTGCAAAGAGGGAGGCAGATGAATGCCTTGCTAAATTAAAATGTGACGAAGAGACAAAGTGGGCTTAACATGCAAGTAAAGCATGCCCAAGAAGGCCGAAATAATACAAATACTGCCACTTTATAGAATACGGGAAACATAGAAAAATCTCAATTAGAGCAAGATGAAGGGACTATAGTTGGAGAGGCTAACTAAAGGAGTCTGTTACAGAATACTATGAAAAATTCTTCGGAGCACCGATCCCGATTTTTTCCGCGATGGACAAGTATTTTATTGGTGACTTGCCACAGGGAGCCGCTAAGGAGAATGCGTTACTAATTTCACAGAGAAGGAGAATGGAATAGGATAAATACCGACACATTTTTTGATTACGAGGTCAACTCCCTTCCTGGTTCCTTGTTATCCCTATTCACTATCGTAAGTTGTTGAATATGTAATAAAAAATGATAGAAGACCTTTTCCAGCGTAAATTAGGTTGTTGGCTTAAAAAGATGCTCTCATATGGAGATCATCTTGTGTTTATTTATTCAGTTTTGACTAGCTTGCCAATGGTCATATTATCTTTGTTTGAGATACCCAAATGGTAAATAAAAGATTAGATTTCTATCGATCTCGCTTCTTCTGGCAAAGTGAACAGTTGAAAAAGAAGTATCAATTAAGGAATGGAATATAGTCTATCGCCCAAACATCAAGGGGGTTTAGGAAATGTGATTCCTGTTATGAAAAACAAGTGATTACTTAGCAAATGGTTTTTAAAAATTACTGCAGGAGGAGGTCATTTGGAAGGAGTTTTTAGATAATAAGTATCTTCACGATTAAACATTTTCTTAGGTACAAGTAGAGCCAACTAATTCCGAGTCCCTTTTGAAAACGTCTGATGAGAGTAAAACATGATTTCCTTGATCGTAGTTCTTTTGTCATTGGCAATGGAGAAGGAGCACGGTCTTGGGAGGATTCTCAGCTTGATGGAACCTCACTTGCTTTACAGTGTCCTTCTCTTTAAGATATCATGCAACTTAAAATGATAGTCGCAGATGTTATGGCAGAGGCTCCTCTAAATTGAGTTTAGAAGGGTTTTGACTAGAGATAAATGGACCACCTAGCTGCACCTTGTGAAAAGATTGATGGGAGTATCTCTCTCGGAGGAGAACGATATTTTCAAATGGAATTTAACCACACATATGTGGACATTATGAACGGTCATACTAGATTTTTTCAAAAATACTTGTGCAAACTAAAAGTATCTTTAAATATTAAATTTTATGTGGTGTTCTAATAAGAAAGTGTTACTTACCCCCCCCCCCCCCCCCCCACCGGCGCTAATGTTACTAAATTAATAAGGTGCAAAAGCACACATTATAGTGATTGTTTGTGTTTTTATTTGGGCAATCTGGAATTGTCACGATTATGTGATTTTAGCAAGATGGGAGCTTCTCACTTTTTGCAGGTTATTCACAGTGCTACTTACTGGATCCACATGTTGTCTTTCCTCATGCCGGTGGAACAACGTGGACATGGATTCTGTATGGACTCGATTGATCATAGCGGTAGTTCAGGCTATTTTCAACCGGGTGGCCGGTGGCATTCTGTTTTTATTCAGTTTTTTTATGGCTGATTCATGTCGCTGGTTTATGTGATTTATCTTAACTTGAAAACTTTAAAATAAGTATAGACTGTGTGCATCACACTGACATAGATGCCGGGGCATATCCCCTTTTAACAAATTAAGAAATGAGGATGATAAATAAGCAAGCCAACAGCTTCAAACAAACCCACACTCCATTCGCAAAAGGAAAAGGAAACACTCTTTGACGGTTACAAAATACAAATACGAGTCCAAGTCAAGTTCAGTGCTCTTGCGTCACTGCTTGGAGCTTGGAGCAGCTTTATTCAATCCGGGAGAAAGCACACACAGATCAAGGTAAGGGCGCCATAATCCCTCTTTAGTGACTTAGTTGTAGGCGTCCGGGTTGGCGATGAGGTATGCCTCGGCAGTCTTGAAGATGTTGGTGACGGAGTCCTTGGCCTTGGTGATCTCGTCGTTCACCTCCACGCCCGGCAGCAGCTTGTACGTCGATTCCACCTTGACCACACTCCCACCGTTGGCCGATGGCTCAACCTTGATGTGCGACGTGGCCGTCTCAATCGCGGTGCCGATGCCGCCACCCTCAATGAGGGTCGACTTGCACTCGCACTTGTTCTCGTCCACGAACTCGATCTTCTCCTTCATCATGCTGAAGGGCATGGCTGCACCATGAACAGCGTGTTATGCTTTGAACATGCATGGACATACACCGGATTGCAGGTGAGCAGAATGTATGCGTACGTGTGTTGCGTACCTGAGGTGAAGTTGAACTGCCTGACGCTGCCGACGCCGCCTTCTCCCTCAACGGGTGGGCGCTCGCGACGACGTGTGGGGCGAGCTTGGGGGCCAAGGTGTGCCAGTCCATGACGCCGGCGCGGAACAGGCGCGGCGCGGCCACGGGCGATTCGATCTCGAGGGTCCAGCTGTTGGTGGAGGCCATTGCTGTGATTATCAGGTATCAGTTGAGACTGCTGGGTGTAGATGGTGTGAGCTGAGACTATTGCTCGTAGAGGAGAGCTGTTGCTGCTTGAAGGATGCCTGGAGATAGGAGACGATCGGTTTAAATAGATGAAGGTCTGGGTTGGTGAAGCTAGGGCTGGGTTGGTGGTGGGTGCTGGGACCTGGGAGTCGAATTTTTCCAAATTGGATGGCACTGTCGGTCACTCGGTCGGCTAACCTTTTTATCATGACTGGGCCTGAAAGCACACGTCAGAAAGCTATGCACTTTGTCAATGTTTTCCACAAGGGAGGAATGCGTGGGGAAAATAGTTGAGAAAATGAAAAGATAAGAATGGACGTGTCTACATAAAAAAAAGCAAAGGATAGTTGAGGTTGGTGTATTTAGAACGAAGAAACACTGGATTACAGAAGGATTCAAAGCATAGGAGCGTCCTTCGTAGTTGCAAACGTAAAGGTTGCATCTACTTTCCTGTGTTTCTTCAGGTGGACCACGGAGTAGAAGTTTTCTGCCATAGGATTCGGTAATTATCTTTGACCTCGACTCGGCATAATTTTCAATCCAATGCAAATATGCATACATATAAACACAGATAGGACGTCTTTTGAATAATGGTGACGATGGGACATCTACTAATTAAATTCAGTCTCATACCAATATGCCGCAACTTTTTCGAAAACTATACCAAAATGAAATTCACGAAAACAAAAACCAGAGGCCACCTTGAAACCCCTGCTTGTCGAGACAATCAAAATGCATATCTCGTTTGTCCAAATCGTCCATCCGGTGAGTAAGGTACACTTTCCATATGAATTTCCTAGCCGCATTAGTATTAACTAGCAAATATGTCAGTGTGTTGCTACGAGTTGTATTTTATTGAATAGTTTGGTTGGTGTCTCGTCGATGAATGAAAATCGTTACTGTTTTTTGTCACACACGTCGGGATGGAATTAATGGAACATACCGGTGTAAATGCTAGTGAGCGGAACTGAGAAGAAGCCACGCCCAACATGAAACCATGGCTGGAGAAAGGAAACCAAAGCGACCTCGGCGTCTCCAACTCAGACACCACCGAAAGCACAGGCGAATAGCTCATGTGCGACGTCTTTCCTCGGAATGGCGGAAAACACGACATCGTTCACAGAAATAGCTACTGCGTGACGTTTCGGACGGCCAAAATAGTCAGGACACGACATGGTTGATTAAACGGTCGTAACGTTGTCTGAGCCCGTATTAATTAGTTGTGCTCATACTTATTTCAAGGGAAAGTCAGTTATTCGGACAGGTGGGTCCCAACTATTTTGGCGGCCGACTGAATCTTGGAGCTGACCTTGCCGCCCTGCCGACCGTTCCCCCCAGTCCCTTCTTCTACGACGGCGGCGGCGGCCAGTTTGTTCTCGGCGGCGGCGATCCGCTAATTCTCGGCGGCGGCAGCCTGCTCGTTTCGATTGGGATTTGACCCTAGTCGTCTCGGCCGATTCGTGACCCCGTCTCAGTCTCAGTGGCTTGCTCGTTTCGATTGAACCCGTGCTGAACGAGGGGCAAGGAGATGGACCCCGAGGAGACGAGCGAGACTACTTCAAATAGGTAAATGCATCCCCTTTTGGCTGGATTTGAATTCGATGCATCTCTTTATCTAGATTTGTATGTGATTTGGTTCCGATTCCCCTCACACGTCTCGCCGCCATTCTGAACAGAGGAGATGCTTTGCGGAGGAACTTCCAATTCAATGTCAAATTCTTTGTATCTAAGGCGAAGTTAGGTGATGGTAGCGTGCGTACCGCCGAGAGAGATACATTAGTAAGTTGGGAGGTCGAGTTTTCAGAGATTGATCCCCAAGAGCTACAGATTTTGAAAGAGAAGGCCGTGAAGAATGTGGTGGAGAAACTTGGAGAGAGTGTTCATTGGGGTCCAGAGCAAGAAGTAGCGTTGTTACGGTTTGATAATAGGAAGGGCGAGTATGTGAGAATTGAGAATGGAGAAGACATGGTCGAAGAAATTGATCGGCAAGACGGCTGGACAAGCAAAGAGGTTACTTTTCAAGCAGAGCTCGTTGATCTGAAATCAGATTCAAAGGTTGGATATATGCCATCAAAGTTGGCTTCGCAGATGTTAGATGATGATTGGGCTTCACGGAGGCAGGTAGTGCCCATACGTACCGAGGTGACAGTTCTAGCTGTCCGTACTGAATCTGATGCAGGTGTTGTTTGTGTTGACTGGAATTCAGTAGAATTAGCTGACACTACTGATTTGGTCATTGCACCAATGGAAGACACTGAGATGGCTGAATGTTTTGGAATTCCAGTAGATGATAGAGATAAGGAGAAGGAGAAGAAGAAGGAGAGTGATGATAGAAGTGACACTGCTAATGCTAACATAAATGTGGATGTGGATAAAGAGTTGATGCAAGAAGCTGCAGATGATGTAGATGATGCGTATGATGATGAGTTGGTAACTGTGTATGATAAGGAAAACCTTGTAATTGATGTAGGAAGATTGTTTCCAAACATGGAAGAGTTTAGAATGTGTTTCAAGACTTATGCAATCAAGAAGGAGTTTGACGCCAAGACCAAGTGGACTAATAAAAAGAAATTTATGCTAGGTGCAGAGATTTTGATGGGAGCGCCAGGCCTTGCAAATGGTACATTTCTGATAGACGCCAGCCTGATGGAAGTACCATCAGAGTTAATCAAATCCCACATGTACATACTTGCATTACTAGTTCACAGAGGCCAACCACAATGACGTCACGGCTTGGGTTGCAGAAAAGATCACTCCAATTTTGGTCAAGACACCAAACACTACATCAAAGAAGCTTAAAACAGACTTGGAAAAGGACTACCCAATTGTGGTTAAATATAACACATCGTGGAAGGCAAAACAAAGGGCAATGAAAGAATTATATGGTGATTGGGCAAATACATTTAGGATGCTTTACAGTTTTAAAGCAGAGGTGGGAAAAGGTCACCTGGCAGTGTTGTGGAGATTGATACTGAGGTAACAGAGGATGGAAAGGTCTACTTCTCTAAGTTTTTTATGGCATTAAAACCTTGCATCGATGGATTTAAAGCAGGTTGTCGTCCATATTTAAGCATAGACTCCTCTTTTTTAACTGGAAAATGGAATGGTCAATTGGCAGCATGCAATGCTCTAGATGGACATAACTGGATGTTCCCTGTTGCTATAGGCATGTTTCAATCAGAGACAGAGGCTTCATGGACATGGTTTATGATGCAGTTGAAAAGATGCTTAGGGCCGGTGTCACCTTTGGCAGTCCACACAGATGCATGTAAAGGGCTAGAAAATGCAGTCAAGACTGTGTTTCCCCTTGCTGAGCAGAGAGAGTGCTTCGGCCATATGTGGATGAATTTGATCAAAAAATTCAGAGGGGAACAATTTGGGCGCATGTGGCCGGCAGCAAGATCTTACACTACCCAGACACATTCATATCATCTGGATAAGATAATGTCAGCATGTAGTGAGAATGATTTTGGTACATGGCTGCAAACCTACCATTCTCTGCTATGGTACATGTCAGGATTTAACACTGCCATCAAGTAAGATCATATCAACAATAACTTGGCAGAAAATTTTAACAACAAGGTGAAGGGGTTAAAAGACTTGCCTGTGCATGACATGGTTGACCAGATCAGGATCATGATAATGCGCTTGTGGGAATTGAGAAGAAGGATTAGTGATGTTCTGCAAGGGGACAAGCTGCCGGCAGTGGTACAACAGGTTGCCAATAGGAGCAGAAATCTTGCACATTTGTGTGTTGAGAAATCTTCATTGTGGGGTGCTGAAGTTAGAGATACCAAAACTGGCTGGAGGCATGTTGTGGACACTGAAGTGCATGAATGCACTTGCCTCGAGTGGCAACACACTGGAAAGCCATGTGAGCATGCCATACTTTTCTTGGCTTCCAAACCGAAGTTAAATATGCACCCATATTTACATGACTATTATTCCGTAGCAAAATTCAGGGCTGCATATGCAACACCAATTCCATCACTTACAGACCAGTCTCAGTGGCCGGAAGTGGATATTGAATTTTCATTGTGTCCTCCTCTAACAAGAAGAAAGGCTGGCTAGCCAAAACAGAGTAGATTCAAGGCATGGTTTGAGAAAGGTGGGAGTAGTAAGAAGGCAAAAAAAGATGACCAGCCAAATTTGGCACTTCTGTTGATGTAATAATTTGGCACTTCTGTTGTTGTAATAATCTAGCACTTGTGTTGTTGTAATAATTTAGCACTTGGTCATTTAAATTCAAATTTGAACCAAAATTCAAAATTTTACATGGTATTTGTGCTAGGCTTGGATGTTGCAATGATTTCAAACTATTATGCACTTATTTGATCTAACTTGGTCATCAATCCGAGGCCTTTTGCAAAGTCTTGAAAAAATGTGTTTCAAATGAGCTCCAAAGGTAGGGTAAACGGCTCCATTTCTAAGCAATTTTTTTTTCACCTTGTCTAAATCATAAATTTCCTAGACATCTATTCTACCTATATAGTTTCATTCCGAAGTCTAACTATTTATTGAATTAATATTCATATTTTTTATTTTCTTTTCAATAATCATGGTTCAATTGGAAATCATAAATAAAAAATGTATGTAAACCATGTTTATATTTTTTTTCTCGTTACTATATGACAATGAAACCCTCCTCCTCTCTCTTTTGAAATCCATACTACTCTGTTCAAGGTATCACATTTCAGTGAAGGCATTTTCGTGCAAATGTATGTAAACCATATTTATATTTTTTTTCTCGTTACTATATGACATAAGAAGAATATGCGCAGGTTTTATTTATTTTTGATTTTTTTTGAATTACTAATGCTCATTTGAAAGTGTTCGAGGTCACTCACTTGATTTAAGGATTTTTCGTAAAAATATATGTAAACCATATTTATATTTTTTTTTCTCGTTACTATACGACATAAGAAAACCATGTGCGAAAGTTTTATATTTTTTGATTTTTTGAATTAGTTATGCTAAACCCTAGTTTGGTCAACCCTCTCAAAACCCCGTTAACCCTGCCGAAACCCCGTTGACCCTGCGTAACCCTAGAGGCGATTTCTGGTCATTGGATAAGCTCTACGTTGGCCGTCCGATCAAGCCTTCTAGAAGGAAACCCGTAAATTCCCATGTTTTGGCCATTGGCCGTTGGATCGACGCCTTCTAGAAGGAATCAAGCGCGGACGGCTGCGATCGGTTGAGCCACGGCGATCCGCGAGACCTCTCGTTTTGCGCTCTGATTGACTGGCGTGTGCGTGGACCGTTGTGCTATGCGCCCGTCTAGGCTAGGCTTTGCATGCGCGGGAAGTCAGAACTGTGGAACTGCATGCAGACGACCGCGCTCGATTCAGATGGGTTTCAGGTACGTCGCACCGCAGCGATTAAAAGAAGCCGATTCATAGGGGACTCATGTGTCGCACATGAGCCATTAACGCACGCCGATTCAGAGGCTCAACGCCGATTCAGGGACACGCCGATTCAGAGGGGAGTTACGCCATGACATGGATACAAACGCCTCTATCGATCCATCTTCTCTCCATTAGTCCAACCCAGATCCATCTCAAGCCGCCAACGGCTTTATAAGGGGCCCCTCTTCTTCCTCTTCTCTCACACTCTTCTCTCAAGCCGCCAACGCTCCTTCGTCTGGACCAAAAGCCTCCAACTCCAACCCTAGTCACCATGCAGTTCAACGGCCCGACCTACCATCGCCCTGCCACCGTGCCGGAGAGGCAGTATCCGGCCGTGTCATCGTCGAGAACCAGCTGCGCGTGTGGGCCATCTCGAGGTGGAGGGGCGCAAGGGAGCTAGCGCACTTCTTCCTCTCGGCCGGCTACCGCCACCTCCCTCCGGGCTCGCCGCGCATGTTCCAGCTCGAGGAGTACCAAGACGGCAACGGCGGCAACGTCATCGGCCTCTACGTCACCTTCACCAACAGCTTCGATGCTTACCATCTCCTCGGGCAGGTGTTTTGGTGTGGGTGCGAGTTCATCGCATTCACGAACTACAACATCTTCACGAACTTCCGCGCCATCTTCCCCTCCCCGGGCAACATGCACACCCTCCCCTACCACATGGAGGACGACAAGTGAGCCACCCCCAAGGAGGAGCCAAGGAGGAGTCAAGGAGGAGTTGTTCCATGTTTGTTTGCCGTCGTAGTTTATTTCCATGTTTGTTTCGGTTTGTCTCTTGCTTGGGCATATATGCCCCTCTTTATCTATATTTTCTATCTTGTAAGATGATGCCCCTATATATCTATGTTGTAAGGGGATGCTATATCTATGTACCCATGTTTGTTCGTGCTTATATAAAATATTAGTGTTTGCTCGTATTTTGTATAATGACTCAATATTTTTCCCTTAACATTCACACTTACCCACATAGAAACATAGAAAATTTTAAACCAAAAATTATTCAGTATAAACATGCTGAAAGATGATACAATGAAATAATAAAATAACAAGAATAGAGGGCAGAGGGAGACGCTAGGAAGACGAGAAGGATGCATGTTTCCTAGTGGTCAAGCGAGCCGGAGTGAAGATGCCACTTGCATTTTATTTATCTATGTCGATCGTTATGTTTGTGAAAAAATGTTCGTGCAAAAAACTCAAGTTATTGTTCTTATTTTAGTGCAAAAAAGTTCGTGCAAGTAACAAATATGCAAATTTCTATATATTTATGAGCCATGCAAATAACATCTTTTCGGACTGGTTTCTTTCTCAACATCATCGTCAAGGCCCAATTCTCAACAAAAAATGTCAAGGACCAATTTTGTTTTTTCTTTGGCGTGGTCATCGTCACGGCCCAACATCTATTTGGCAGCCCAAGAACTTTTTTTTACTGAAAACTGAACTTTTGGTCTGCACTCTGTTAATTGAAGAAGAAATTGTATGTTCAAGTTTCGGACATCAGACTGACAGCAAGAAGGGATGGGCATGGGCAATGCAAAGATTTCCAAAATTACTAATTTTATTCAGTTCGATGAACTTAGCACGGCGCACAGATCACGTCCTCTGCCGTCACAGGCCTAGCTAACTGACAAGAATTTTACCCATTCTAATGACGGATGAACAACAAGTAACAGAAACAAAGAGCAATGCTACAAGCATAGAATCCTCCTGCCATCATATTTGCTTGCTTCTGCAAATCGACCATCTGCCTTAAATGCCTCTTTATCTTCTTCAATTCCTCGTTCAATTCGGGCTCCACGGCAGTTCTACATTGCGCGCATTCTGTCCGCCGCCCCCCCCCCCCCCCCCCCCCCCCCCCCCCCCGCCGTCCGAGCTGAAATTCAAATTCCTCGCCGTCGGCAGAACAAGCGGCGGAAAAATTAGCTCCCGGGTTGCGGCCTCGCTCAAATCAATGTAGCCCTCAAATTCAAACCTCTCAATATAATCCTCCATCCACTCGAAATGGCTACATTTCTTCAGGATCTAAAAAAAAACAACATCAACCCTAGAACCCAAATTCGAGAAGGAAAAATGCAAATGTGGACAAATCAAATTAAACGGCTGCGAAAGAAATGAGATCTAACCTTGCCATTCGGTCCAACCATAGGCTTGCTCAAACATTTCACAAAATGTCGCCCAAGATTGCCGTTCTCGTTAGTCTTACTGACAAACCGCTTGACAGGATCTGGGCGTGGGCAGTGAGTGCACCTTCTCAGCGGCACTGGACCATATTGCGGCCATGTTGTGTGCGAGGCGGAGGAGCTACAGATCTCTCGTTGCCGCGGTTCGTCGCCGGAGAGAAGAGAAAGAATGGGGGAAAGGGGAAGCAATGGCGGGCGGTCACGGGCACGGGGGCAACGGCTCTGGTCTAGCTGCGGTGAGGGGGTGGGTCCCGCACGGTGAGGTGGATACGAGGTGGGTCCCGCGCTGAGGTGGATAAGTGCTGGGTCCCACGCTAGCTCAGCTAACATAATCCTAACAGCTAACGTTTAGGGCCATGTTGGGGCTATTTTCGCTTCTAGATATGTCGCACGAGAGCTATTCTACCCAACAACGTCGCTCTCCATCCAATTCCGAGGAAAGACGTCGCACAGGAGCTATTCGCCCCCGAAAGCACACAACCTCGTGTGACCTAAAGAGATGGGCTAGAAAAGAATCCTCCAAACTCCTCGTCTTTGCCATGGACGATGCAGAGATGGGATCTAAAGCGGATGAAGCTCTATTGATGTTGACTCAGACGCCAGTACACGAACCCTAACGTAATATGATCACGCCATGATTGAGGATCTGGTTGCTTTGTTTGTTGTGAGAGTAGGAGAAGGGGAATCCATCCTCTCTTTTTTTCCCGAAAAAACAACTCTATAACCATATCATTGATGATATTTAAGGACAATATTTGTTAATTTTTTCGAAATGGAAATATTTGTTAACTTATGAATACAAAGAAACACACTCCACTCAACGATTGCCTTGTAGATATATTGCCATTTGCCAACATTACATTCTACACTATTTAGGGTGGAAAAAATAGCCATTGTATTGTTTTGATATTTGAAAAAATCCTTGCCCAAGATGATCTCAAGAGTAAGATACCAGAATACATGTTTTAAAACAGAGCACTGTTTCATGAATAACTTTTATTCGCATGCCAAACCAAGAGGTAATTAATACATAGCGACAGCAAAAAGAAAAACAAGTATATACTCTCAAGTCTCAGTTCTCACGGTACAAAGAAAAATGTCTCAACTTAGGTTCACAAACCCTGCTGCTCGGTGATCTCTCGTCACTGCCTCACTGGTGGGAGCAGCTTTATTTGGATGGAAACAAAAACATGTATATAAATAGAAACACCGTAATACTGTCTGAATTTCTCCCCATTGAATGAATTTAGTTATAGGCATCCGGGTTGGCAATGAGGTAGGTCTCGGCGGCCTTGAAGATCGCGGTGACGGAGTCCTTGGCCTTTGTGATCTCGTCATTCACCTCCACGCCTGGCAGCAGCTTGTATGTCGATTCCACCTTCACCACACTTCCACCATTGGCCGTCGATTCCACCTTGATGTGCGACGTGGCCGTCTCAATCGCGGTGCCGATGCCGCCACCCTCTATGAGGGTGGACTTGCACTCGCACTTGTTCTCGTCCACGAACTCGAGCTTCTCCTTCATCACGCTGAAGGGCATGGCTGCAAGATATATATGTGCGTGTTATGCTACTGCTTTTACCATGCATATGCCAGATTGCATGTTCATTTCGAAAAAAAATGCCAGATTGCATGTGGGATGAGTGTACATGTGTGGTGCGTACCTGAGGTGAAGTTGAACTGCCTCACGCTGCCGATGCTGCCTTCTCCCTCGACAGGGTGAGCGCTGGCGACGATTTGGGGCGCGAGCTTGGGTGCCAGAGTGTGCCAGTCCATGACAGCGGCACGGAACAGGCGCGACGCGGCCACCGTCGACTCAATCTCGAGGGTCCAGCTGTTGGTGGAGGCCATTGTTGCAGTGGTCGACTATGAGTCTATGACCGGCTAGTGGCTGTAGTGATATATATTGAGCTGAAAGTGTTGTAGTGCAGCAGCTGCTTGGTTGCCTGGAGAGCGGAAGTGAGCGCTCTAAATAGGGCTTGAAAAGCGATGGGGTTGGTGAAGCTTGGCTGGACGGGTCTGGTTGAGTGGAGACTGGTGAGCGCGTGAGGCGCCAAAGCGGGCGTCAAGTTTTTTGCAAATTGGACGGCCCCGTCGGTCAGCTAAGCTTTTATCATGGCTGGGTATTTTGTTGGTCTGAAAGCACACATCAATATTTAGATGAAAAGCGACGAACCGACGAATGTCTTATCAAATCGGCATCAGCGCTGCGTGGGCAAACGAGTCGATAAAACGAGAGTAAAATATTAGACGTCTTGATAAAAAGCACATGTCTGCCCAAGGGCTGCGCCCCTGTCTGCCCCTGCTCCTCAAGAACTGCCGCGATGACGCCTTGCTGTGGCGTGCTCGACTCCCACCTGAGCTCCAGCATGAGACTCAGGCGTGGCTTCACTGTTTTTCCCCGGCCACTACTTAGCCTGTTGTAGTGTTCCATTTCTGTTGTTTTCTCCCCTCCCCTTGATGTATCCATATCTGTATATGTTACAGCTCCAGGTTTTTGCCTCTGATATAGGAAAAAAATTCAGGTGGAGGGTTTTCTCCCTCCCCCGGTGACGCTTCAAAAAAAAAACACATGTAGTTGTTGTCGTTTGAACGACGAAACAAACTGAATTACTGAAGTGGTTCGAAGCATAGATAGCATAACACACTTAAGTAGTTAACACTCATAATGCCAACTCTCGCGAACTTCACCAGCATGTAGACATCATTTTCTCCTTCCTTTGTGATGATATAGTTAACACTCATAGCTCGCGTTGCTTTCTTTTTGGCCTCTTTATACTTTTCCATGATGCTCGTGCTCGTGTAGCTCTCCTATAGCCTTTTGGATATCTTCATTCCACCACCATGTTTCCTTAAGATTGTGTTTCTTAAATTTCGTCACCCGAAACACCTCCCTAGCTAACTTCCGAATGCAAGTTTTCATCTTCACCCAACATATTATCCTCATCGCACTCTCCATCTCATGGTTCTCTCGAACCATCATCTCTTAAAGATATGTTGTATGCTTCCCATTTGAAATTCCACCACTTTGTTCTTGTGATTTTGGCACCTTAGTTTGTCTTGTAAAACACGTGTGAGTAATCAAAATTGGCCACTACAAGCTTATGTTGCGCCACAAGACACCTCCTAGTATCACCTTACAATCCAAACAAGCCCGCCTATCATTCTCCTAGTAAGGACAAGATCAATCTGAGTATAGTATTGGGAACTACTAAAAGTCACTAAATGAGATGTCCTCTTCCTAAATAAGGTGTTAGCTAACAACATGTCGTAGGCTATTGTAAAGTCTAAGAGCTTATCGTTTGTAAGTACGCTTCTAACCATGCTCTCTAAGTCCTACCATAATTGCCTTTTGATGCTCATGTCAAGTCCTCCTTGTGGGGCATAAGCACTAATAACATTCAGAACCACCATAGTTTAAACAACTAGTCTGACTCAATAATCGTATCATACTGTCTCCGGACATTCACTACCTTGTTCATCTTATCTATGAGGATGCCTAGGACGTTTCTATTTCCAACTAAGTCTGAGTTCCAAAGCTTGAAACTGGTATTCTCTAGTTCCCTTGCCTTTTGACACGCTCATTTAGTCTTGCACACAAAGAATATTTACACGCCTCTAATCACAACACCAACTTACTCTCTCTCATAGGTTGCTCGTTGGGGACAGTGTTCCAACAACCCACCCTCCTATTTGCATCGGCTAGCATCCAAACTCTTAGCACCCGTCGAGTAAAATGTGAAGATACTTGCTCATGTGTCACTACAGCCAGGCGATGATGTAGTGCACCACCAAGGGGGTGACGACCGGCCCTTGTTCATTTAGCAACACACCCGGTTTCGATATGGCGCATCACGAAGAGGGCTACTCTCCAACGAGTTTCGAGTTTGTTTCATATTCATGGGAATGGTTTGTTTTTATGTTGGCTTGCCAAGACAGCGCTCCTCTCTTACCCTGGTTTGGGACCAGCTATGCCTAACAAAAATAAAATAAGTGGGGTTGGGGAAATACTATGAGAATACCTTTAAAAAAATTACAGCACCCTCTTATGCGTTGTATATATGCTCCTCATGATTTTCTTGATATAATACACTATGCAGAAAGAAGTAGCTACGATCACATCTCCATGTTTGGTGTATTATCTTTTAGGCCGTCGTCAACTTCGCCTAATCATCGGTAGATATGTCCCAAACGCATCATGTTTTGCACCTCTTGGTCATATATACCTTTAATCAATTCTCACATATCTAACAAATTTGTCTTATTAATGGCTGTTCAATGTTGTTTCTTCGTGGTTTTGTTTCCATTTTCTTGTTATGTATCTGTTGTAGGTGAAATTCGCATTAACATGTCATGACCATCGCCACCAAAGTACAGCGTGGGAAAAACAACCATTGTATTGTGTTGTTATTTGGAAGAATCCTTCCCCGAGATGATCTCAAATGAAGAATAAGTTACAGAATACACATGAACTTCCAGTTCCAAAATAGAGCACCACTTGTGGCTTCGAAAGCCTGTTTCGAGGAAAATAGAGCACCACTTCATGAATAACTTATATTCCTTGCAAAACCAAGAGGTAAATCATAGCAATAACAACAAAAAAGTATACACTCTCAAATCACAACTTTTCATGGCATGACACAAAGAAAATGTCTCAACTTCTCGGTTTCACACACCCTGCCCCGTCACTGCTCGGAGCAGCTTTATTTGGACGGCAAGAAAAACACGCGCATGTATAGAACATCATCGTACTATTGTACGAATTTCTGTCCACTAAATTGATTTAGTTGTAGGCATCCGGGTTGGCGACGAGGTAGGTCTCGGCGGCCTTGAAGATGTTGGTGACGGAGTCCTTGGCCTTGGTGATCTCGTCCTTCACTTCCACACCAGGCAGCAGCTTGTAAGTAGAGTGCACCTTCACCACACTGCCACCACTGGCCGTTGGCTCCACCTTGATGTGCGATGTGGCCGTCTCAATCGCGGTGCCGATGCCGCCACCCTCAATAAGGGTCGACTTGCACTCGTACTTGGTCTCGTCCACGAACTCGAGCTTCTCCTTCATGAGACTGAAGGGCATGGCTGCAAGATCAACTCCATGTTATGCTACTGCTTTTACCCTGACAAAATGCCAGATTGCAGGTGACATGAGTGCACTTGTGTCGGCGTGTGTTGCATACCTGAGGTGAAGTTGAACTGCCTGACGCTGCCGATGCTGCCTTCTCCCTCAACAGGGTGGGCGCTGGCAACGATGTGGGGTGCGAGCTTGGGTGCCAGAGTGTGCCAGTCCATGACGGCAGCGCGGAACAGCCGTGGCGCGGCCACCGGCGACTCGATCTCGACGGTCCAGCTGTTGGTGGAGGCCATTGCTGCGGTGATCGACTACGAGTCTATGTGGTGCAAGTGATATGAGCTGAAAGTGTTAATTGTGGTGCAGCTGCTGCTTGGTTGCCTGGAGAGCGTTAGTGAGCGCTCTAAATAGGTCTCGAAAGCTGTGGTTGGTAGTTTCTAAAAAAAAAGAAAGCTGTGGTTGGTGAGGCCTTTCGCCGTATCGGTCTCGTGAGTGGAGACTGGTGAGAGCCGGAGGAGCTAAAGCTTTCCAAACTGGATGGCCGCGTCGGTCTGCTAGGCTTTCATCACTGCTGGGTCTGAAAGCACACGTCAGAAAGCTCGCGATTTGGTCAATGTTTAGTTGAAGCCAGAGAATGTGCTGTCCAATTGGCACCACAGTTCGGTTGGGCAAATTGTTCTAGAATGTTAAAAGGAGAAGGATTACTGACTCCTAGATCAAAGCAAGGGATACGCCTAGTTGGGGTTGGTGTGGTCAGAACGAAGAAACACACTGAATTGATTGGAACTTTGGAAGCAGAGCTAGCACACTTGCATAGTTGCGTCCGTAGTAAGCAGTACAAGGTTACATCAATTTCATTCATTCTCACTCATAAACCACGCAATATAACCTTCAGATCAATCGCTTGCTGCAGAGACGGAGAAGGCAGGGGAAAAGATACAATTATATAGTGCCTTCCAGATGCTACCTCATGTTGTCAAAATTATGTGCAACCTTTCGGCGTTGCTTAGTTTTACAAACTCGACTATGGCAAAAAGGCTCAAAATTACCGTAAGACATAGTAAGAGTACCGAGTGCCACTGGTCACGCTTCTATTCAGCGTTATCATCACTATTTTCAGACAGATCCAAGTCTTCACCATACACCATTTCATCAATTTCTTCTTCTTCCTCTTCATCAGATAGGGTTGCGGCAGAATCCTGCTTCTTTGCTGATACATCTTTCTCATCCTTGTCAACCTGAGCAAAGTGTAAAATATGGTCAGTTCATCATTAACTGAAGAACTGGGTCTAGACTTATTTTCGGCCTTATAAGATGAAAACCTGAGCCATTATAAGACGAAGACGACCAGAAAGCTTCAGTAAATCCTCAGTTGCTGCGTATCTTTCTGCACACATCTGAAAAAGAAAGAATGATCAGTTAGGCCTTTTGTTATCTTTGGCTTATTTTTAGATTTACACGATTGGAGATTGGTTTGTAGGCTCGCAGTTGTAGACTCAACTTGCAAGCATCAAAGACCCAAATTTGATTGTGTTGATCATGTTTGGGCTAGAGTAGTGGCATGACAACCCAGGTCATATTTTTGCCAATTCACGGCCAAACATCCCGCAGCTAAAGGCCGTCTAATAGTTGTCATGTCGAATAAAACCACATTGGTTGGGAGTTTACTCAAATCAATCATGAGATATAAACAAATATAATCCATAATGGCCATGACGATGAGGCACTATTATTGCATTTCTGCATAAATAGATTAGGAAGCGTAACACATGACGCAGTAGTTACCCATAAATACCATCATCTCTCAATCTATACACCATGCTCTCTCCTTAAACCTTAAGGCCTTAACTCTGCATGAGTAGGCAGCCAAGCTTCTGTTGGTGGGACTGGGACTGGGACTGGGACTGGCATTGATCACACATCTTAAAACTATTCAAGTCTTTAGTACATGCTAGATGGCAGAAGCTGCATGTTTTAATTGTTTATATATACTAGCCATATATCTTTATAAAAGAATTTACTGTCAAACTACAATAGCGTTAAGTCATGAACCTTCTGAAGATGGTGTGGTGGCCAGTGATACTCAGTTGCTCGCATTTTGTTATACTTTTGTATGGCAGAGCAAAGTTTGTTACTGAGCTAAACTTGATTGTATTGATAGTCCTAACTTTGACATACGTGATCCTATATCAACCGGATAGAAGGTCAGTCGCCAAAAGCACAACCCTTCATCATAAGAACAACACTATAGTACTCCGTACTGTAAAATATGGCACTTCACCTCTGCAAGTCATGAAGATGCCACCTGAAGAACTAATTGTGTTACCATATATTTGAAATTGTTCCAGAAGTTTATAGTATTGAAATTATATTTTTAGGACAAATTTACTCATCATGTTCACATACCTAAGTACATATCTAGACAATTAAACTTCTCATTATTGAGGGAGTATGTTTCAGATGACCTATGTAGTACTGGTAAGTGGTAACAAGAAATAATACCTTCTCAAGGTTGCTAATTAGTTTTCTTGATTTCTCCGAGGAGATAAAACGACCATGAATAACTAATAAGCAATATATCCACCGCAAAACAAGCTCGGTGCTGCCAGATCTGTGGAGAGGAACACATCAGCAATCAACACAGAATACATAGTTGCACATTGGATGCAAGTGCACATGGTGAAAGACAGATGTACATTCATAAGCACCTTGATTTCCATGCAGATACTAAATTCTCTAGAAGTTTGCAAGCATCTTCAGGCTTCAAAGATCTAAGATGTGCTCGAATCTGTTGAACAGAACATGATATCAATATAGTAAGAACACTCCGCTCCATATCAATGAAATAACTTCAGCTATGCCTACAGAGTAAGGATGCAATTAGTGATAGAACTTTGAACTGAAACTGAGTTACCACAAACCTTCTTGCTGGGTAAATTAGCGTCAATTGTTATGCCGCTGCGACCAAACAGATCTGACAAGATTTTAGTGGCCATGTCAGGATGGCGCTCAATGCTCTGATCAATGACACCACATTCCCTCAGCATGTCTTCAATGCATATGCTGTCATCTTCAATTCTTTGCACGGGAACTAAATAAGGAAAATAGTTTTTGAGTTAAGCGATTGAGCGATTTAATAGAAAATTCTGAAAATAACAAATACTTAAAAGTAATATTCGCAGCCCGAGTCTTCCTAAAAATGTAGCAAAACCTAAAATAATGCTAACAAATGGCAATGTATGACTCATATTGTCATATTAATTAGTTGCTACATAATTTCACATGGAGAACACCAGGTTATGTCCAGCGAACGAATATTGGCTGCATTTCACCACTTGCAAAAAAGGAGATGAGACAGCAAGATATAATTTACCTCTTTTCTCTGTCAATCTTGCTGTGGTACCAAGGACACTATCAATCGCCAGCTTGTCACCACTCGGTTGTGTTACACCATGTTTCCTTTTCTTTTCTTGTGTATGAAGCTTCGGAATGGGAAGGATGGCATCTTCTGCATTCGCCCGATCTAGAGCGGTGATAGTTCCTATAAAAAACAAACAAGATTCAACCCAAGATCCGCCATTATTAACCTTTGAGTCTTCTCGAATGAGGGTAGTAACAAGAAAATTTCCCAACAAATTCCTAGCAAAACCCCTCTTCTAAACAGGATTAGGCTCGTTGGGCCATTAGGATATTCATATAAATAACTAATACACTAGTTATTACCAGTTTACCACCATAGTTAATGAACACAGGTACTATACCTTTCGTCTTAGCAGATTGACCTTTCTGGAGCATGGTGGGTTGAATTGTAGGTAAGAGAACTCCATCTTCAGATACACCCAAATTAATATCCTTGCCATGACAAACCAAAAGCTTATCAAATGATGGTTTCACCACAGATCCATATGCCAGAAGGACATGTGCAGAATTAGGTCCATCTATTCCTTGAAGTTTTGCGGCAAATATCGTGAAATCCTGCTTAGTTCTTGAAAGAGAGGACTCGGACAAGGCAATCTCCGTTGGCTTCTTGTTGCGCAGGTCATCCATGCTATTCCCAGACCAGAAATAGCAGATACCAACCTCGGAAATAGCCAACACATGTATTTCTCCTTCACTGGCATTAATACCTGAACACTTGCAGTCCACAAAGATTGCTGGGTGTTCCATAGAGAGTATACAGCTTGAGCTCTGAGCTTTACCACTGCCCAACCTCCAAATGGCAACATAACGTTCCCCAACTCCAGATGACAGAACATATTCACCGTTATCACTAAAAATCATAGTTCTCACAGCCACCTAAAATGTTCATGCAGCCAATAGCAACAGGTAGGCATTTAGGAAAAAATAATACAATCGAAATCATAACAAAGTTCAGAAGGAGAACGCAGTAGATGAGCGCATACAAGACAAACTCACCGGATGCCCAGAGAATTTTTGAATCTTCTTGTTGTCAGAAGCATCAAAGGTCCTCAACTGACCAGCTGCTGTCGCTAAAACCGTTCCATCTGATAAGATCAAATACATAGTCGCAATTCATTTCTTTAACTAGGATGGAAATTGATTGGTATGGAGCAGATACAAGCAAAACCAAATGAATAGGTACATTTCATTACAGCATAAGGTAAATATACATATAGACAAATACTATATCCTACAAGACCCTTAGCTAAAAGGATACATATGATAAACAAAGAATACATTTATTCATGTCTCGCATTAAGAAATGGACACAGATTTTAAGCTCTAATTTCACCAAAAAGGGTTACATACAAGTAAAGATGTAGGCATACTTCAATGAAAGTAGCAGGACTTCTTTTATTGGATCCATGTGTCAGGTAGGTAATACTTGTGTTACATTTCCATCTCTACTTCAAATAGAACATTACCATTATATTCTCAAAAGAGAAGTGTGAAGATGTATTTAGAATAGACATTCTAGGCCACGGCTTAGCAAACACCTTGAGGTTGCCAACATGATAACATGGATAAAAGATGGTCAACAAAGCTTATCTATTTGTTGACTATATGTAAAGGTCACTGTGATCAGTCAACTTTTTACTGTTGTTAGGATCTGAGAAGAGCAGTTAAACTACAGTTGAGAATTGGACTAAAGAATAAACCACACAAAGAGATGCAAAACATCCATAGTGCAGACGAAAAGGCAGCATATGCATAATTCAGCAAATCGAACAATAGGGAAAGCAAAGAAAAAGTGAAAATAGAAAAGAAATCAAGAAGCCTGATTTCAACAGTGAGATACCTGATGACACCGCCAATGCAGATATTGCCTTGGAGGAAGATTTAAATTTCCCTGCAACAGACCCATCTGCGGGATCAATCTTACAGACCATGCCATCAACGCCTGCGGTGTACACAGTCCGCCCGTGCCTCGAGTATGCTACAGCAGTCACACCCCTGGACGTAAACAAAATGTACACCAACATAAGTGAACACTTCTGCTGAGATCAAGCTTAACCCTAAAGGAAAATAGTAATAAACAGAGGCAAAGTTATTATGTGCTCCGGCAATGTGTTTAGGATGTTCGTCATTGGCGTGTTATTATGAAGATTTCAAGCTAAAATGTTACTTCCACAAATGAAGCACGAGGTTCCCCTCCCAGCTAGAGAGACAAATGCACCAAAACAGCAGAGCCATACCCAGGATGACAATCGCTGATCCTCCACTTCCACTGGCCCGCAGCAACGTCAAGCGCGAGGACATCCCCACTGCCCGTCCCAAGCACAAGCAGCGAACTCCCAGCCTTCCTCTTCTTCTGCTAGGCAGAAACACAAACACATGACGCGCACGCACACAGAGGCACTAACGCCATACCGTAGCATCTCGGAAATGGGAGCGTTCACTCACCTTGCTCGAGAGCTGCACCCACTTCATGCAGGTGTAGTCGAGGGCGAGGTGGCCGCGCTTCGTCTCGGGGAGAGCACCGACCTCCACCGCCGGGATGTCGGCGAACTCCGTCTGCAAGTGGCCGCGCACGGCGTCCCATACCTGCGACAGAGGCAAATCATCGGGTTAACATAACATGGAGGAAGCAGCCGAGCTGCTTCGGCGGGGATAGCCAGCGTGTGATTCCGCACCTTGATGCGGCCGTCGCCGGACGAGAGGGCGAGGAAGTCGGATGAGGGGCTGAAGGAGGTGAGGAGGTCCCGGATGGGGGCTAGGGCGGGCGCCATGGCCCGCGAGGTGCGGATGGTCGTCGAGGCGGCCGGAGGGGAAGAGAAGAAGGGTTTATCCGGCGGCGGCGCGGCGGGCGAGGGTTTTGGGGGCAGTCTCGTTCGAGCGAGTGGTCGGAGCAGGTCGCGCTCGTCCGTCTCTGGTATCTATCTGGACACGAGCCCGGTCGGTTGTAGACGCGGCTGAGCCGGACCAGGACGGGCTAGGGTTTTCAAGCCCAGAGCAGCAACCGTTTCGCTACTTTTTTTCTCCCCAGAAAAGCCATTCTGCCGCCACCACTCCCGCCTCGTCAAACCCTCGCCGCCGCCGAGAATGGAGCCCAACGCCGACAAGCTGCGTGGTCTTCGCATCACCTCGCTGGACGATGACGAAGAAGACGATGAGCCCGAACTGCCCCACCAGCCCCTGCCGGCGGCCGCGGCCGCCGTGGGCGTTGAGGACTACGACGATGACGAGGAGGAAGAGCCGGAGGTCATGCTTGGTCTGCTGGAGGAGCCCAAACGCCCAGGCCTCCTCCTCCGGCACCTCTTCCCCAGCAAGGCCGGCGGCATCCCGGTGCGTGCGACACCAAACGATAGTATTAAGCGGCACTCGTTAATTAAATTGTTTTTTTAAGTAACTCGTTGAATTGGTATACGATTCGAGCAGGTTTTAATGTGAGTTTTTGTGAATTTTATTCAGGCGTGGTTGGATCCTGTGAACATGCCCTCGGGTAGCTCCAGCTGCTGTGGTTTCTGTGGCGAGCCCCTGCACTTCGTCCTCCAGGTGCTCCCTTCGTTCCTAGTAGCAACTGTACTCGTGGTTTGGATGACAACTTCGTTTGAAACTGGGTTGGACTTTCTGTAGATTTATGCTCCGATCGCGGACAATGCAGCGGCATTCCACCGCACTCTGTTCCTGTTCATGTGCCCGTCGATGGCGTGCTTGCACCGGGACCAGCACGAACAGTGGACGCGCAAGCAAGGCAATCCTCGTAGAAGGTGAAACAAGTCCCATGGCTGCTATGCTGGTGTTTAGACTTAAGAGCAGAGCTCAAAAACGTTTTACTAATTTTGACTGCTTGGTTGGATTTCAGTGTGAAAGTTTTTCGGTGCCAGCTGCCTCGGAGCAATCCTTTTTACTCAAGTGAACCTCCAAAACACAATAGCTCTGACAAGCCACTATGTGCGGGAGGTAGTTTTCCTTTGCTCTGTTGCATGACATCCTAGAGTTTCTGTGCTTAATGAGTTTTGAATGATATTGCTATATTTCCTGCATTAGGTGATTAACTAGTTATCCTGGAGGAAAATGTGCTTATGTCCAGCAGATCTCTTTCACTCTATCATCTAGCTATTGCGCAAATACTTTGTTGGTATAGGACTTCGAATTCCTAGATCATATCTTCAATTTGCTAAGATCTTGAAGTTATCATTTTCACTTGTTTATGCTGGTTTCTCAACATGTTGGCAACCTTGCTTCTAAAATATTCCTTACAAAACATTTATTTATCTTTTGATTTCTGTTTTTTTTCCTAGAAAAGCAGTGCACTGTCTACGTGCTGACTGCTCTCAGTAAGGCTGGTGGGGTTTTCTAGATGCTCATTAATTTAGCTTATCGATGTACTTACATTTATAGGCAATAATCATGTTCTTCTGTTAGTCGAAAAACTGTTTATGTTAATAGATATATTTCATGTAAATTATATTGATTTCTTTCATTTACTCGACTGTGGGTTGCCAGCTGCACTCTGTCATTGGTGTGGTACATGGAAAGGCGATAAAATATGTAGTAGCTGCAAGAATTCGCGCTACTGTTCTGAGAAGCATCAGGTATTCCTATGTCATTTTACCCTTCCTGTTGGTCTCTAGGGCATATTTGGTGTATGGCTTTGTGCCTAGATCTACCCTGCCATTGTTTAAAGGAAACGGTTTTCCAATACAATTTCGTCTGGCCTGGATAGAACACCCTAATATTCTTTGGCGATCAAGGGCCTATTTTGGTTGAACAATTCTGCATCACTCTTTGTCAGGCACTGCATTGGCGCTCTGGTCATAAAAATGATTGCCTACAGATGATCAATTCTTCTGAAGCTTCTAGTTCTGTTCTGCCAGCTGTAGGAAAAGGTGATTGTATTTGAATGGACGGTGCTGTTTATGCTTATAACTATGGAATTGTGTCTTTTTTCTTACATTTTCTATCTATTTGCAGTTCCTGCTAGGACTTCCTGGCCAGAATATCAGATAACAATTGACTATGAAGCTGCTTCAGATTCAGACAGTTGTGATGAAAGCAACTCAAAGTCCTTAGTGATGCAAAAACATGATAAACCAGATGGTTTGATGCAGTCGTGGATGGATCAATTTGAGGTTTCGAACCATGCATTATCTCTCTTAGAACATTTACTATAATTACTAATATATTAGTCACTTTGTTGATTGACTGAATTTTGTGTAGGCTGATGCTGACAACCAATGTTGGGCTCATTTTCAAGAGCGGGTCTTAAAAGAACCGCAGCAAGTATTGAGGTGGGGATCACTTGCATGAATTATCTCCTATGTTCGCTGATGTATTCAGATTCCTTTTGCCTGCTTCAGGAAATGGCAGTATTGTCAATATTGTTCCCATCACTTTGCAATTGAGTTTGTTTCAGCTCTCTTGCATAGTTATCCTCAACAACTATTTTATTGGGGGTTAATAACTTGTCTTTAATTATGCAGATACTGTCGAGAATCAAATGCAAAGCCTCTATGGGCCTTGTCAGCTGGGCGCCCATCCAATGCTGATATCCCTTCATGTGTTTACTGTAAAGGTCCATTATGCTATGAATTTCAGGTTGGTCAATATTCTTAGTACCAAAATTACATTTCTGATACAGCAGTTATATCCAATGCTCCCATATCCACAAATAATAAACTCAAGAACCCTAGTTTTTTCTGTAGTCACGCCCCATCGTAACAGTTATAGTCAATATCCCGACGACAGACAAATAATAGACTGGAGAATCTTACTTTTTTCATGCCAATACTTTCTCATATCTCTCTGCTCTGGAGGATGTCCAGAAAGTAAAACATTCCCTGCTGATTTCTGCTTATATCGTCCTGCCAGTAACTGTCCAGAAAGTAAAACATTCCCTGTTCAAAATAATGTGGTAAAGGAAATTACTTATGGTAGACTTATGTTATGTCAAGTATTTCTTTCCATCTAAAAAAAAGTATTTCTTTCAACCCCCATGAGAGCAATGTTCTAATAATTGGACATTTGAAACTATTGTTGGATGCTTGTGCGTTGTCAGTGATGCCCCACAGATGCAGCTTGCTTATCATTACATTTCTCTTCCTTGTGTGCTTCCATATGCTTTACACTTTGCATACTCTGTCTCCAGATAATGCCACAGTTGCTGTACTTCTTTGGTGTGAAAAATGAACCAGACTCTCTTGATTGGGCAACAATTGTTGTGTACACTTGTCAAGGATCATGTGACCAAAACATTAGCTACAAGGAAGAATTTGCATGGGTTCAGTTATACCCTACAACGGTCTCACGGCCTTAGTAATGCTTTCCTGTTCATCAGTATTCTTCCTGGCTGCAGGTTTGTAACCTCTCCATTTAAATTTCGTTACAGATGAATGGGCCTGTTTCGTTACAGAACAGTTTAGTCAAAAATCAATATTTTGCTAATAGCTCTATTGTTCCCCTCTGCCTTGGGCTGTGATAACCTATACTATGCTGTCTTGTTTAACCAGGGGACCTGAAGACACTGGATCATCCATTTCAACTTGAAGACATGTGTTCCAAGCGAGATAGATTAGTGTTACGGACCCGAGATGGCATGATGGCATTAATGTTTCCTTGTCAGTTGGTCTTGCAGTGTTGAGCAGCGTAGGACCGTGGTCCCAAACTCGGAATGCGTTGATGTTCGCTGCATTGGCTTTGGTCGGTTTGGGCCCATTTAGAGCATCTGAAGACAAATAGTGTGGCTTTTTTCTCTTGTTATTAAGACTCCTCTTTTTGTATGGTAGATCGGTTGTCTGATTTTTGGTTTATGTTCAAGTTGGCAAGATACGAAGTTTTCCTTCGTTCTTCAGGTATACTCTATACATGTAAACAGTCTTCTCTCAAGTTTTAATTAGCAGTTGAAATTTTTGTGCCATAGGTTTTAATTAGAGTATTTGTTTCGTAGATATTCTAAATCATATCTTAGTCGTGATTTGTGCATACGAGGGCTTTAATTGCTAGTCAAAATCATGCTCGGGGTGTGCGTCAGTATCCATGTGCTATTTATTCCGTCGATCAGTGAGACCATGCATAATGCTTATATTATCTGGGTACAGCACGTTTGTTGGGTTACATGCCTGCACGTTTGCTCGACCATACATGCGTTGCTTGCACGACCCAGCTTTTGCCCATAGTCGAGTCCTTTTGGAAAGAAACATCGTCGAGACGGAGCAGCACCGCAACGTGCTGCGTGCTTTTCCCAGGAAAACATCGAGGGATGGGAAAACTCAGACACCGAAACCGCCGTCGCCGCGGCTCGTCGTCGACGTGCCCATGTAACCATTTCGCCGATTCCACGGCCGGCGCGGCATGAAGCTCTCCAACCGGCCACCCCAAACCTCCTCCATATGCCAGGGCAGACAGTCCGGTCAGGTTTTTGCCCAAAAAAGTCACCCAACTGCTCCCCTCAAACCCAGCCCAAACGACCGGGGTGTCCGGCAAACCCCAAACCCATCCAATATGTGGGAAGGGTTTAGGGCCGTCCGGAGCACGCCTGCCCCGTAGCCGCTGACATCGCGGCCCCTCGTTTTGACCAGCCTCCGACGCGGAGAGTCAATCTTGACCGGCCGGTCGCTTGCATTCATGGTGCACCGGCCGACGCTCCGCCCGAGGAGCCCTTCTCCGGTTATAAAGCCCGGCCAGAGCAAAACCCTAGCCCGCACACATCCCTCTGCCGCCGCACATCTCTTCTCATCCATCTGCCTCATCCACAGTCCAGCTCCGGCTCTTTCGTCTCCCCATCCACCATGCCTCGCCTCCTTCCGACCACCTTCGCAAAGCTCACACCGGAGAAAAGGGCGCAAATCCACAGGGAGACCATGGCCCGTGATGCGGCAGAGGTTGCAGCAATGCCGACCGAAGCGCACGCGGGGGCGGAGGCGCGGGAGGCCGCAGAGGCGGAGACGACGCCGGTCGCCATAGTGGAGCGACATGCGGAGCCCGTATTCGTCGCAATGACGGGTGCGGAGTTCCGCCATCGCATGGAGGACGAGGAAGCGAGATTCCAGGCAGAGGTGGGGGCGGAGCACCGCGTGGCCTTGCAGTAGCTTAAGGCCGAGGCGGCTGACCGCATCCTCATCGGTCAGATGACGAACAGGGAGGGCTTCGTCCAGGAGCAGATCAAGGTGAAGACGGCGATCAAGGAAGGCCGCACCGTCGAGGCAGATCCGGCCGGATCTGCTTCTCTCTTCTCCGACTCCGGCGAGGATACGTCTCCGGCTCCGACACAAGGCGCCTCCGGCCAGGGCCGGCCCTGAGGGGGGTCTGGAGGGGCGGCCGCCCCGGGCCCGGAAACTTCAGGGGGGCCTCCCAAGTATTACGTACTATGTACCGTTTATGGCTGCCGATCAGGGCCTGCCAGCGATTGGCCATCAATCCAGCAGCTGGCTGCAGCCCAACAACGAGGCAGCCAACTGTGAACCGTCGCCCGGTGTCTCCTCGAGATCGATATTGAAATCTAGATCACGTTGCCCGCTTCTTTCTCCCCCGATGCCCTAGCAGCTGCCTCCTCCTGGCGGTGCCGCTCCTCCCGCCGGCCGCTCCCGGCATCAAGCAACACAGGCGCGGGGCGCCCGGCCGTGGCGCGAGCGTGAATTCCTCATCTGCTCCTCGCCTCATCTGGTTCTCCCTGTCCCATAAGCCGATTGGAGTAGCGAGCCAACGAACGCACACTAAACAAACTGCCAGGACTTGCGAACTGCACAGCTTGGTCGTATTCCCTGATTCCCTCCCCTTCGGTAATTTTTCTAGAAAGTTTTTATGTTAGCTGACTTATCTGTTGCTGGCACAAAAATCTAAGATATTGTCGTTGATCAGCACGCACACTACACTAAGTAGCCCGACTATAATTAATAGTAAAAACTATGGCCGAATACTGTTTAAATCCCAGAGACAGATCATCACGCATGCAACTTATTATGTAGTAATCAATCGTACAATTTTTATCATTATCAAGCAAAATTTTAGACATGTCATAAGTCAGCCCCCTCCTTTGTTCAATCTACATTGACTGTTGCATCAGGTCAAAGAAGCTTTTCAAAATTGAAATTATTGAAAAATTATTTGATCTATGTAATGTCACAAAAAGTTAAATTGTTTGACAACGCTATGCATCGAGAATAAGTTATTGGATACAGATTGACATTGATTCGATCATCAATGACTTTGCATATAGAACTATAAAAAAGAAATTTAGGTTAAGTTTAAACCGTAATATTGCTCTATCATAGTGAAATTTGGGTAAGTTGAAACCCCCGCAAATATTTAAATTTAAACTAAGGGGCCCATAATTCCAGTTTCGCCCCGGGCCCCTAAAATCTCAGGACCGGCCCTGCCTCCGGCTCCTGCTCCGGCTCCGGTGCAGGGGTCATCGTCATCTGATGACGATTAGAATAGGGTAGTACTAGCAACATCGTGATCTATGTTGCATGGTTTATAGTAATTTGGTATCTAGTTGTAGTACTCTGTGTCCGCGTGTCCATGAACACTTTGGGGCCGAATTTGGGAGGCCGTTAAGATACTCTCACCTCGCAATGATGCGGTGCACCACCCGCTGGCCGGCTAAACACATTCGGCGTGCAGGCGAGGCACGGCAAGTATCCATCAGCTGAAAGATGAGATCGAGAGGCTCGGCTCGGATCCAGTGGCTGGCCACTCATCATTGTTTTTTCCCATGGACATGTGACGTGGCAATGGCAAGTGGCCGGCCAGGCCAAGAGGAAACAAAACAAATCGACTTTTTTTGCGTGGATACGTGCATGTTTCTGGGCGGCACTGGCCCGCCTCAGGCTGTAAGTGGGGACGGTCACGGCTGCCCACCAGCCGCTCCACCTGTGCCATTTAAATTGACCGGCCTGCCACTACTCCCCACTTAATTTTGAAAACATGTAGCGGCGTCCACTCTCCCACCAGCTCGCTCGCTCGCGCAGCTCGCTAGCGCAGCTCGCTGCCAGCGATCAGACCAAAATAGAACAGCTTGCTATCGCAGCTCGCTGCTAGCGATCAAACGAAAAACGAATCACCATACAAACTACACAGCGTGAAGGCAGGGTCTCCAAAATACACTATGAAGTTCAGAATATTACAATAGGAATATTACAGGTTCTGATACACTATTAAGTTCAGAATATTACAATAGGAATATTACAGGTCCTGATACACTATTAAGTTCAGAATATTGCACTAGGAATATTACAGGTCCTGATACACTAGGAAGTTCAGAATATTACACTAGGAATATGGTCCATAGAGCAAGTGTTCTTCTTCATAAATTTCGAAATCATGCATTGTAGACAACTGTGTCATGAAACCTGCATTTATAACAGTACATTAGTATTTGTAACACCCTCGTTTGAACCAAGACAATAAAACTGGTATGGTATACTCTACAGGCACAATAAAACAGTTAGGAAACTCCAAAACAAGCAAAGAAACAACAATTATTTATTTGCTATAAACACATGTATGGTTATCTTGCAAACTCGGTTGATGATCAAGATGTCTTGTCCATTTCTTCAGATAACAATCAAAAGAAAAAAAATCATCAACTACACAAAAATCAGATTTAGCACATGAGCTGCACATCCAACGTGCAAGAGTTTCCCTTCATGATGGAGAAGGTTCCGATCAACCAAATTCTTTCTGAGATGTTTTACCATTTTAGTGTTGACTTCTGCATTATCCATAGTGAAGCTGAACAGTTTGTCCTCTATGTTCCACTTGCGAAGGCTGTTGAGTACCACATCAAGCATATTCCATGCATCATGTGGTGTCTCAACAAGGCAAAATCTGATTATTCTATGCTTAACTTTCCATTTACTACTTATCCAATGACATGTAATACAGAGGTAACCAAGTTTCTGGTTGGAAGTCCACATATCACCGGTTAGTGATACTCTATGGTTGCAATTCCTAAAGAATTCTTCTTGGAGCTCTCTAAACTGATGGTAAGCAGCCATGCAATCATTTTGTACTGTTACTCTATTGACTGATTTGAACCATGGATTTAATGATGCACAAAATTTTCTAAAACCAGCATACTCAACAAATGAGAAGGGCAAACCATGCAAAACAATCAACTTAACGAGTTCAATCCTTGCAGCTTCTTGGTCAAATCTCCAATCAGGGTCTATCTCATCAGAAGTTTTATTTGCTCAATCACACCATCCATTGCTTTTTTCACCTCACATACCTTAATGTGTCTACCAAGTGTACTAGTGCCTGACACCTTTGATGCTGGGAATATTTCGCTGCAATAATTACACTTGCCTTCCATCAAGAACCCATCAATGTATATGGGTTCCGCATCCTTCCAGATTTTAGACGTCAACTTGCGTGCCTTTCGATGGGGACCTGCAAGTATGAAAGAGCCAAATGTTGTCATCTACATTGTTATTAGTGGGAGTAGCATGTGTAGGAGCAGCAAATGACACATACCATGTGTAGGAGCAGCAGGTGATACATCATTTGAAGGAGCAGCAGGTGATACATCATGCATAGAAGATGGAGTAGCATGTGCAGGAGAAGGTGATAGATCAAGTAAAGAAGGGGACTTCAAAGTCCCAACTGAATTTGGAGATCTTGCGTTTGATTGCCCCCTTCGTCTTGCCATCATGTTTATCATACGAGACCCAGACACGATTGGAGATTTTTTTCTTCCTACAGATTTGTTTTGCAATCGGTTCAAGACAACCTGCATTTACAACAAGATAGACAACATTAGCATCTCATGGTCAGTACTAGCATAATGAAACTTCTATAAATAACTCACGTTCTGAACAACAAAACTTACTTTTTCACTGATAACTTTGGCAGCCTTGATTGCTCTTAAGCTACCACCTGCTTCTGAAAGTGGCCTTTTGCTCCCTATAGTTGGATGCATTTCTTCTGGTACTGTTGTTTTCTACAACCGACACAAACACCAAAATGACATGATTAGTTATGTGAATGCTTGTTCGACACAAAGCATATGATGTAGCACTGTCTTCTTGTATACCTTTTTCGAGCTCTTCTTGGATGATGGCGGCATCCTGGGGACCTCGCTACTCTCCCGCTGCTCCAAACTTGCCTCGCCGGTACCTTTACTGTCCCGCTGCTCCACACCTAATGATGTCTCGCCGGTCTCCTGCTGCTCCCCACATAATATCAGACAAAGTAAGACAATATATAACTGAACATAACACAAGATGCAAAAAATTCATCTTGATATAGCACTATGCTTTTTATCTCTTTTCCATGGTCTCAAAATCATTAGGTGTGCATTTAGAACAGACGGATCATTACTAGTAAATCATCAAGCAGAACGAGAGACATGCGAAAACAATAGATGCTGATTTCTATTCCGGAAACATGACGAGCTATGTGACACACAAATCTGAAGCCCCGGATGAGCACACGGCTGGCTTCATCCGGATGAGCAGACGGAAAGAGGGGAAGAGGGACAAGAGTCTGTACCTTCATCCGGATGAGCACACGGCTGGCTTCTTGCTGCCCCCACGGACATCGCCGGCCAATTGCGGCTCCCGACGGAGCTTGCCAGATGCGGGCGTGCCCCCATGAATCTCGCCAGATGCGGTGGTCGGATTAGAAGAACGGAAGGGGGGAGGCGGGGATGGGGCGGGGACGGGGGCGTTCCTCCGGGCATGGCTGCCGCCGCCATGGTGACGGAGGAGTAGAAGAACAGAGCTGGGAGCGGAGTAGCGGCGGTAGCGGCGGCCGTGGGGATGCCGCTTCTGCCGATAAGAATAAGTTTTATGCCGTGGGTGTCCACTAAAAAACTTAAGTGGGGCGGCTTGGCGGCGCCGTGGGGTGCCGCTCCCACTTACAGGCATAGGCCCGCCCCAGTTGACGGCGACCGGCACCGGCCCCTTACAATAATGAGGATCCCTACAGTGATCGCCGGTGATCAAGGGTCCATGCCGCACGACGCTGGTGGTAGGAGGAATCACCTCGGAGAGGACTGAAAGAAGTATGGAACCGAAACAATTCCCAGACGCGCATGAATTGCTTTTCGGGAAAAAAAAAAGATGAGTACTTTATATAATTCTTAATATGCAGATGTGTCACTGAACGTAGTAGGAAGACTCTGCTTGTACCTAATCCAAGGTGATGTTCAGGTGGTCGAAATTATAATTTGCGCCTCTCAGGCACCTACCCAAAGGCAGAATCAATGGATGGGCCTGTCGGTGTGATTTTATATTACACGAGCAAAACCTGAATTTACTAGTTTAATCAGGATCCCTTAATTGCCGTCGCCATCCCATATACAGTAGGAAGCAAATCGGTGAACAGTGAAAGCTCCTCGACCGACAGGCCCAGATCCAAAGCTACGCAGCTAGGGTTCCACTGATAGCTGGGACCGAGCGGTACGTGGTCCCGGACGTCAGGGAAGCGTTAAGAGCGAAAGAGAGCCCGACGAGGCGACAAGGTGGGTCCTGATGGCGACGCGGATTTAAACTTCGGAAAAAGTCACCGCGTCATGTGCTGGTTTGCAATCTCCCTGCGACTTTGCTGGCTCCAACTGGCCGCCACCGCTGAGCTTTTCGTTTTGACGGAACGGGTTATCGGATCTGGTATTCCCTGCTGTCTGCTGACCTCTCCATCACAACACGGTTTTACGAACGGCACTAAAAAAATGATATTTTGAAAATGAAATAATGCAGAGTTTGAGAATGTGAGTATTAAAATATAATAATGATATTGTTGGTAACAAGAAAATTTTGAGCCCGAGAGAAAATGATTACGGTCTAATATTGGACATATATTAGTGTGCACACATTTTTAGCATGTAAATGACTAATTCTCAAAGTACAAAATAAATAGTCACACGACAAGTAGAAGAACAAGAGCTTCCAAAAAAGTATGCACAAATAGCCATTTTGTTGAACAAACACCCTCGTGGGATGATCTTATAATTCTTCTCCACTGAAGATGTTAATTTTTTCCGTAAAGTGATATAAGTACTATCACAATGGGAATGGATGGTTCACTCAACAAAGTTTAGATAAAGTGTGTTTCACCATAAACATACCAAAAATAATCTATGGCAAACCAACGTGCAACTTCTTCACTGTCACGCTTTTATTACTGTTATTTCTGTAGGATGGATTGCGCACAACGTTGTGCTAGTAGATGACTACATGAAATCAATTATGGTTTTGTGTATTTTTAGCACATATCGACGCAAGCGCTCACAAACGCGCACGTGCACTCAACCCTATCAATGTACGCATGTAAACCTACCCCTATGAACACCTCCGAGATTTTGGTTTCAATTTTTAAGGACTTCATGTAGACAAAACATATTGCAAATCAGTCAAATAACACATTGTGGTTTGGAAAATACAAGGAACAATGCTTGGTTTCAAAGGATCGTGGCAGGTTATTTCACCAATGTGGATATCTTTGTGTCCATGGTTGGACTCATGGTCAATATTAGATAAAGGTGTAGTACAAAACCTTTCATCGAAACTTTATGCTATTGAAACTTTTATGCATCTTTGTGGTCATTAAGACATCTTACAATAAATCTGTGAGTCTGAATATGCAAGCGTGTGTTGCATTTTGTGATAGAGTACAATTTTAATTGGAGGTCATGTAGCTCCCTTAATGGAAAAAAAAATATGGTGGTCTCAACCAGAATTATATATGACATGTTTAACACTTACCAAATTATGCATGACATTTCTCAAGACGCATGATATAAAAAATGACCAGTTACGATTAGCCCTTGGCGGTATTTACCCGCATGCCGCTTTCTCCTCATCCCCACTCTAGTATTAAATTTCTCTATTTCTGGAAAACCTGAATTGAAAAACCAAAGAGAAATTGGTCTCGGTCTCAAAGTGATAGACACCGGATGAGATACCAGAATTCGCTTCTGACATGATTCAATTTCCAGTCAGTGGGGATGCACCACTGTGGCCACACCACTACGCATGTGCCTAGTTCTCACGACATAGGATTTAAAGTTGTGAAGTAGGTTAACCGAGCGAAAAATCCGCCGATATGTTTGAATGAATGTAAGAAACAAGTGCCATTATTTATGTATCTCTACTGTGTTTTTTTAAACATGAAAAAGATCATAAATCCATGTGACTATCATCATCAAGCCTGCAACATCAAGTGTAACGTGACATGTTCGTTTGCTTCAGCTACAAAAGCAACATTTCCATCGCATTTATCCATATATTTTTTTTTGAATTTTTTGAATTTATCCGTACTTTACATGCGGCTACATCTACTTTACACTGTAGTACCGGTGCTTAAGCCCCGATGTCCATACCCGGTAACCCGCTAGGGAGCATCCACACCCTCTAGGACGACTAACCGTGCGGTCCCATCCGCACACGCCCGCGCCAAACCAATTAGGAGCTGGAGTAATTAATTAATTACGCGTATTACCGTGCAGCTAGCGCGGCGACAAGGTAAAAGGAGTAGAAGCATCGCGTCTCGTATCCGCGTCCAGCTGCTCTGCCATTTCTATTCTTCCCCTTCCTTCCTTCCTCGCTCGCCTTCTTCCTCCTCCCCCAAGCCATTCCGCGGCCGGATTGATTCGATCTCGATCCCGTCTCCAGATTTCCTCGCCTCCAGACAGCCACCGCAATCCGCTCCCCGAGGCGTCCCCTCAACGTGCAGTGCCCTCACGCACGCACTCGCGCTCTCGCTCGCCGCTCCCTCCTTATTAATTCCCCTTCCCTTCCCCACTTCAAAACCTCCTCCCCCTCTTCCTCCTCGCCGTCCTCCCCCGCACCGCCGCGTTGCTTGCTCGGCCGCGGCATCCGTAGGTCTCGAGGGATCTCTCTATCTCCCGCATTTCCTGATTCGGCTCGGTTGTGAGTTCGGTCGCGGGGAGGTGGTTTCAGTTCGATTTGGGAGGGGTTTGTTCGATCGGAAAAATGTGGGTGGCGGAGCGGGTGCTGGGGAGCGGCGGATGCGGGGGATCCACCGCTTCGCCCGGAACGCCAAGCTCACCGGTCTCTGCCTCTTCCTCACCGTCCTCGTCCTCCGCGGCACCATCGGGGCGGCCGCTTCGGCACGCCGCAGCAGGACCTCATCGAGCTCCGCCACCGCTTCATCTCCCACCCGCACCGCGCGCTCGCCGAGCAACAGGACGCTAGGTCCAAGGCCTCTGACTCCACCCACGCACAAGGCCGCCGTCCGGGACGACGAGCCGGAGCCGCAGCCCAGGTCGCTCAGGGACCCGCCCTACACGCTCGGCCCCAAGATCTCCGACTGGGACGAGCAGCGGGCCGCCTGGAACGCCCGCCACCCGGAGACCCCGCCCTTCCTCAACGACGTCAAGCCCAGGGTCATGCTCGTCACGGGTCCTCCCCCAAGCCCTGCGAGAACCCTGTCGGCGACCACTACCTCCTCAAGTCCATCAAGAACAAGATGGACACTGCCGCATCCACGACATCGAGATCTTCTACAACATGGCGCTGCTCGACGCCGAGCTCGCCGGGTTCTGGGCCAAGCTCCCACTCCTCCGTGCGCTCCTCCTCGCGCACCCGGAGGTCGAGTTCTTCTGGTGGATGGACTCCGACGCCATGTTCACCGACATGGCCTTCGAGCTGCCGTGGGAGCGCTACGGGCCGTACAACTTCGTCCTGCACGGCTGGGACGAGATGGTCTACGACGACAAGAACTGGATTGGGCTCAACACCGGAAGCTTCTTGCTGCGCAACTGCCAGTGGTCGCTTGACTACCTTGATACCTGGGCGCCCATGGGGCCAAAGGGCCCTGTCCGTATCGAGGCCGGGAAGGTGCTCACCAGCTACCTGAAAGACCGGCCGGTATTCGAGGCCGATGATCAGTCGGCCATGGTGTACATCCTCGCCACTCAGCGTGAGAAATGGGGTGACAAGGTGTATCTCGAGAATGGCTACTATCTCCATGGCTACTGGGGGATCTTGGTCGACAGGTATGAGGAATGCTTGAGAACTACCAGCCAGGCCTCGGTGACCATCGCTGGCCACTGGTCACTCACTTTGTCGGGTGCAAGCCGTGCTCAAAATTCGGTGATTACCCAGTCGAGCGGTGCCTCAAGCAGATGGACCGTGCTTTCAATTTTGGGGATAACCAGGTCTTGCACATGTATGGGTTTGAGCACAAGTCTCTCGCCAGCAGGAGGGTCAAGAGGATCAGGAATGAGACCAGCAACCCACTTGAGGCCAAGGATGATTTTGGGTTGCTCCACCCAGCATTCAAGGCTCGGAAGACTACTACGTGATAATTATAGTACACATTCCACTTTCATTTTGTTCGTTCGTTCTGGATCCCCTTGGATCCTATAATTTCTCTTTTTGTAGACTCAGGGTGACTACGGAGTTTGGGTCGGTATCACAGGATCGATATCTATGTTGTACTGTCAGATTTTAGAGAATTCTGTTATGTTATCAATGGCATAATCTATGTCTTACGCTTCTAGAAATTGAGTTAGTGAAGGAAACTGAGTTAATTGGTCACCTCTTCCGGTTTGTTTCTTTTATCGACTGAACAGTTTGGATTTTGGTTTGTGATAAGTGTACAACAAGTGACCTAAAAGGTATTTGTAATGTGCTTATTGGTGTCTTCTTCAGTAGGATATAGTCATCCCTCTGAGCCAATAATTTTGCTTTCTTCTTTGCATTGCTATTGGTGGCAGTTGGGTAGGATGATATCTCTTTTTGTCATATATGAGTGACCCAAAATTCTCAAAAGTATACCTAGTGGGAAGCTACTTTCAGTTTATATTGGGCCTGCTGTGTCCTGGCTTCATCTTTCTCAATTTTGTTGAATCACTTAATATGGCTGGTATGGAGATCAATGTTTGTGTACTTTTGACCAAATCAAGGATTGATGTTAACTTGTTTGCCGGCTTGTCTATATACAATAGTTTGTCTTTTCTCGGTCATGTAATATTGTGTGTTCAGCTATCTTCTCTTTTGTATTGACATTGCAAATGCCCTGTTATGTAAAACTTGTATCTTTTTCTGGATGAAATGTTATGTTTTTCTAATTTATCCAAGGTAATTGTCAGTTTTCACAATGCTCAGACTGCTAATGATCCTGTTTATCTGCTTTGCTATGGAAAGCTGCAATGTGCCTGATATGTTTTGTCAGCGTCTTCATCCATATTGCGTCGTGTGGCAGCTTGATCATATAAAGCTTGATATTGTCGTGTCAAACAAATTGATGCCTGGACTTCAGTGTAGCTGTGAATACCGAAGACTTGTCTGGTTCTTTTTCATAGGCTAATTCAGTTCTGTCTCAAAATTCTAAAAAGTATACCTTGTGGGAAGCTACTTTCTGTTTATATTGGCTTGCAGTGTCCTGGCTTCATCTTTCTCAATTTTGTTGAATCACTTAATATGGCTGGTATGGAGATCAGCTTTTGTGTACTCTTGACCAAATTTAGGATTGATGTGAAGTTGTAGGTGCCGGGTTATCTATACAATAGTTTTCATTTCTCCTTCACGTAATATGGTGTGTTTGGCTGTATATTAGTATTGCCAATACACATGCCATGTTATGCAAAGCTTGTATCTTTAGCTTCATCTATCTTCAAATTTACACAAGCGGATTGTCTGTTTCGACTATGGTTGGAACAGGTAATGCTAATGATGCCTGTTAGTCTCGTCACACAAGCGTTTTCATCTATAGGGCGTAGTGTATCAGTTTGATCATCTATACTGTGTGGAACAAACCACTGCCTGCACTTCAGTCTTCAGGCAGCTGTGAAATATCACTTGTCTGATTCTTTTTAATAGGTTAATTCAGTTATCTGTCTCATTGTTCTGCATACTGTGAGGACTCGGTACCTTTTACTCCCTTCGTTCCTAATTAGATGACTTTCATTTGGCTACATATGGATGTATCTACACATGTTATAAGGGAAGTCATCTAATTTGGAACGGAGAGAGTAGCAGTTACTGTGTGAACACCAGTGCAACCATGGATCTGGGACTCTGGTTTTTCAGTATCCAATGTCTATCACATGGTCAGTACAAGTTAACTTCTAGTTAAACTAAATATTTGTGATGTTGAGTCAACTATTTGCTTCTCTCAACACTGTAATTAGTGCTCATGCCCCAATGAGTTATCTTTTCTATACTCTGCTAGTCAACTGCAGTAGATACTGATGCAATCTCTTTGTTTGTCAAACTGGAGCAGTACCACTGGAGTATTACAATGCTGGAGTGATGTAACCCTGTTTTGGCAAACTGGAGCAGTACCACTGGAGTATAGCAGGGCCGCTGGAGTGATATAACCGAATTACACAACACCAACAAAACTGGTTTAATTTGAGCATGTAGCCTGTAGTCATATAAGCGTGACAACAACAAAACAGACAGCACGAATGAGTAGATGTGGCAAAAATAGGATAGTGATTCATGCTCCACGGAGTTTGGGTACAGGCCCAAAAATAGGATAGCGATTCAACAAGAAATTTCTGAATGTTAAATGGTTATCAATGGGGTAACACCTAGAGGAGCAAAAACAACACCCTACAGAGTTCAAAAAAGTTGTAACAATTCCCAGCAGCCGAGGAGCAAATCTCGTGTTCCAAGTGCTGCTGGGTTTCTTATTGCTTTGGGTTGATATGGGCACCCCAGCGAGAGATGACATCGGCTGAATCAATGCTCATTTGTATAGCTGCTTCAATCTTCTCGCAGCTTCGATAATGTTCTCTCTGTGGCCAAATGCGCTAACCCTCACAAAACCTTCACCGCCAGGCCCAAATCCACTGCCGGGAGTAGTAACCACATGTGCCTTCTCAAGGATCTCACCAAAGACATCCCAAGAATTACGGCCAGGGAAGTGCACCCACACATACGGAGCATTCTTGGCACCATAGACGTTGAATCCAAGCGATGTAAATGTGTCGACGATGATTTTAGTATTTTCCTTGTAGAATCCGACAACATTTGCATAGCCTGCATGGGACTAGGGATGAGAAGAAATAGTGCAAAAGAGCCATAAAAAGATTTAAAGTCCTAAAACTCTACCTTTAGACCCTCTGAAGACAGGCAGCCCAAACCACCGGCTTGAGAGATGGTTGATGCACCATTGAAGGAAGTGCAGACTATGCGGTTGAAGTCTTTAGCCACTGGATGTCCATCAGAGAAAAGGAGCTCCTTAGGGACTACGGTCCAACCCAGACGGACACCAGTGAATCCAGCATATTTAGAGAAAGATGCCGTCTCAAGAGCAACCTACACATCAACAAACCATAATGACACAAGTCTAGGTTGAAGTATTCGTTGGAGACGATTTGTGAACTCAGAACACATATCCAACAGGTTCTGGAAAAACGCAAAATTTCCAAAGGTGGTATGAACGAGTTAAATCTTCAAGGACAGAGCCTACCTCCTTTGCTCCAGGAATCTCAAAGATGGACTTTGGGCTGTCATCTGATATGTACATGGCATAAGCAGAATCGTAGACTATTATGGATCCATTGTCCTTCGCAAATTTGACTAGTTGTGTTAGCTGCTCCCTAGATGCAGCAGCACCAGTAGGATTGTTGGTGAACAAAAGAATATTATATCTGTCCGTGGGACACTTGACAGATCAGGGAAAAATCCATTTTCAGGACTGCATCTCATGTATTCAATATTTCCATACTTCTGGACGTCCTGCTGATATAAGTCAGTTTGCCCCATGATAACACTTGAATCAACATATGCCTGTGAAAATGGATGATAATATTAATTTTGCAACAGACAGAAATACAAAAAGTAATAGTTTAACATAACGACAGGATGAAAATAAAAGCAGAAAGTAGCATATCACACAGATCTTTCAGGTTGGGTGATCACAAATATGTAAGGTAACAACAACTGAGGGTTGAATAAAAACTGCAGAAGCTATTACGGATATGATGGGTCTTGGACTGCAATCTTCACATTAGATCCAAAAAGAACCTGAAATTTTGAATCAGATCAGTGACAATGTAAAGTGAACAATGAACTTAAAGGGGGAAGAAGATGGTCCGTTCTGAACCTGTAGCCGAGAAATGTCACATTTTGCACCATCAGAGACAAATATATCTGTTTCTTCAATACCAAGATCCGCATAGTAGGTTGCAGCAATTGCTGCCCTTAGTTTCTGTACAGAAATAACGCACCATTTTACAATGATGATAATAACCATTTAGGGACAGAGAATGCTAAGGAATACCCAATACAATGTAGCCAAAGTTACGAGTCACACAAGTATTTGGATGGGACAGTAAAATAAAATTAAGCATCAACATATCAAGGCATCGTGTATTCGATCTCGAGAATAGAAAAGGCTTGAAGCATGAAGTTAATATTTCAAAAACATAACTCGATGAATCAAAGCATCAGATGCCAGATATTAGCAAAGCTATAAATGCAATAGCAGAGCACTTTTCCTACTTGAATGATGTCAACCAATGGATTGAGAGAAAAATGCTACGCACTCCATTCGCAAATAGATGAAATTTTGTACCTTTTCACCCTGTTCAGCTCCATAACCACTGTAGCCATCCACTGTCGATAAAGCATGTGCTCTCTGTATTTATATGTAGACCCATTAAAGAGCAACATTGAATTGCAAAAGAAACATTATGCAGCACAATGAACATATGAATTTTCTTAGTTCACTCCTGCAAAGATGTGCTGTGTCGAACATCAGAGTGGTCAGCCTTTTAAAAATGAGGTGTCATGCAGAACATCTAGGAACATGACTTTTTTCATCCTCTTGTGATAACTATGTTTAAAGCAAGCCAATTAAACTTGACAAAACGTCTTATAAAAAGGGACAGAGGAAGTAGTAATTTCTTATTTAAAAAACGAAGAGATACCTCTGCCATGGCATTTGTGATGACCTCAGGAATGGGCTCGGTGGTATCACCAATCCCCAAGCTTATAATTTTCGCATCAGGATGCTTGAGCAGATGAGCAGCTCTTCTCCTGGCAATCTGAATAGCAGTTTGAGAGATTGCCACCATCAAAACCCAAATCTCTAACACAATAGCATCGACAAGAACAAAAGCAAAAAACGAACAATACCTCGGGAAACAAATAGCCTGCTTGGAGCTTGGCTATGTTGGCATTCCGCGAAACCTTGGTCGTGTAAGCTTCACCACGAAAGCAGAGTCAATCAGTAAACCACTAGTAATTGAACGTGGAGCAGGTTGAATGTATTAGAACTTTAGAAGCGAGGCGTTAGAGGGAGAGGACAGTGACCTGTATCGGCGGCCGGAGGGCTGCTGATGCAGCGGACATTGACGGGCAGCCTCTTCGTCGGTCGGAGGTGGCTCGACTTCGACGCCCTTAAAGCATGTCAGTAATTAGAAGAACTCGTCGGAGTAGCGAAGCGCGCGGTACGGTGCGGAGCAGGGGAGAAGTGGGATACCTGAGGGAGAAGGACGGCGACGAGAGGAAGGACGAGGGGTGGCCGTGGTGGCGGGTGAGCGGTTGTTCCCATCGTCGACGGCGGCAGGTGTGGCGGCAGCTTGGTCGATAGGGGTTTGAGCGGTGGCCGCGGGTGAGGGGGCGGCGGCGGTGGGTGAGTGGTGAGAGCACGAAGGTAGGAGAGTTGCGAGGGTAAGAGACTGCGCGAGGGGAGGGTGGGCTTCGGGCCTTCGGGCCCTGTGGACTGGGGTGGCACCGTGGCAGTGGCCCGTATTTTGGCTGCGGCGTCTCAGAGAAGCTCAGGAAACGCACCCTGTTTTATTCGTTCCATCTAAATAAATAAATAATTAAAAAACTACTTTGGTTTTTATTTGTTGCTCGCTCACGTAAAAATGGCTCATCTAATTTGGTTTTATCTGACATACATTTGCTTCTAATCTACCTCATCGGCTCTATAGTTTGCATCCATGACTTCTGAAGACAAAAAAGATCGTGTCATAATCAACGAGACATTTATTTCTAAAGAGTCATAATGTCGTTAAACATTGACTAGGTAGTTGATACCATGGAAACAAAAGTTTGTTGTATCAAAATGAAAAATATTTCCTTTTTTCACGAATGCATTGTGTTTTCTTTGAAACGACGATGCCTTAAAAGGGTAATTTGCATCGAATGGGAAATTTACTTCCACGATGATTGTCAAACACTACAAGACAAGGCCACGTCACAATGAGTGCTTCTACTTCATCCCACTTGCTACATTACCATTAATTGAAAGATCCCGATGCCTCACAACTCTACAAGGCGCAACAAACACGGATAGAGTTGCATGTTACGCTCCTTCTCAGCCATGGCATACATTCATGTTGGTAGCTCCCCCCCCCCCCCCCCCCCCCCCCCCCCCCCTTCTAGGTCAATACTAGACCATGCACGTCTAGTCATATGCATTATTTTTGATTCACTCAATGCAATTATTAATTCTACCATACATCTGATTCAGGGTGCACATAGTGTTATAATGTTTCTTACTTCCCTTTCAATGACCCCATAACTCTAACTTACATTTCAGCCATAGTATCTTTTATCTTGACGTTCCATTCATACGTAAAAACATACCATGTCTAGCTAGTTATATCATACTACTTTTACTTTATGCCATGCAATTGTTATTGCTGTAGTCATATTGAATATACACCTACCACTTGGAGTTCCCTTTCAGTTCCTTTCCTTAAAGTTGACAGTGCGACCATAAGTTCAACTCGCTTTTTATATTGAAAAAATGGGGACAATTTTGGCTCCGAGTTTTTAGATGCACACAGAGCTTAAGGTCATGTAATAGGCTCACAGAAGTGTGCCTAGCAACGAAAACACCCTTGTCATTAGATCACAACACATCACAAAAGACAATCGTGATCCTTCTAAAACTCACACAATTAGTTCTAGAAAATCATACTCAATGAGCTCATTTATGTAATCGCGCATGAGGTTTGTGAACCGTGTGCTACGGCCAACTCCATCGTCGTCCACCCCGCGTGCTAATGGTTCGGTAAACCGTGTACGATGTGCGACATCCCAAATTAATCGTGGACAATTGTCTAATCTTTAGTAGTGTATAAGGAGGCGCCACGTGGCGGCCGGAGTCACAAAGGACAGAAAACATAATGTGAGGCTCTGAGCGGAAGACGTCACAAAGGGAAAATACTGCCGGTTGAGATAGCAATGTTGTTTGCTATACTCGTTAGACTATTATAGTCTCATTTGGCACCTGTGAATGTTTGATCATCCAGAAGACACGTAGGCATGATGTAGAATCAAACTCATTAAGTCAGTATACTTAGGCTGGCGATCGAGGGGAAAGGGTGTGAAGACGTCAATCGGTGTGTGCAGAAGTGAGTGGGCGTGCGACAGTGCAAAGTCCCAATCACATCACATCCACCCCACTAAGTACCGATCCCAGCAAGCAGCTGTAGCTTCTAGTCGATCAGGAATTCAGGACAAGCAGGTGGTGTGCAGCAATACAGCACAGGCCGCCGCCCTTGTTTGATCAGGCCTATCGGACGCTGGCCGTTTTTCTGAACAAAATGATTGGCCTCTGGTCAGATTTTGTGTTCGAGGTCTAGGTCTTAAAGCACTGTGACCACGGGCGTGGAAATGTGGAATTCAGATTCACCACCTGGGTACTTTCTCGAAAGGAAAAGGGAGCGTCTAAAGAAATGGAAAGAGGGCGAGAAGCTGAGAAGATGATCAAGTCATTCTCTAAAACGAAAAAGAAACTAGTGTCAAAATAAACGAGCAGTTCACCCACGTTGAAAGGCATAAAGTCCTGATGATTTACACGCTATCACTACCGGAGTTTGATCATCTTTAGAGCATCTCCACCAGCATCCAGGAAATCTGTCCGGCATCCCCCAAAGTGTTCGTCCCCACCCCCCCCCCCCCCCCCCCCGAAACGGCCACCCGATTCATTTTTTATTTTTTTAAAAATCTATGCCGATAACAATTCCGTCTACCAAAGTATAGATAATCATATTCCGTCCATCAGCAAGCCCGGCCAAAAAAAATTACACCAACATCACAACACATTGGCAGAAATGCATGAAAGTCACCCTTCGGTCGGTTTGCCCCCTTGCTTTCCTCTCCATTCCGGTGTGCTCTCTTTTCTCGACTAAGTAAGCCTTTTGATTTGGTAACATGTTGCTCGTGTCGGCGGACATGATCTTGCCATGCTCAGCCCTTTTCTTGACATCCCTGTTCTCTTGAATAGTGGGAGTAACTTTGTAATGTCATGCATATACACTGGTATTTTTACTACCCCATGGTGCATAGTATAAAGAGTCCTATTCCTATCCGGTCTACATTCACTATTCTTCATAGGCACTGCGCTGGGTCGTATCATAGATATAGTATTGTATATGGATTTATTTATTATTTTACAAATTCATTTTTTTGGAAAACTTTATGTGATGGTAAGGTAATAATTTCTCTGTTTTATTGACCTTGTGTTTTGAGTTTTTTTAAGTCACTATTTTGAAAGCTTGACCAAATATATATGAGAATATATCACAATGTATACAATATGAAAAAAACATTTAATGATTATTCCAATAATATTAAATTGTTATTGTATATGTTGATATTATTTTATATTTGGTCAAATTTTACAAAGTTCAATTTTGACTAAACTCAGATCACAAGATAAATATTAACAGAGGGAGTATTTTACCACCATCATCTCCTTACTCATTTAATAGTTTGCCATGTCACCAATATGACTTGTTAGTATTGCATAACTATTGCATAACACTGCGTGTTACTATCTATTTTACTCCCACCATGGAAGGTCAAATAAAATAAAAATAAAAATAGAATGAGATAGTTATTGAAAAAATAGTTGAGTCATTAGTTACAAAATAAATAAAACTAGAAGGACGGAACACATAGAGCAAACACCCGGACCTCTCCTCCTTTCCCCATCTACAGTGAACAGGAGGCGATTTTTGGGCGACTCCCGTGCGACCAGATCGCCGCCGGCGATCGCTCGATTCCTCGCCCTCCGCGGCCGCTCCGGCGGCGGGAGGACGGGGAATCGACGGATCCCAGCGTGTACATAGTCTAGGTGTGCGTGGGGTGCTTGACAGCGGCGCTATGGAGGTGGCGGCGTGGCCGGAGAGGCTTTTGGTGGCGGCGGTCCTCTCCTCTGTTCTCGGTGCTCCGGCGGAGGCCCTGGGCAGATCTGCCGTCTCTGGCGCGTCCGCTGCTTCTCGGAGCCGCGGCGTGCTTCCCCTCGAGCCGGCTGCTAGCTCTAAGTTGACGAGGGAATATCTCCCCGGCAACAGTGCCAGAAACAATGCTTGTACGTCACACGTCAGTTGGGAACCCCAAGAGGAAGGTATGATGAGTGCAGCAGCAAGTTTTCCCTCAGTATGAAACCAAGGTTTAATCGAACCAGTAGGAAAACGAGGTTTGCTTCGAAGGTGTTGGTGAAGGAGTGTAGTGCGGCGCAACACCAGGGATTCCGGTGCCAACGTGGAACCTGCACAACACAATCAAATTACTTTGCCCCAACTTAACAGTGAGGTTGTCAATCTCACCGGCTTGCTGAAAACAAAGGGTTAAACGTATCGAATGGAAATGATGTTTGTTTGCATAAAACAGTAGAGAACAATGATTGCAGTAGATTGTATTTCAGATGTAAAAGAATGGACCGGGGTCCACAGTTCACTAGTGGTGTCTCTCCAATAAGATAACTAACATGCTGGGTAAACAAATTACAGCTGGGCAATTGACAATTGATAAGTGCATATAACATGCATGTGTGAGCTGTGGTGTCTACTATGAGATTCATTTGGGCATTACGACAAAGTACATAGACCGCTATCCAGCATGCATCTATGCCTAAATAGTCCACTTTCCGGTTAACATCCGTACCCCTTCCAGTATTAAGTTGCAAGCAACAGACAATTGCATTAAGTAATGTGCGTAATGTAAACAATACATTCATCCTTGAATAAAGCATTGCTGTTTTACCCCTAGTGGCAACAACACATCTACAACCTTAGAACTTGCTGTCACTATCCCAGGTTAAATAGAGGTTGAACCCAACTATCATGCATAAATACCCCCTCTTGGAGTTACAAGTATTCACTTGGCCAAGGCTTCAACAAGTAACGGAGAGCATGCAAGATCACAAATGACATAGACATGATAATATAATATTCAGCTCCACATAGGTATCAATATAAGTCAGATCCCAGCAAACACAACATGTAGCATTACAATAAGATGATCTTGATCATGATAGGCAGCTCACAAGATCTAAACATGATGGCACAAGTGGAGAAGACAACCATCTAGCTACTGCTATGGACCCATAGTCCAAGGATGAACTACTCACGCATCACTCCGGAGGCGGGCATGGCGATGTAGAGCCCTCCGGTGATGATTCCCCTCTCCGGCAGGGTGCCGGGAAGAGCTTCAGAACCCCCCGAGTTAGGGTTGACGACGGCGGCGGCAGCGAATATGTTCTGGATGAAAGGCTCGGTGTTTTAGGGTTTTCGCGTCTCGGGGAATAAATAGGCGAAGGGGCGATGTCGGCGGACCCCCGAGGGGCCCAAACCACAGGCGGCGCGGCTGGGCCCACTGCCGCGCCGCCAGGTGGTTTGGCCACCTCGTGGCTCTCTTCGTCTCTCCTTCGGACTCCGTGTACGTGCTGGAAAAATAGGGACTTGGCCTTTTGTTTCGTGCAATTCCGAGAATATTTCCAGAAGTAACTTTCTGAAACCAAAAACAGCAGAAAACAGGGAACTGGCACTGTGGCATCTTGTTAATAGGTTAGTCCCAGAAAATGCATAAAAGTGATATGAAGTGTATATAAAACATGTAGCAAATGGTATAATATAAGCATGGAACAGCAGAAATTATGGATACGTTGGAGACGTATCAAGCATCCCCAAGCTTAGTTCTACTCGTCCTCGAGTAGGTAAAACGATAACAACAAATAATTTCTGAGGAGACATGCTTTCACACAATCTTGATCAATATATTGCAAGGCTCATGTCATGAATGAAGTGACTCAAAGCAATGATCTATAGTTTGCTAACAAATAGATAAAGAGTAAACAATGAATCATATAAGCAAAAACTTTTCATGAATAGTACTTTCAAGACAAGCATCAAAAAGTTTTGCATAAGAGGTAACTCATAAAGCAATAGATTCAAAGTAAAAGGCATTGAAGCAACACAAAGGATGATTAAGTTTCAGCATTTGCTTTCAACTTGTAACATGTATATCTCATGGATAGTTGTCAACATAAAGCAATATAACAAGTGCAATAAGTAAACATGTAAGAATCAATGCACACAAAGTTGACACAAGTGTTTGCTTCTAAGATAGAAAGGAGTAGGTAAACTGACTCAACATAAAGTAAAAGATAGGCCCTTCGCAGAGGGAAGCAGGGATTAAATCATGTGCTAGAGCTTTTTAAGTTTTCGAAAGCATATAGAGAGCACAAAATAAGTATTTGAGAGGTGTTTGTTGTTGTCAACGAATGGTAGTGGGCACTCTAACCCCCTTGTCAACCAGACTTTCAAGAGCGGCTCCCATGAAGGACGTTATCTCTACCAGCAAGGTAGATCATCCCTCTTCTCTTTTGTTTACACATGTATTTTAGTTTCTTTATAGATGACACTCCTCCCAACCTTTTGCTTACACAAGCCATGGCTAACCGAATCCTCGGGTGCCTTCCAACATTCACATACCATGGAGGAGTGTCTATTTGCAAATTAAGTTGCTTACTGATAAATCAGGGCAAAACATGTGAAGAGAATTATTAATGAAAGTTGTAATTAATTGGGGCTGGGCACCCCGTTGCCAGCTCTTTTTGCAAATTATTGGATAAGCGGATGTATATGCCACTAGTCCATTGGTGAAAGTCTGTCAGAAGTAAATGACAAGATTGAAAGATAAAACACCACATACTTCCTCATGAGCTATAAAACATTGACACAAATAAGGAGTAATAAAGTTTTGAATAGTTTAAAGGTAGCACATGAAATATTTACTTGGAATGGCAGGAAATACCACATAGTAGGTAGGTATGGTGGACACAAATGGCATGGGTTTTGGCTCAAGTTTTGGATGCACGAGAAGCATTCCCTCTCAGTACAGAGTTTAGGCTAGCAAGGTTGTTTGAAGCAAACACAAGTATAAACCGGTACAGCAAGAATCACATAAAAACATATTGCAAGTATTATAAGACTCTACACTGTCTTCCTTGTTGCTCAAACATTTTACCAGAAAATATCTAGACCTTAGAGAGAACAAATATGCATCCCAAGTCTCAACAAGCTCTACGGTAGTTCTCCACTACTAGGCTTTAACTACATGATGCAAGAGCTTAAACATGATCTACTTGAGAGCTCAAAACAATTGCAAAGCATCAAATCGAAACAAGACAATGATCTACAAGAATGCATATGTCTTTTCCAATACCAACTACTACATGTAGCATTTTCTTTCTTCCAAACAAACACCAATCAATTTATTTAAACATAAACTCTCCAAATGATAATATAATGCAGCAAGAGAGTATTTATAAACAAGTGCTAACAGCTCGAAGAGATGCATGAAAAACAGGAGCTAAAAGCACTGCAGTAGCTAGTTAAGAATACTCAACAAATATAAGTGAAGAACATGAGTATTCACATGAAAAAGCGGAGCGTGTCTCTCTCCCACACAAGGATTGCTAGGATCCGAATTTATTCAAACAAAAACAAAAATAAAAACACACAGACGCTCCAAGTAAAGCGCATAAGATGTGAAAGAATTAAAATATAGTTTCACTAGAGATGACCTGATAAGTTTGTTGATGAAGAAGGGGATGCCTTGGGCATCCCCAAGCTTAGACGCTTGAGTCTCTCTGAATATGGTTGGGATGAACCACGGGGGCATCCCCAAGCTTAGGCTTTTCACTCTTCTTGATCACATAATATCACCCTTCTCGCTTGATCCTTGAAAACTTCCTTCACACCAAACTCAAGACAGTTCTCATTAGAGGGTTAGTGCATAATCAAAAATTCTCATATTCTGTAATGATACAATCAATCCCAAAGCTTCTGGACATTAGCTACAGCCACCAATGCTTTGTGGAGCAAAGAAATCCACACAAACACAGTAAAAGAGCGAATGCAAAACAAAAGGCAGAATCTGTCAAAAACAGAACAGTCTGGAATGACGAATTTTTTCGAGGCACTTAAGTTGCTCAGATGGATCTGGCCTAAAATAATGAAAGTTGCGTACATATCTCAGGAATATGCGTGATTTTTTTCAGAATTTTTTGAATTTTCTACAGGGAGATAAGCTCAAATCCGTGACAGCTAAAAATCTGTCACTGCGCAGAAATCCAAATCTTGCATCAACTTTCAATATAGAACTTTACTTGGCACAACATTGCGATAAAATAAAGATACAAAGGAGTTGCTACAGAAGTAACAAAACTCCTTGACACATGGGTTATCTCCCACAAGTGCTTTTCTTTAATGCCTTTCAGCTAGGCTTTAAGATTTTAATGATGCTCGCATAAGAATAAGAGTTAAAAAACAAAGAGAGCATCAAGAGGCAAATATCAAAATCATCTGAGTCTAACCCACTTCCTATGCAGAGGAATATTGTAGTAAAACAAATCATTGAAGCATAAAGCAGCTAGCATAGGAAGATGCAACAAATCCAACTCTAAAACTTCCAATACAAAGAGAGTATTTTAGTGACATGAAAACTTTTAAAACCATCTTTCCCTCTCTCATAATAATTTTCAATAGCATCATAAACAAACTCAACAACATAACTATCACATAAAGCATGCTTTTTATGATCTACAAACACATAACTTTTATCAAGCAAGATAGTGGGATCAAAAATTTCAAACCCACTTTTAGACATATTGAAACAAGTTGATTGATCACTCTCAATAGTAGAATTAATAATATTATCAAGCAACATAGGACCATCATCTAGAGCTTTATCATATATAGCATTAGGGATCCATTGTTTTATTTCTGAAATTTCGTTTTCTTGAGTCAAGGAGCTTGTTACGTAAAATTTATCAAAAGGAGATATTTCAAAAGAATCATGGCATTCAACAATATAACACTCTTCCTCCTTAGGTAGGCATGGAGGTCAATTAAATAGTGTAAGAGTTGAAGAGTTACTGTCATTAGAAGGTAGATCCTCCTTTTGTTCTTCACTCTCCTCCTCTTTTTCATCCAATGAGATCACAGTTTCAGCAATTTCCTCTTCCTCGGGTTCCTGCAAGGCACAAGTTTCATCTTTTTGAGGAAACATCCTCTCAAGATGTTCAGTAATGTAAGAATTATTATCCTTGTAGGTATCACAACAATATTTAAGTATGGCAATACATTCAGATTTATAAGGGGCATCAGTTTTATGTTCAAGGTAAGAACTAATTTCAAGGGCACCCTTAAAAACAATAAACTCTTTAATTTGTTCAAGATTACCAAAATCATAGTTTCCTTTAGCATAGGCAGCCAAGGTTTCATTATCAGTATACTCACATTGGAAAGGGAGATGTTTGTGCCTTCTATAGCAAAGAGATTCATTAAAGCAGTAGGATTCATCATATGTAGAACACAAGTTCTTAGCAAAACCATTCAATCTTCTTATTTATTCCCATAGATGTTTTCCTTTTGGAGAGAAGCGGTAATTCTTATAACGAGACCCAGTTTCATAGAGATAAGACATTGAAAACAACTAGTCATAATAGTAATTCGAAATAAAAAGGAACTAATTTTTTTTGTGTTTTTGATAAAGAGAGCAAACAAGACTAAATAAAAATAAACTAAGCAAGACAAATAACAAAGTAAAGAGATTGGGTGTGAGAGACTCCCCTTGCAGAAGCAATTCGGTTTTCCCCGGCAACGGCGCCAGAAAACGTGTTGCTAGCTCTAAGTTGACGAGGGAATATCTCCCTGGCAACAGTGCCAGAAACAATGCTTGTACGTCACACGTCAGTTGGGAACCCAAGAGGAAGGTATGATGAGTGCAGCAGCAAGTTTTCCCTCAGTATGAAACCAAGGTTTAATCGAACCAGTAGGAAAACGAGGTTGCTTCGAAGGTGTTGGTGAAGGAGTGTAGTGCGGCGCAACACCAGGGATTCCGGTGCCAACGTGGAACCTACACAACACAATCAAATTACTTTGCCCCAACTTAACAGTGAGGTTGTCAATCTCACCGGCTTGCTGAAAACAAAGGGTTAAACGTATCGTATGGAAGATGATGTTTGTTTGCATAAAACAGTAGAGAACAATGATTGCAGTAGGTTGTATTTCAGATGTAAATGAATGGACCGGGGTCCACAGTTCACTAGTGGTGTCTCTCCAATAAGATAACTAACATGCTGGGTAAACAAATTACAGCTGGGCAATTGACAATTGATAAGTGCATATAACATGCATGTGTGAGTTGTGGTGTCTACTATGAGATTCATTTGGACATTACGACAAAGTACATAGACCGCTATCCAGCATGCATCTATGCCTATACATTCATCCTTGAATAAAGCATTGCTGTTTTACCTCTAGTGGCAACAACACATCTACAACCTTAGAACTTGCTGTCACTATCCCAGGTTAAATAGAGGTTGAACCCAACTATCATGCATAAATACCCCCTCTTAGAGTCACAAGTATTCACTTGGCCAAGGCTTCAACAAGTAACGGAGAGCATGCAAGATCACAATTGACATAGACATGATAATATAATATTCAGCTCCACATAGGTATCAATATAAGTCAGATCCCAGCAAACACAACATGTAGCATTACAATAAGATGATCTTGATCATGATAGGCAGCTCACAAGATCTAAACATGATGGCACAAGTGGAGAAGACAACCATCTAGCTACTGCTATGGACCCATAGTCCAAGGATGAACTACTCACGCATCACTCCGGAGGCGGGCATGGCGATGTAGAGCCCTCCGGTGATGATTCCCCTCTCCGGCAGGGTGCCGGGAAGAGCTTCAGAAACCCCCGAGTTAGGGTTGAGGACGGCGGCGGCAGCGAATATGTTCTGGATGAAAGGCTCGGTGTTTTAGGGTTTTCACATCTCGGGGAATAAATAGGCGAAGGGGCGATGTCGGCGGACCCCCGAGGGGCCCAAACCACAGGCTGGCGCGGCTGGGCCCACTGCCGCGCCGCCAGGTGGTTTGGCCACCTCGTGGCTCTTCTTCGTCTCTCCTTCGGACTCCGTGTTCGTGCTGGAAAAATAGGGACTTGGCCTTTTGTTTCGTGCAATTCCGAGAATATTTCCAGAAGTAACTTTCTGAAACCAAAAACAGCAGAAAACAGGGAACTGGCACTGTGACATCTTGTTAATAGGTTAGTCCAGAAAATGCATAAAAGTGATATGAAGTGTATACAAAACATGTAGCAAATGGTATAATATAAGCATGGAACAGCAGAAATTATGGATACGTTGGAGACGTATCACCGGCGTCCGTGATGGCGGTGCTGGCTCTTGTCCGTGGGGTCCGGCAGCCTTCACCTCGGTGCAAGGTGGTGCTTTTGCTTAAGATCTTTGGGAGTTTGCAGGCGGGATGCTCTCCCTCGTCGGTGGTCGCGGTTGGTGCTGTGGAAGATGGGTGGCGCCTTCGTTTTCGTCTCCGGCGTGAGACGGCGATGGCGATCTGGCGGCGGCTCGGAGCCGATGCTCGTTCAGCGTTCAGATTCTGGCGCCTGCGTCAGATGGCTTCCGCGGCATCTCAACAAGGTTGTTCGAGCCGGTTGCTTCGGTGCGAGGTGAGCTCGCTTCCTTCCTCCCGGCGGCGTGCTGCTGGTGCTCGACGGAGGTGTGCTGCTTGGTGGTTCCGTGTTCGCCGTGCGTGGTGTGGTTCTTGCCTCTGTTCGTGTGTGTTCGTTCGTTTTCTTGCTGATCTTGTACACGAACTCCCTTCAAAAAAAAAACTACTAGAGTACGAATGGAATAAGAATGGCTTTTCCACCCGTAATCCACAACCCGGCACCCCGCTCCACGGTGCTAATTTTTTTTAAATAATACACAAAATTAATTAAATTCAGAAACTAATACGCGTTTTTATTTTTTTACAAAAATATGATCCAATCGTCTATAGCGAAGACGACAGCACCCAGTCAGCTTTGGCGAAGCCGACAGGACCTATCGGCATCGGCGAAGACGACTGCGTGCTAGCAGCACGGTCCAGCCAGCCAGCACACGGCGGCACGGCGGCCAGCACCAGCACGGCGGCACGCCGGCACACGCATGCACGGCGGCACGCACGCACGGCGGCCAGCACGGCGGCACGCACGCACGCACGGCACGTCGGCAGGCATGCACGGCGGCCAGCACGGCGGCACGCACAGCACGCCGGCACACGCATGCACGGCGGCCAGCACGGTGCACGCACGCACGGCGGCACGCCGGCACACGCACGGCATACACATGCACTGATGCACGGCGGCCAGCACGGGGGCACGCACGGCACGGCCAGCCCGGCGAGCACGGGAGGCCAGCCGGCGAGCACGCCACGAACGGCATGGCACGCCACGGCCAGCACGGCGAGCACGCACAGTGAGGGCCTGTCGGCTTCGCCATGGCCGAGTAGGGCTTGTCGGCTTCCACGAAGCCGATTGGGTAATATTTTTGAATTTTTTTTTGCGTAATATTTCCAGAATTAAATCAATTTGGTGTATTATTTAAAAAAAATTAGCGCTCCACGGTACCGAAAGTTGCCATGAACTTCCCCATTATCTAGTATATTTTCTAATCTCCTTCACCCGCCATCTCTGACTCCTCCCCATTAGGCCGCCGCCGTAAGTCAGGCAGCAGAGCCCAAGCATCCCTCTGAACAAGAACGAGAACAATAACAAGAAGCCAGACCTCTGTTGCAGTCGCAGTCAGTAATCTCATTACCTAGCAAGCTAGGCAGGAGAGAGAATTTTCTTTTCTAGAAGCTCTTCACTAAGAGAGGCCCGTCTCCCGCCATCTGAAAACCCAATCCCCATAGACGTGTGCAAGGAGCAGCTCTTCCAATGCTATATAAGGGCATCTCAAGTCGTTCGGCCCCCCCAGGCCGAAAAACGGCGCTATTTTGGCCCGCCTGGGGGGGCAACGGCGCTATTTCACGCGCTGGGGAGGTGCCGATTCCCAGTCGCCGAACCCAGGCCGCCCCCAGCCGGCGAGTTTGGGCGAGTTTGGGCCATATTTCGCGCATAAAACAAAGGCCAACAAAATTAAAATAGTTCGACATACAAATTCACACATAAGAATAGTTCAACATACAAATCCACACACAAATAGTTTAACAAAGCAAGCAAATAGAACAAATCAAACTAGGCATTGGCATTGTCGGCATTGCCATTGCCTTTGCGCTCCCACAAGTGCTGCACAAGATCATCCTGCAGTTGTGTATGTGCTGCAGGGTCTCGAATCTCCTGGCGCATAGCGAGGAAGGCTGCCCATGTTGCCGGAACCTGGTGATCTACATCTGCAAGAGGACCCTGTCGGTAGTATGGCTCAGTAGTCTCAGGCACCGGATGATCCCGCTCACTCTCAATGATCATGTTGTGCAAGATCACACAACAGTTCATCACCTCCCACATGTTGGCCTTCGACCAAGTCATGGCTGGGTACCGGACAACAGCGAATCGAGACTGCAGCGCACCAAATGCCCGCTCAACATCCTTCCTGCAAGCCTCCTGGCACTTGGAAAACCAAGCTTTCGCGCTTCCTGGCACAGGGTTGGAGATGCTCTTCACAAATGTTGACCACTTCGGGTAGATGCCATCTGCAAGGTAGTAGCCCTTTGTGTACTGATGCCCATTGATTTCGTAGTTCACTGGAGGGGCATGATCTTCAACAAGCTTGGCGAAGACATTCGAGCACTGCAACACATTGATGTCGTTGTGAGTTCCTGGCATACCAAAGAAGGAATGCCAAATCCATAGATCATGTGTAGCCACAGCCTCAAGAATCACACTGCACTCTCCTTTGTGGCCTTTATACATCCCCTGCCATTCAAATGGACAGTTCTTCCATGCCCAATGCATGCAGTCGATGCTTCCAAGCATCCCAGGAAAGCCTCTTGCTTCGTTGCAAGCTAGGATCCGAGCAATGTCTTCCGCATTGGGTGATCGCAAGTATTTTGGCCCAAACACTGCCACCACTGCCCGGCAGAACTTGTTCAAGCAATCAATGGCAGTGGACTCGGACATGCGCAAATAATCATCCTGCGAATCAGCGGGAGCACCATATGCAAGCAACCTCATGGCCATCGTGCACTTCTGAATTGAGGTAAAGCCAACCGTACCGGTGCAATCCTTCTTCAATTTGAAGTAGGTGTCGAACTCCCGGATGGCATGCATGATGTCGAGGAAGAGCTTGCGGTTCATCCGGAAGCGGCGCCGAAACACGGCCTCGTCCTGCATGGGATGATCGGCGAAGTAGTCGGAGTAGAGGATGCAGTACCCTTCGAAGCGCTGCCTCGGCTTGCTCTTGCGGCGGCCGGGCGCCGAGCCACCACGCCGCGGCCGCGCGTCGTGCGCGAGCAGGCCGGCGAGGCAGGCCAGGATGAGCAAGTGCTCTTCGTCGTCGATGTCGGCCTGGGCTTCCTCGTAGAGCAGTTCGGCGAGCAGCTCGTCGTCGTCGGAGTCCATGGCTGGGCGGGCAAACCGCCGAACACCTAGCAGGCGAGGTGGGCGCGAGTCTTCCCGAGAGCCTTCCTCCCGGCCAGATCACGGCGGAGGGGAGGGCGGCGCCGGTGCCGTGGTTTGGGGCGAGATGGTGGGGTTCCTAGCTGCTTGCGTCCGGCGGACGGGTGGAGGGGTGGTGTCGGCGGCGAGATGGCGGCGACGGGGCGGGATAGAGGAAAGGGCGAGGCGGGGGGTGGGAAATGCGCTGTCTCCCCGACAGTGCTGGCCCACGCGCGTTTTCCCTTCCGCCGACCCCCCAGGCGCAACCCGGCGCGTTGGGTTTGGGCTGGGTGCGCCGGCGCCAAAACGGCGCTAAACGGCGCTATTTGGGCTCCTGGGGGGGGGGGGGAGGGGGCGACTGGTAGAAATACAGCGCTATTTGGCTCAAAACGGCGCTTTTTTGGGCCCTGGGGGGGCGCTGGGGAGACCGCTGGAGATGCCCTAAGCCATGATCAAGACTTAGGCAGCACTGCTGCCGGTCCGGCTGCGCGTTCGGTTAATATGGTTAATTCGGTTTGGTTTATACGGTTTTTTTAATTATACGGTTTTGTACGAGAATACGGTTCGGTTTCGGTAATAACCATTTAATTTCGGTTCGGTTTCGGTAATAACCAAATTAACCTAAGTTGACGCGAATTTTAAAATGACAATTTCTTTTTGTGGCCATATATTACAAAATAACGGAATAGACTATAAAATTAATAGGCATATGATCCAAAGTAACCAAATAACTCATAAAGTTAATAAAAGTCTATACAAGTAGAAAATCACATGCTATAAGTAACCCGTAAAGTTAATAAAAGTCAATAAAGTAGCAAAATAATAAAAGTTAATAGGCATTTCGGTTTTTTGGTTAACCATTCGGTTTTCGGTTATTAACCTTATTAACCGCAAGGCATATGGTTAGCTATTTTACTAACCGGAAACCAAAATAACCATAATTTCGGTTCGGTTTCGGTTTTTTCAGTTCGGTTTCTCGGTTTTCGATTAACCATGCACAGCCTTAGCTGCCGAGGCTCTTTTAACTCGTGATTAAAGTGAGGATCGAGCGGCAAATATACTGGCGGAAGATCAATTCGCGGGCGTCTTCAGGACAAGGAGACGAGTGAGCTCTCAGGTTTGCGCTAAGCTAGTTCTTGCAATCGATCGCGTGTTCTGTTAATAACCATGCTTAGTTTTCGTTCCACTCGATCGATTCTGGGTATCCGAGAGCGAGAGTTTGACGTAAAGATTCTAAGTTGCCGCGTATTAGCCACTGCCCAAGATTCTTTCTTAAACTATGGTTGTCGGTTTCTTTTACCCTAGTCGATTGCTCTGTTTCGTTTATGCAAATTCTGTGAGTCACCGTCAGAGCCACACAGTGCAAAGCAGGACAAGCAGTAGTTTTTGTAAGGACGGGATACGTCGTAGTTGATTCCATGCGGCGGTAGAAACTAGGCAATGCTTCAGTTTTTTTTTTTTTTTGAATTGAATGCTTCAGTTTTGCAACCATACTTATTACAAACTGAACTGCCATTATGATTCAGGAGCCAGCGAGGTGAACCGTTGTGACACTGCAACTGCTTTGAGCAAATCCATGCTCTTCTATGTTTGGAGTAGCAGGTAGCAATGGCCACCATCCATGTGCTTGTGTGCGATCTCTTTAGCATAGTGCGGAGCTGGGTGCTTCTATCGTTGGATCAAGCTTTTACACGTTCCTTTTCTCGCCTCATTCTTTAAGTATTCATAGAGAATGTTGGCCACAGAACGGCACCATACTGATAGAGTACGATAGTGATGCCCACCATGGTTTGTGCAAATACAAAAGCACTAGTAAATTCAGCCGCCTCGATGTCACATGCTGCCCTTTGTTGCGTATTTTGGTTTGCTTTCAGAGTGTGATGCCCATCGAAAGTAAGTTATTTCCAGTAGGAAATAACAAGACTGATCAAAGTCTAACTTTCACACTACGACTGAAGATCGAAGAAAATCATGTTACCGTTTTAGGTGAGTAAGTTTTCTAAAATTCAGACAACATAGAATTAGCAAAGTTAAGATTAAAAGATACATCCTTGATCCTTACAGTAAAGACTAAAGTGCCTAGTTTAAAAATAATCCTAGCAAAATTAGGTTCCTAAAACTATATTCAACGTGCCACCATTCACCGTGGTCCTACAGACAGCGATTAAATTTTCAGTGTACCGAACAGCGTCCAACATTGTACTAGGCAGTGTTTTTTTTTTTGTTGCTAAATGACTCTTTTGCTAACGTTTCAGTTAACTGTGGCACTTCGAATAAATTCCAGCCACATATGGCCTTCCCCTAAAATGTCATGGGATTAGGCGTCTTGAAATCTCAGAGTCTCTAGAAATTTCAGAAAACGCCATATATATTTTGACTTGTCCTAGTCCGGAAAAACGCATATATCTCAAGTCATAAGGGATAAGCCATTTCATATGCCGTTTTTCAGTCCTAGAGCCTCTGAGAATCTCAGAGTATGCCATATCAGAGGACGACGTATTCTGAGATTGCCAGAGGCTCTGAGTATGAAAACGCCATATCAAATGGCTTATTTCAAATGACTTAGAATTTTTTGTGTTTCTCAGGCTTGGGATATGTATAAGTGTATGGCATTTTCTGAGATTTAAAGAACCTCGCATATTTTCAGCACGATTAAACCTATGAAGTTTTTCAAAAGGGGCATAATTGGCTGAAAGTTATTTGAAAGGTCACAATTAGTAGCTGAAGATTAGAAAAAGGGCCATTTAGTAAAAAAAGATACCTACCCAGTAGTATCTCAGGAAGTGAAAGTATATTCCTTACAAGATCGAGTCGTAGTAAATGTCAAAATCGTACTGGTGAACAGATGAAATGTGTGTTGGCATAACCGTACATGATCATTGAATTTGGCAGGGCAGACATGTTTGACCGTGAGGCCGGAACAGTGACAGTGTTAAGGGATACATCGGTTTCTCAGTTGGCTGACAAATACCAAAGCCGAACTACTCCATAGAAACGATAGCCAGTCGGTGTCACCCTAACCAGGTCGTTCTGGTTGTGCTGCAGCGTGCTGACAAAAAAATTAACACTCGAGACTTTGTCTGGTCGTGGTATGTGAGCTGATCGAGACTTGGATTGTTGCAGCTGAAGAATAACAGTCCGACGTGTTGTTCTGACGTCTCGAAGTGGCACTAACTGAGGAAGGAGCTAGGCAGAGATGGATCCGGACGACGCGAGCCACGGCAGCAGCGAGAGGCACGAGATCGTCGAGGTCGTCGTCGGCGCGCCGCCGGGGACGACGACGAGGCTGATGGACTTCATCCCAATCTACATTCCGACGGTGGAGAAGTGCGCGCTCAGCAGGAGCGTGCGCAAGAGGCGGTTCCTGGATTTCCTTCGCGCGCGCCCGTCCAAGGACTGGTTCCTCCGGTCAACCTTCGTGGGCCGCCTCCGCCGCCGGAGCCAGATCACGTCCAGGGAAGAAGAAGAAGAAGAAGAAGAAGACCATGACTCCGACGACGAGGACGCCGGGGAGTGCCGGCTGCGGAGGCGGAGGCGCTTCCGCGTGCCGTTCGTGCGGAAGATCAAGTGGAGCAAGCTGAGGGGCTCCGCGGTGAGGTGGTGCAAGCAGCCGGCCAACTTCGCGATGATCATCTGGCTGGCCTTCGTCGCGGCGGGGCTGCTGCTGCTGTTCCTGCTCATGACGGGGATCCTCGACGACGCCATCCCCGACGACGGCCGGCGCAAGAACTGGACGGAGGTGATCAACCAGATCCTCAACGCGCTCTTCACCATCATGTGCCTGTACCAGCACCCCACCATCTTCCACCACCTCGTGCTGCTCCTCCGGTGGCGCCCCGACGGCGACCGGGACGAGATACGGAAGGTGTACTGCAAGCAAGGCGTCCCGGTGCCGCACGACCGCGCCCACATGCTGGTCGTGGTGGCGCTGCTGCACATCACCTGCCTGGCCCAGTACTTCTGCTGCGCTCTGTTCTGGAGCTACTCCCGCACCGACCGGCCGACCTGGCCCCTCAACATCGGCTACGGCGTCGGCACCACATTCCCTGTCATCGCCGTCCTCTACTTGGCATACAGCCCGTTGGGTCGGAAGCAGCCTGACACGGCGGCGGAGTCGTCCTCAGGCGAAGAGGCGCACGGCTACGGTCACGACGACGGCGACGTGGAGATCCGAATATACAACCGGTCCGTGGTGGTGGGTAGCCCGGAGTGGAGCGGCGGGGTCTTCGACTGCTGCGACGACGGCACCGTGTGCGCGCTGTCGGCGACGTGCACGTTCTGCGTCTTCGGGTGGAACATGGAGCGCCTCGGGTTCGGTAACATGTACGTGCACGCCTTCACATTCATCCTCCTCTGCATCGCGCCCTTCCTCATCTTCAGCGTCACGGCGCTCAACATCACGACCATGGCATCCGCGACGCCGTCGTGGCCGTGGGCGTGCTCCTCGGCTTCTGCGGGTTCCTCTACGGCGGCTACTGGCGGATGCAGATGAGGAAGCGGTACAAGCTGCCGGCCGGCGGCCGCGGGGATACTTGGGCCGCGGTGGGCGACTGCGCCAAGTGGCTCTTCTGCTGGAGCTGCGCGCTCGCGCAGGAGGTGCGCACCGCCAACTTCTACGACGTCCAGGACGACCGGTTCGTCGTCCACGGCGCGCCCAACGAGGACGGCCGCGTCGTGCTGATGCCGCTGCCGCGGGAGGCGTCCGCGACCTACTTCCGGAGCATTTCCTGCCCGCCCAAGATTGACGCCATGATGAGCCCACTGGGTGTGCAGATGGCCGACATTGCCATGGAGAGGTCGGCCACGTACAACCATGCCATGAGGCCGCCTCTGCCTCCGCAGATACAAATGGACCGAAAAGAGTAGTTCTCCAACCAGTTTAGTACTCCGTACCACCTGTTTCCTGTGATTTTGTGTGTGTATGTAAAGGATAATGTAAAACTTGTAAGGCAGATGAGATTGTATCAGACTTGTTGCGAAAGACCCGTACATGGCGACCATTGTTTTAGAGACCATTACGAAACGTTTGAGTTCTTTGTTGCCGCGAGAGTAGTGCACATTGTAATCAACAAACTTTATTTTCTTGTACAACTCCTTCTTAATTAATAGATCGGGGCAAAACTTTTACCCCCTTTCAAAATAAAAGAAAGATCGTATCAGACCAGAGTTCCGGTACGTGATTATCTTTCGGGGGCAAGGATTCTGCGCCCGAGCGGCGTCCTGCATCATTGCAGCAGGACGACTCTTTACTAGACAGGCGGAAGAAGCCGTGATCGCGAGCGAAAAGTCACATTGTAGCCCGCTTTTTGATTTTTTTCGAAATTAACATTTTAAAGTTTTAAAAAAAATCCTAAAACAATTCTAGTGTTGACAATCACACGTTCTACGTTTCTGCAAATTTTTAATGTATTCCGTCCTCCATGAAAATGACAAATCTTGATAATTTTGAGAGATTTCAAATCTGCCACTATTCACCACCTAGCTCCAGAAATTTGTCATTTTTACACAGCCTAAAATACAGAGTGTTTCGCTTATTTTTTGTACACTGGTAGAAATCATCATTAATTACGTGTAGAATTATTTTCAGAATTTTTGGAGACTTAAAACTTTAGATTTTGAATTTCAAAATACAGGGCTACATGTAGCCGGGAGACAAATCACCGCACTCTGATCGCGAGGCAGTACATAGATATTCCTTTGGCTATGTATATGTAAGAGCGTACAATTTTCTTTTGTGGATGTGATGGCTTTTTCGGATGGAGAATTTCATATTAAACTATCTTAGAAATAATTCCTACAATTTTACATGGAGTTTAGTTGTTATGTATGGTGATACCCAGAATGAGCATAAAACCGTTTTCCTGCGCGAGCAAATTAATCTTGCTAAGGATAATTCACACGCTATAGTAATATGTGTGGATTTCAATATGCCAAGATTCAGCCATGAAAAGAGTAATGGTCGTTTTGATACTCATTTGTCTTTGTTACTCAACATTGCCATAGACAATTTGGATTTTAGAGAGGTTTCAGTGACTGGATGGCAGTTTATTTGGGCCAATAACCGCCCGTTGCTGATATACGAAAATTAGATCGCATATTGATGGATACCGAATGTGAAATAAAATACTCATTGGTCTCGATGTGTGCTCTAGAACCTATTGAGGTGCTCTGAGATCATGCACCTCTTCTTATTACCACGAGTGCACGAAAAACACATGGTAGCACCAATTAAAGTTTGAGTTTGGAAGGTAAATTACACCGTGATGAATTCTGTGACATGTTAAAAAGGTGTGGGCTGGACCGGTTGTTGGCAGAACCCCATCCAAAGTTGGAACAACAAAATTTGCACTTTTGCGACAATACATTAGAGGATGGGTGCTCCACATGGCAGGTATTCTTGAGGAAACCGTGGAACCGCGTCCATGGATGGGGCAAGGACAATCGAATGCAGAGATTGCACGCTTGTTGCATGAGGAGGAGCAGCAGTCCAAATCCCAATTCACTTTAAGGAGATTTTAATACAAGATCTGTTTATAATGTGGAAAATGGTCGTCATAGGATGAAACTTAGTCACTCTCTCCAACAAGAAGAAGGTACGCTCGAATGTCACGAGCAACAACTCAAATCATATATCATACAATATTACAAAGATTTGTTCCCAAACAAATGCATAACCTAGGTATCCGATGAGGAGAACGCCTTTCTTATTGCACCACTGAGGAAGAAGTAAGAAAAGCGATATTCCAAATGGAGCACACCAAGGCCCCCGATCTGAAGATGAAGATGAAATGCCGGTTCTGAAGGGAGTGATTACGGTCGTCAGGGACACGGGCAAACTCTTGAATGCAAAATTGACGACGACCGCTACGGCGAAGTCAGCCATCGCTGCTGAACAACTCGATCGATACAAGCAGCAAGTCGACACAGACTCTATGAATCCCGTAAAGAAGTCAACACTCGAGCACGACTTGAATTTCAAGTCAGGTCAGGATACGACGCAGATTGACCTTGTCGAGGGAGAGTCCTCCAAGCAGGGGAGCACGGCTCACACTTTGATGAGAATTTGGAAATCACGCTAATCAAGTTCCCACGTGAGAATCAGAACACCTTTGCATGGAAGTCATATGACATGCCAACTGTTCTGAGGGAACTTTTGCTATGTTTTGATGCAGTTCGATTTAAAAAATGCCGGCGCAACGTAGGAGAGGTCATCTAGAAGTGTCTGCACAAGCAGATTGGTTGCAATTAATGTGCATGCATGCCTACGTGGATGACATCATGGTCAAGTCCAAGAAGAGCGGCGACCTCATCGCCAACTTAATGAAGACCTTTGCCAAGCTTCGCAAGTACACCATGAAGTTGAACCCGACCAAGTGTGTCTTCGGGGTCCCACCTGTAAGCTGCTCGGCTTCATCGTCTCCGAATGCGCATAGAGGCAAATCCCGAGAAGATCAAAAACATCGCCGACCTAGTGAAGCCCAAGTGCATGCAAGACGTGCAGTGACTTGCTAGTTGCGTCGTTGTTGTCAGTCAGTTTGTTTATCGACTCGGCGAAAAGGCATTGCTGCTATGCCTACTCATCAATAAGTCGGACAACTTCATATGGAACACGATGGCAGACGTCGTTTTAACGGACTTGAAGAAGATGCTATCTACAGCTCCCATCCCCGCGACTCCAGTGGAAAAAAAGAGCCCATGTTACTCCACATCGCCACCACCAACCGTGTCGTCAACGTCGTCATGTTAGTGGAGCGTAAGAAGAAATGAAAGGAGTGCCCGGTTCAATGGCCGGTAGCGAGGTGTTGTGAGTCAACGCAAATGTAACGGTACCAAAAGTTGATGTATGGCATGGTCATGGCACTCGCAAGTTGAACCACTACTTTTAGCTTCAGGAACACACCACCACTCAGTTAGCTCGACACCCCTTGCCAACATAATTCTCAACCGCGGGCGACTGACCGAGTCATGAAATGGCCATTGATGGCGTGGATCACACGTTCGCTAGGAACCCCAAGAGGAAGGTATGTTGCAGCGTAGTGGCAATTTCCCCTTGATACAAAACCAAGGTTTATCGAACCAGTAGGACTTGGAGAAGGCTCTAACAACGTGTCTCCCTACCCTGGTGCAAGGAGGTTAACGCGGACCTGCACACAATCACAAACAAACTATTTTGCCCCAACGAAACAGAGAAGTTGTCAATCTCTCTGGCTTGCTGAACACAAAAGATTAAACGTACGTGTGTAAAATAATATGAGAGCAAAAATGACCAGCGAGCAAATGACCAGGAAAAACTATGAAAACCGTTGTAAGCAATATAGGAAAATAGGACCGGGGTCCACAGTTCACTAGTGGCGTCTCTCCGAAAGATAAACATGTTGGGTAAACAAATTACAGCTGGACAATTGACAAAGCATGGACGCATAACAATACTATCATGACACAAAGTTCACCGTTTCATTTAATATGGTCATTACGTCAAAATACATAGACCGTTATCCAACTGCATCTATGACTAATAATCCACCCCGGGATCGCTATCCAGCATGTCACCCGAAAGTATTAAGTTTCAAGCAACAGATAATTGCAACAAGTATGGTGCGTAATGTAACCAATGGTTACAACATATAGCAATAAACACCGCTGGTTTACCCCTAGTAGCAATAGCACATCTCAAGCCTTAATTGTTTCTGTTAATTGGAGCTCGGACAAGAGAGGCATGAACCTACTATCTAGCATAAATACTCCCTGTGAAGACACTAGTAATTTACTTGGCCAAAGCATACACAAGCATCGGAGAGCATGCAAGATCATAAATAATAAAACATATCATAGATAAACTGAACAAGAAAATCTCATGATTCCATAATTCATCGGATTCCAGCAAACACAACACATAGCATTACAAATAGATGATCTTGATCATGTTAGGCAACTCACAAGATCTATAACAATGGAGTACAAGGAGAAGAGACAACCATTTAGCTACTGCCATGGACCCGTAGTCCCGTGGTGGACTACTCACGCATCACTTCAGAGGCAGGCATGGTGGTGTAGATACCTCCGTGATGATCTCCCCCTCCGGCAGGGTGCCGGGAAGAGCTGCAGAACCCTCCCGATCTAGGGTTGGCGATGATGGCGGCTATAGAACTTTTCATGGATTTTTGATCGGGTATCGAGGGTTTTCGGTACGAAGGCAATTTATAGGTGAAAGGCAGTGTCGGAAGGTTCTCGAGGTGCCCAGGTGGGTCCCAGCCGCGGTCCACCCCTAGACCACGCCTGGGTGGCGTCTAGGGGCTGTGAGGCCCCCTGTAGGCGCCCTTCTGGCTCCGTCTTTTTTCCTCGTAAAAATAATTCCCGTAAATTTTCAGCCGATTCCGAGAAAATTCCCCGACTAGCTTTTCTGAAACAAAAAGACAGCAGAAAACAGGAACTGGCACTGGGCATCTTGTTTATAGGTTAGTTCCAAAAAACATGCTAAAATGATAAAAAAAACATTATAAAAGCATGTGGCAATGATATATAATAAGCATGGAATGACCAAAAATTATAGATACGTTTGAGACGTATCAGCCATCAAGTTAGCAGCTCACAGTGTCAAGTATGAGCCACTTACCGCGATTAAGTCTCAGGCTCTTGCTGACTTCTTCGTGGACTAGACCAAGTTACATGTTATATCTCGAGAGCCGGATCCAAAGCATTGGACTATGCACTTCAATGCCTCGCATATGCTTGAAGGCTCGGGGGCTGGAATCGTCCTCACCTCCCCCAAGAGAGACAAATTAGGCTACATCTTATAGGTCCACTTCAACACAACGAACAATGTCGCAGAAAATGAGGCATTGCGGCATAGGCCGCACACTATAAAGTAGATGAGTATTTACCGGATCAAATGCTATGGTGATTCAAATCTTGTGGTCCAGCAATGTGAACTTGGGATGCCAAGTATTCAAACATGTTCGCCTATTACTGAGTGGTGGATCAGCTTAGCAGTCACTTCACAGGCTGCGAGTTAGAGCACATTGATCGCAGAAAGAATGAGGTAGCCAATGAACTATCTCGAGTCGGCTCACACAGGCAGCTCAAGTACCACCAGGCTCATTTCTGCATCAGCTCCACACTCCGTCTGTTAAGCCACCCAAGGAGGATGAACTTGAGAGCCCAGCCCCTCGAGTCGGTTGTAGAACTTGAGTCAGATTAGACGAAACATTATCTCGCCTATCTGCTTCACTATGAGTTGGCGATAGATGAAGTCGCCACACGATAGATCGTACGTGGATACACTATCATCAATGGTGAAAGGATCGTATGACACCTAGAGGTGGGGGTGAATAGGTGCTACTTCAATTTTAGTACTTTTTCAAATTAGGCTTGACACAAAAGGTAAATTCTCTAGATATGCAACTACGGTGAATTTACCTATATGACAAGCTAGCAACTAAGCAAGGTACTCGAAGTAAAGACTATAAACAAGGATAGAAGTAACCAAAGTGAAAGCACGTGGAGACACGGATGTAATCCCGAGTTCCTCCTTTTTAGGGGAGTACGTCTCGTTGGAGAGGTGTGAGCTACCACGAAGGTCAAAACTCAACCGCCACAAAGGCGTCACCTTCTTCTCCGATGAACCGCACCACAAAGGTTTGGTTCACCTTCCACTATCGGAATCCTTCAAGGCGGAATCCGGAGCCCTTACAACAACGATCCGGGGCACAACCCACAAGAGGATTGGGGGCTCCCGAACAGCTACAAATCTGTCACAAAGACAACAAGTGAGTACAATAATGAGCTAGGTTTTCCCAAAGGAAATCCTAGCAAAGGGTCCCTCAAGTGAATGAGGGGGAAATGAAGAACGGCTTGGTGAAGATGTAGATCCGGGGCTTCTCCTTCAATCCTCCAAGTATCAACGAGTTTGGATAGAGGGATTGGGAGATCTATCAAATCTTGATCTTGCAATTAATGGTGTTCTTCAATGTGGTCAAGCTAGTTGTCCAAAGGTAGGTGAAGGGGTATTTATAGTCCCCTTCAATAAGTGACCGTTGAAGGGGTAAGTCGTCGCTGCGCAGAGAGAGAGCCGGCCGTGGGGCCGGCCTAAACCGGCTGGAGGGCCGGACCACCACCCGAGCCAACTGGCCTCTGGCCGGCCTAAACCGGCTGGAGGACCGGCCTGGTCGCTGGAGAAGCCGGCCGAGCACACGTGCCAAACCGGCCGGGGGGCCGGCCTTGGGGCCGGCTTAGACCGGCTGGGGGCCGGCTGGGCACCCGAGCCAACCGGCCTTGAGCCCGGTTTTGGCCGGCTGGGAGGCCGGTCGCCTCCCTGCGCTTCTTCTCCCTTCACGCCACACGTTCCGATACCCTGTATTTCTTCCTTTTTGCATAGTAAAAGATCCAGTAATATCTTTTGATGTAGATGGTCATATTTCCTGTCGATACTTAGCGGTGTGTTAAATACTTCCAAGTGTTGTGATCAAACATTAAAACAAGATTAACGGATTTTGTCCTTTCAATCTCCCCCTTTTTGATGTTTGATGACAACACAAGGATTTGCAAAAAGGTATCTCATTTAAGCATGGCAAAGTTTTTGAGGAAAGCTCCCCCTTAAACTTATAAGCCAACAAGGTATACAAGTAATATAAGCTCAAACGACAACACGAAGCAAGCACAATATATAGACTATGTGAGTAAGGGATATGTGACAATTCTCACCATAGACATCATGAGTGTGTAGAGCAATTTTCTCACCATAGGCTTCAAATAGATATAATCTTGGAATAAAATCACCTTGTAATGGACTCCAAAATAATAGAAGATAAACCGGGGAAGTCTTTACAATAGCATAAAGGGGGGTCCATAATATCCTTACAATAACCATGACATAAGTTCCATAGTACACCACAAATAGAGTTCACTTAAAAAACTTAAAACAAGTTCGATGCAAATGAAAAAGGGAAATATGAAAGCGCAAATGGATGCAATGCAATGCAAATCCCCGGAGACCTCTCCCCCCTTTGGCATCAAGACACAAAAAAGGGAGAAAGTGATGTGAAAGCCCATGATCACTCATCTTCATCAGACTCGTCGTCCTCCTCTTCATCATCCTCAGCAGCAATCTCAGCATCATGAGCAGCGGGACCGGAGCTAGACTGACCAGGGTCGCCGCCCTGCCAATATGGAGCAAGAGAGGAGGCATCATCACCAAACCAGTAAGTGTACGGGTGCTGGGCCATATAGGTGTTCTCAGAAACTTCAGCGGAGCTAGATGAATAAGTAACACCGAGTTTATCCATGATGGCACGCTGATGGCGGCTGGATGCTTTCTGCTTCTTGTAAGACTTGTATTCAGATTTTTTCTTGTGAGCAAAGAAGCAGTTCATCCTCTTGAGTGCTTCAACAAGACCACCCTTGTGCTGAGAATCATCATCATCATCATCAGGTGCATCACTAGGAGGCGGAAAAACAGGAGCACCCTCAGGCAAAGCACGGAAAGCAACAAGTGGAGGGTGAACCAGGACATACTTATTGACAACTTCTTCAGGCAACTTGTTGTCGATGAGAGTCTGCAGGAGTGGACAATAAATGGGAACCCTGCACTTGCCAACCACAACCTGCATCTCTTGCCAAAGATAATCAAGCACATCAATTTGCTTCTTCCTGAGATAAAGATCATATATGTGATGAAGGCAATTACTCATCCGTTCATGAACAAGAGTCTTCTCTCCAAACTTGCAGGCAAGGCAGTTGCTCAGAATGGTGTAAACAATTCTCCAAAAATGATACATATGAATAACATTGGGAATTTTTTCACGAAGCCCTGCCCCTGGAGGGTAGCAATGACGGATACCTATTTCAGCTGGGATAAGCTTCTGAAGATGGAGACGAACATACATGGGCAGAAGGGCAGTCCCTCAAGACCAAACAGTGATCCAAAATCAGCCAAGGTAGAGGAACACTGAGCATCTGCACTCATCCAGGTCATAGTCCTCTTACCACACACTTTGGTGAAAACAACAGTAGCATAAAATTGCTGAATTAACTCAAGAGAATATGGGGTGCCAACTGTCATGAGCTTAGAAATCTGATGATAATCCATAATATCCATCACAACAGGCCAAACTTCTCTAGCTTGAGCAAGGTTGAAATAATCCACAACAACATGATTATTCTTTTGGACTGCTAAGCGTTCATGAAAGATTTGCTGATGCATCTTGCAATAAAATCTGCTATCATCTAGGCAAGTGGACTCATCAAACTCATAAGGATTGAACTGCAAGCGATCTTTCTTGAAATCCCTAGGTTTCACACCTACCCAAGTTTTACGAACTGGTTCATCGGGATTCTCACGAGGCTGTTTACCTTTCTTTAGCTTGGGCTGCACGAACTTGGGAGCATTCCTGGCCGTGGTCTTCTTGATTGCACCAACCTTTTTGAGTTTCTTGGCCTTGGGCATGGAGGAGGAATCAGCTTGGAAAACCTCATCATCAACAATGTCGTCCAGCCCATCAAAGGTCTTGCTCTTGCTCTTGCCAGCCCTGCTGGACTGAGGAACCTCATCAAAATCATCATCCCAATCCTTCATCTTCAAGCTTGAGAGGAGCTCCGAAAAGCACCAACAATGAAGGAGATCTCCCCAAATCAGCCACCAAAGGAGAAACTATATGGATGGGGTGGTAGATCGGAGGGAGTTGCTTCGGATCCGTGGAGAGAAAGGAGTAGGGAGAGGCTCAATGTGTGGGGGGAGGTGGAGGAGCTCGAGGTGAGGGAGGGGGAGCCATGGAGGAGGGGCACGGGGTGGAGGATGAAGAATAACTGTTGGGGATTGCCTCCACGTGCGATATAAGAGACGAGGGCGCGCCGGCCCTGGAGCCGGCCTCGGCGGGCGGGAGGCCGGGCAGGGACCCGTGAGAGCCGGCCCTTGCGTCGGCCTAGGCCGGGCGGACGGCCGGGCGACACCCGAGAAAACCGGCCCTGGAGCCGGCCAAAACCGGGCGGAGGCTAGCCGATGACCCGAGGGGTCCGGCCCTGGATCCGGCCTGGGCCGGGTTGGAGGCCGGCCAGAGCGCTGAGACGACTCCGAACCTCTTCCATCTTCAGATCTTTGACGAGCTTGAGCTTCCGAACACTTTGCATCTTCAAGAATACCACTGCTGAAAAATCCGTCTTCAAGAATATCCATTGAGCAACCTTTGAGTGATCCGGGGAGATGCGAAACATGAAGAAAAAACTTCACACATCCAATGGGAAAAATAAAAACTCCAAATAAGCAACATTGGATGATTCAAAAGATGATAACAACGAATATGCATCAAAACTCACGGAAGAACCAACTCTTCAAGAGAAGAGGGCGGTGGCCTAGGCCACCATATATGAGTGTGTGGTGTGACACCGCGAAGATATATCTTGGGTTCACGGCCACTACTCATCATTGAAGCTCACAATTCATAGAAACGAATATAGATAAGCAAATGATTTCTTAATGTCGGCATAATGGGGGGAGGGATAGTCCAATGTATTAGGACCGCACTCCCCCTATGTCCATGCCTACACCTAAACCAAATACATAGTCAAAACATAGGTGTGTATGCAAGATGGTCAAGTCAAGCTCCTAGAATCCACGATATTTAGCTCATGCCTCAAAAGGTGAATCTTGCTTCATCAAGTGGCTTCGTGAAAATGTCGGCAAGTTGATCTTTGGTTGGAATATAGCCAAGCTCAATATCACCACGAGCAATATGATCCCGAATAAAATGATGACGAATCTCAATATGCTTCGTTCTTGAGTGTTGCACCGGATTGTGGCCAATCTTGATAGCACTTTCATTGTCACAAAAGAGGCACTTTGTCACAATTGACACCGTATTCCTTTAAAGTTTGCCTCATCCATAACAATTGAGTGCATGCACTAGCGGCCGCCACATACTCGGCTTCGGCGGAGGATAGAGATATGCAATTTTGCTTCTTAGAAGACCAACTCACCAAGGACCTACCAAGAAATTGGCATGCCCCGGAAGTTGATTTCCTATCATCCTTGCAACCGGCCCAATCCGAATCCGTGTACCCGGCAAGAGAGAAATTAGTGCCCTTTGGGTACCACAAACCAAACCTTGGGGTATCAACCAAATATCGAAGGATTCTATTGACCGCCACCATGTGGCTTTCTTTAGGAGCGGCTTGATACCTTGCACACACCCCTACACTCAACACAATATCGGGTCTAGATGCACAAAGATAAAGCAAAGAACCAATCATAGAGCGATAAAGTTTTTGGCAAACATCGATACCGTCGGGTTAAGTTCAAGATGGCATTTGGTGTCCATGGGAAACCGCTTCCCTTAGCATTGTGCATATTGAACCTCTTGAGCATGTCTTGGGTATATTTGGTTTGAGAGATGAAAGTCCCTTCATTCAATTGCTTGATCTCAAAACCGAGAAAGAACTTCAATTCGCCCATCATAGACATCTCGAACCTATCGGTCATAAGCTTTGAAAATTCATCATTGAAAGCTTTGTTAGATGAGCCAAATATAATATCATCAACATAAAGTTGGCATATGAAAAGCTCCCCTTTGACCCTCTTGGTAAAGAGGTGGGATCGATTTGCCCCAATTCAAATCCACGGTCTAGCAATAGCTCTCTTAGGTGCTCATACCAAGCACGAGGTGCTTGTTTGAGACCATAGAGCGCCTTATCAAGCTTGTAGACATGGTTAGGGAATTTAGGGTCCTCGAAACCCGGTGGTTGCTTAACATATACCAACTCCTTTAAAGGACCATTAAGAAAGCACTTTTCACATCCATTTGTTGCAATTTAAAGTTATGATGTGATGCATATGCAAGAAGGATACGGATGGACTCAAGGCGAGCCACGGGTGCATAAGTCTCTCCAAAATCAATGCCTTCAACTTGAGAGTACCCTTGTGCAACCAATCTTGCCTTGTTCCTCACAACCATTCCATGCTCATCTTGCTTGTTCTTGAATATCCACTTTGTGCCTATAACATTGCGGCAATCTTTTGGCTTCTCAACTAGATTCCACACTTTGTTGCGCTTGAAGTTATTGAGTTCATCATGCATAGCTTCTAACCAATCCGGATCTTCAAGAGCTTCAAACACTTTCTTTGGTTCCACCATGGAAATATGAGCTTGATGTTCACTAAAGCTTGCCAATTGCCTTCTTGTGGTAACACCTCTCTTGTGGTCACCAAGGATGTTTTCTAGAGTGACTCTTTATTTAAAGTCTTTTCAACTCTTGCTTTACGACGGGCTTCGATATCTCTATTGCATCTTGGAGGTATCTCTTGATCATCTTGATCATTTGAGTCCCCGTCTTGACCGGAATGTTGACCTTGATCATCTTGAAGCACATCTTCAACAATGGAAGGAGAGGGTTGATCTTGGTCATGACCTTGGCTAGCATCAACAATAGGAGAACTTGGTTCTTGCATAGCAACTTGGTCAACATGAGGAGGGTCTTGAACTTGTTCTTGGGGTGGTGCATCATTTGCTTCCATGATAGGCGCCGTTTCAACTTGTGATGAAGAGGCCTCCACTTGAATGGAGCTTGGACTTGCTTGAGGAGACTCGTAATGAATCTCAACGGGACGATGGAAACCAATGCCCATTCTTCTTATAGCATCTTGAGGCTCTTCATTATCTACATCACAAACATGAAATTGCGCCACTTGGGAGCCGTCATTCTCATCGAACCTCACATCACAAGATTCTATGACTTTCCCAACGGTTTTGTCATAGACTCTATAGGTGTGAGATTCGGCACCGTACCCAACAAAAACACCCTCTAAAGCTTTAGATTCAAATTTAGACAAACGAACACTTTTGTTCTTATAGAAACACTTACAACCAAATACTCGGTAGTAGGAGACATTGGGCTTGTTGCCGGTGAGCATCTCATAAGATGTAAACTTCTTGCCAACGCGAAAGAATAGCCGGTTTGATGAATGACACGCCGTGGAGATAGCCTCGGCCCATAAGAAAGTGGAGACTTAAACTCCGCCAACATAGACCTTGCCATATCCATGAGAGTCCGGTTCTTCCTTTCGGCTACACCATTTTGTTGAGGGGTATATGCAGCGGAATATTGATGACGAATCCCCTCTTCACTAAGAAACTCATTTAAGGTGTAGTTCTTGAACTCGGAGCCATTATCACTCCTAATGACCAATATAGGGACATTGTGTTGGCGTTGAACTTCATTGGAAAAGTCGATGACGGCTTGTTGGGTCTCATCCTTCGTCTTGAAGAAATAAACCCAAGTAAATCTTGAATAGTCATCAACAATCACCAAACAATATTTCTTCCCACCAAGACTTGGTTGAGGCACGGCACCAAAGAGATCAACATGAAGAAGTTCCAATATCCTCTTTGATGAAATGATGGTCTTGCTTGGATGGGGAGAATCATGCATCTTTCCTTCAACACAAGCCCTACAAAGACGATCTCTAGAAAAAGAAACATTGTCTTTTAGTCCAAGAATGTGGCCACCCTTGTGAAGACTTTGCAAAGTTCTCATGTTGACATGGGACAAGCGGCGATGCCACAACCATCCCACGTCGGCCTTTCCGAATAGGCATATTGCTTGAGTGTTGGTAGACCCCGAAAAGTCCACCACGAACAACTCATTTTCAACATACCCAACGAACATGACCTTTAGAGTCTTGCTCCTCAAGAGTACCACCATATCAATAGTAAAATGGACATCAAAATTCATCTTATTAAGTGCACGAACGGACATAAGATTGTAACCGAGGGACTCGACAAGCATGACATTTACAAGGGTGATATCCTTTGCAACTACCACCTTGCCGAGACCCGTTACCTCCGCTTTTGATTTATCACCATAGGAGACGGATGCTTGATTTATATTTGGTCCCAACTCCGTCATGATCTCTTGCTTCCGGTCATATGACTAGTGCATCCACTATCAACCACCCATTTAGACCCACCGGAAGCATAGTCCTACAAGAAATCATTGCTTGGTTTTAGGTACCCATTTCTCAATGGGTCCTCTTTTGTTAGCAACAAGGGTCTTAGGAACCCAAATAGAATAAGCAATGTAACCATCATAAGGACCAACATATTTTGCATAAACATCCCATAATAATCAACATAAAGAATGTAGTTGGGATTGTTATGCCCCGCAAAGTCACTACGAGTGGTCTTGCCCCTAGTGGCATTACCACCCGCAATGGAAGTCTTGGCTTGTGCGGGCTTGGCATTGGTGTTGCTCTTCTTCTTCTTTGCCTTGGCCACATAACCAAGCCCTCCTTCCCTTTGTGTGGCTTTTGCTCAAAAATTTGAGCAACAACCTTTTCTTTACCTTTAGGAATAGAGGTCTTGGCACTAGTGGCCTTGGCAAGCTCAACCTTCAACCTAGCATTTTCCTCAATAACATTTGCATGATCACAAGAGGGAGTAGAGTGCTAGGTGAGTTAGATTTAAAGTTGAGTTTGAAGTTGCTCATGAGACTTGACTAGAAGAGAGTGGGTACTTTCCAAGGCCTTGTGAGCCTTGTTAAGTTTCTCCACATCCTCAAGGAGTCTAGCATTAGCAACCACAAACTCGGCTTTCTCCTTTTTAAACTTTATATTTAGCAAAGACATGGTCTCTATCCTTAATGATTTTAGCAATTATTTCATCATTTTTATCATCAAGAGACTCAATTCTTTCCTCAAGAAGTTCTATATTCACTCTCTTCTTCAAGAGAGCATTCAAGGATGCATTGGTGAGAGATCCTCTCTCTCAATTTTTCCCTTGTCATCAAGGATTTCTTCGGCCGCATCAAGTTGTCTCAAGAGAGACTCAACATATGCCTTAGTTTCACCTTGCAAGTTAGCCACAATAGTATCGGAAGCAACAAGTTCTTTCTTAATCACAAGACTAGTTTTATCATCTATTTCATGCATAGTCTTGGGAGTAGAAGATGATACCTCGGTGACGTGAGCCATGAGGCAACGAGCGGTGTTGATGGAGAGGTTCTCATTGGGGGATTCGAAGAGAGAAGGAGGTGGAGTTGATACAATGGCCAAAGCGGCCACCTCACGAGTGGGTTCTTCTTCTTCTTCGGAATCCTCGGAAGGATACTCTTCTTGAGTCATCAACACAATTCTTGGTGCTTTCTTGAAGAATGGCTTCCTCTTGAAAAGGCTTCTTTTGTATCATGTTTGACCCTTGAGGACAAGCCTTCCACCGTTTTGCTCTCTATTCTCATAGGACAATCTTGATGAAGTGATGCTTGTTATGACAATTGTAGCAAGTCTTTATCCTATTAGCAAACTCCTTCTTCCCACTTGGATTGTGTTGATCAAGTTGAGCCTTTGCCTTGGCCGGGTCATTCCAAAAGTCCTTGTTGCAAGAGCTATGTGACCATGGAGGGCTTGTTCAAGTCATCGGGAGGAAGGTTGTTCGGGCATGCTTCAACTTCATCATGTTCATCAAGGCACACAACCTTGGCCTTCAAAGCAAGAGAGGGACCTTGCTTCATTCCCATGGCCCTAGCACGGTTGTCTAGAGCATTCTTGGTGGCAACCTTGGAGGCTTGCATCTCTTGCATAACTTCATTGGATGTCATCTCAAGGTAGTTGAATTTTCCTTGAAGGGCCTTCAAGTCAACGGGCTCGAAGGGCATGAGAGCATTCACATACTTCCTCTTGATCCAAGCATCATCCACATAGGTTGCCCCAACATTAAAAGGCTTTGGCAAGAATCTTGAGTCTTCCATACATCTCTCATGAGTTTCACTATCAAGCATGTAGAAACCTTCGGCCTCATTGCTCAAGCATCAAATCTATTCCTCTTCATGCTTTCATTTCCAAGAAATGCCACCTCAAGGTCCCAAGCTTCTTTGGCGGTGGAGACGTTGAATGTGATGAAGACCACTTTCTCCAACGGCAAGTTCAATCATGTGGAGAGCGGAAGCATTGAGTTGTTTCTCGGCCACCTCTCTTCTTGTCAAGTTGTTAGGATTCACGGCCTTGTATCCCTCTTGAATGATCCTCCAAAGCTCGATAGAGGAACTGTTGATATGAGATTTCATTAAGTGTTGCCAAGTAGCAAAAGCCAATGCATTAAGTTTAGGAGGTGGACCCAAAGGGTTTATGCGAGTATGATGGATAGGTGGGTCGGGAGAGTACACAAAGGGAACCCATGGTACTCCGGCTTCCCACCTTCGGGTGGTGGTAGATGAGGAGGGATTCTTAGTCGGTATTTCAACCCCTTTCTTTTCTCTTTTTCCTCCTCGGTTTCACCGTCATTGGAGTTAGCGGAGTCCTCTAGTGGGGTCTCCTTAGGAACCTTGCCACTTGCGAGTTGCTTGATCAATCACGCATCTCGGCAAATTGGGTATCCATGGACGATTTCAAAGATGTCTCCATCGTTTTGAGATCGGCCATGGATGCCGTAGTGGCTTGGTCCTTGCGGATCATCACTTGTGTCATACTTCTCTTAGGCGGTTAAGCCCAACAAGAGAGCCGAGGCTCTGATACCAATTGAAAGGATCGTATGACACCTAGGGGGGGGGGGGTGAATAGGTGCTACTTCAATTTTAGTACTTTTTCAAATTAGGCTTGACACAAAAGGTAAATTCTCTAGATATGCAACTAGGTGAATTTACCTATATGACAAGCTAGCAACTAAGCAATACACGAAGTAAAGACTATAAACAAGGATAGAAGTAACCGAAGTGAAAGCACGCGGAGACACGGATGTAATCCCGAGTTCCTCCTTTTTAGGGGAGTACGTCTCGTTGGAGAGGTGTGAGCTACCACGAAGGTCAAAACTCAACCGCCACAAAGGTGTCACCTTCTTCTCCGATGAACCGCACCACAAAGGTTTGGTTCACCTTCCACTATCGGAATCCTTCAAGGCGGAATCCGGAGCCCTTACAACAACGATCCGGGGCACAACCCACAAGAGGATTGGGGGCTCCCGAACAGCTACAAATCTGTCACAAAGATAACAAGTGAGTACAATAATGAGGCTAGGTTTTCCCAAAGGAAATCCTAGCAAAGGGTCCCATGATACGTCTCCAACGTATCTATAATTTCTGATGTTCCATGCTTTATTATACCATTTTGCTACATGTTTATATACACTTCATATCACTTTTATGCATTTTCTGGGACTATGTGGTTCATCCCTGCATTCTAATAAGACTCAAGCGTCTAAGCTTGGGGATGCCCAAGGCATCCCCTTCTTCATCAACAACTTATCAGGTCATCTCTAGTGAAACTATATTTTAATTCTTTCACATCTTATGCGCTTTACTTGGAGCGTTGTGTGTTTTTATTTTTGTTTTTGTTTTTGTTTTTTGTTTGAATAAATTCGGATCCTAGCAATCTTGTGTGGGAGAGAGACACGCTCGCTTTTTCATGTGAATACTCATGTTCTTCACTTATATTTGTTGAGTATTCTTAACTAGCTACTGCAGTGCTTTTAGCTCCTGTTTTTCATACATCTCTTCGAGCTGTTAGCACTTGTTTATAAATACTCTCTTGCCGCATTATATTATCATTTGGAGAGTTTATGTTTAAATAAATTAATTGGTGTTTTTTGGAAGAAAGAAAATGCTACATGTAGTAGTTGGTATTGGAAAAGACATATGCATTCTTGTAGATCATTGTCTTGTTTTGATTTGATGCTTTGCAATTGTTTTGAGCTCTCAAGTAGATCATGTTTAAGCTCTTGCATCATGTAGTTAAAGCCTAGTAGTGGAGAACTACCGTAGAGCTTGTTGAGACTTGGGATGCATTTTTGTTCTCTCTAAGGTCTAGATATTTTCTGGTAAAATGTTTGAGCAACAAGGAAGACAGTGTAGAGTCTTATAATACTTGCAAATGTTTTTATGTGATTCTTGCTGTACCGGTTTATACTTGTGTTTGCTTCAAACCTTGCTGGCCTAAACTCTGTACTGAGAGGGAATCTTCTCGTGCATCCAAAACTTGAGCCAAACCCATGCCATTTGTGTCCACCATACCTACCTACTATGTGGTATTTCTTGCCATTCCAAGTAAATATTTCATGTGCTACCTTTAAACTATTCAAAACTTTATTACTCTTATTTGTGTCAATGTTTTATAGCTCATGAGGAAGTATGTGGTGTTTTATCTTTCAATCTTGTCATTTACTTCTGACAGACTTTCAACCAATGGACTAGTGGCATATACATCCGCTTATCCAATAATTTGCAAAAAGAGCTGGCAACGGGATGCCAGCCCCAATTAATTACAACTTTCATTAATAATTCTCTTCACATGTTTTGCCCTGATTTATCAGTAAGCAACTTAATTTTGCAATAGACACTCCATGGTATGTGAATGTTGGAAGGCACCGAGGATTCGGTTAGCCATGGCTTGTGTAAGCAAAAGGTTGGGAGGAGTGTCATCAATAAAGAAACTAAATAAAATACATGTGTAAACAAAAGAGAAGAGGGATGATCTACCTTGCTGGTAGAGATAACGTCCTTCATGGGAGCCGCTCTTTGAAAGTCTGGTTGACAAGGGGGTTAGAGTGCCCACTACCATTCGTTGACAACAACAAACACCTCTCAAATACTTATTTTGTGCTCTCTATATGCTTTCGAAAACTTAAAAAGCTTTAGCACATGATTTAATCCCTGCTTCCCTCTGCGAAGGCCTATCTTTTACTTTATTGTTGAGTCAGTTTACCTACTCCTTTCTATCTTAGAAGCAAACACTTGTGTCAACTTTGTGTGCATTGATTCTTACATGTTTACTTATTGCACTTGTTATATTGCCCTATGTTGACAACTATCCATGAGATATACATGTTACAAGTTGAAAGCAAATGCTGAAACTTAATCCTTTGTGTTGCTTCAATGCCTTTTACTTTGAATCTATTGCTTTATGAGTTACCTCTTATGCAAAAAAAATTGATGCTTGTCTTGAAAGTACTATTCATGAAAAGTTTTTGCTTATTGATTCATTGTTTACTCTTTATCTATTTGTTAGCAAACTATAGACCATTGCTTTGAGTCACTTCATTCATGACATGAGCCTTGCAATATATTGATCAAGATTGTGTGAAAGCATGTCTCTCAGAATTATTTGTTGTTATCGTTTTACCTACTCGAGGACGGGTGTAGAACTAAGCTTGGGATGCTTGATACGTCTCCAACGTATCTATAATTTCTGATGTTCCATGCTTATATTATACCATTTGCTACATGTTTTATATACACTTCATATCACTTTTATGCATTTTCTGGGACTAACCTATTAACAAGATGCCACAGTGCCAGTTCCCTGTTTTCTGCTGTTTTTGGTTTCAGAAAGTTACTTCTGGAAATATTCTCGGAATTGCACGAAACAAAAGGCCAAGTCCCTATTTTTCCAGCACCGTCACGGAGTCCGAAGGAGAGACGAAGGAGGGCGCCGAGGTGGCCAAACCACACCAGGCGCGGTGGGCCCCCTTGCCGCGCCAACAGGTGGTGTGGGCCCTCGAGCCTCCGCCGACATCGCCCCTTCGCCTATTATTGCCTCAGACGCGAAAACCCTAAAAAACAAAGCCATATTCCACGAAGAGTTCCGCAGCGCCGCCGCCATCGACGTCAAGTTTCGGGTGACAGAATCTCTGTTCCGGCACGCCGCCGGGACGGGGAATTGCCCCCGGAGTCATCTCCATCGACACCACCGCCATCTTCATCGCCGCTGCGACTCCATGATGAGGAGGGAGTAGTTCTCCCCCGAGGCTGAGGGCTCTACCGGTAGCTATGTGGTTCTCTCTCTCCCATGGCGTGATCTTTATGTGATCGTGTGTATTGCTAGTATCGCTGAATACATTAATTGTTTATGCTACTCAAGTGATTTTGTCTAGTTTCTGGAGTCATTGTGACAACACGGTATCAAGGTGACAGTGTGGGTACTTGTGTGACTCTATGAATAATTTAGACATTTATCATGGCTTATTCTTGGGAATTGTGGTGTTTGTTTACTCAGACTTTGAGGTGTGCTCTTGCAGCCCTACGCATAGTACTCTTGCTTCATCAAGAAGGAGAATAATCCCGAGCAGTATTTACTTGTTCAGTTGTGCTAATCTAGTTGAATATGTAGATGTTTACTCTTTATCTTATGCACTCTATAGGTTACTTTAAATGAACTCCGGTACTCTCCACGGTGTAAAGGTGACAGTGTGTGTGCACCGTGTGTGACTCCTTTATGACGTTGTGGCGCTTGTTTACTCCGGCTTGAGGTGTGCTTTTGCAGCCCTACACAATGAATGGTGTTTGTTATCCAACAAGAGAGTGTTTAAGAGTGCTTTTACTTATTCAGTTATGAGATCATTGTTGAGAGTGTCCATAGTGAAAGTATGATCCTAGGCCTTGTTTCTAAGCATTGAAACACCGTTTACATCAAGTTCTGCTAATGTTTGCTTGCTGCCATCTTTATTTCAGATTGCAGTTACTACTTATAATCATCCATATTACTTGTATTTCACTATCTCTTCGCCGAACTAGTGCACCTATACATCTGACAAGTGATTGGGTGTGTTGGGGACACAAGAGACTTCTTGTATCTTAATTGCAGGGTTGCTTGAGAGGGACATCTTTGACCTCTACCTCCCTGAGTTCGATAAACCTTGGGTGATTCATTAAGGGAACTTGCTGCTGTCCTACAAACCTCTGCTCTTGGAGGCCCAACACTGTCTACAAGAATAGAAGCACACGTAGACATCAGTCCCTCAAGTGAATGAGGGGGAAATGAAGAACGGCTTGGTGAAGATGTAGATCCGGGGCTTCTCCTTCAATCCTCCAAGTATCAACGAGTTTGGGTGCAGGGATTGGGAGATCTATCAAATCTTGAGCTTCCAATTAATGGTTGTCTTCAATGTGGTCAAGCTATTTGTCCAAAGGTAGGTGAAGGGGTATTTATGTCCCCTTCAATAAGTGACCGTTGAAGGGGTAAGTCGTCGCTGCGTAGAGAGGAGAGCGGCCGTGGGGCCGGCCTAAACCGGCTGGAGGGCCGGACCACCACCCGAGCCAACCGACCTCTGGGCCAGCCTAAACCGGCTGGAGGACCGGCCTGGTTGCTGAGAAGAGACCGAGCACACGAGCCAAACCGGCCTTGGGGCCGGCCTGAACCGGTCGGGGGGCCGGCCGGGCACCCGAGCGGTCCGGTCTTGGGGCCGGCTTAGACCGGCTGGGGGGCCGGCTGGGCACCCGAGCCAACCGGCCTTGAGCCGGTTTTGGCCGGCTGGGAGGCCGGTGGCCTCCCTGCGCTTCTTCTCCCTTCACGCCACACGTTCCGATACCCTGTATTTCTTCCTTTTTTGCATAGTAAAAGATCCACTAATATCTTTTGATGTAGATGGTCATATTTCCTGTAGATACTTAGCGGTGTGTTAAATACTCCCAAGTGTTGTGATCAAACATTAAAACAAGATTAACGGATTTTGTCCTTCAAATGGTGATCTATACAAGCAAAGTACCTCAGGAATATTCGGTGCTACATACCACCTGCAGAAGGTCAACAGATACTACACGAGGTATACTTCAGGCGACTGCGGCTACCATGCCTCTTCACGATCTTTAGTAACCAATGCGTTTCAACATGGCTTCTTCTCCGTTTGTGGTTTGAAGAAATTACATGGTTGGTACTTTTAAGAGGGCGCGAAGAGATTGAACTTATTTTCTTGTGACAGTCGATGTGAATTCACCAAGTGGGTTGAAGCTAACCTATTTAAAAACTTGATGATTGAATGATGACAAGTTTTAGAGAGATCATCTTTTGCTACAACTATCCACACAACATTATCACGGACAATGGGAGTAACTTCGCAGAAGGAGATTGCCAGATTCTGCCAAGACAACGGTATCCGACTCGACGTAGCTTCAGTCGCCCATCCTCAATCGAACAGGCAGGCTGAGTGAGCTAATTATTGAAAGTGCATGTTGCCCCCATGTGTAGTTTTGGTAATTAATGACAATCCTTATGGACTAATGTTTGCATTGAGATATTCTTGTAGATCTTGTCCATAGGAAAAGATTGGAGTTCATGTGTTGAAACTCTAGAATATTACATGATGACCAAGGTTCTATCCAAGGGATTATATGAAGAATGGTCATGTGAAGAGTTGAGTTTATTGCAAGCATGGCTTGGAAAAGAAGATTGAGTAAACATTCATGTTATCTCCAAGCAATCATATATATCAAGATAAGAAGATGAAGTTCAAGTAGATTCATGAAGACGGAGCGTAGCAAGGCTGTCCCATCCCATCATGGTGTATGGGGGGATATTTGGAGAAGTCTTCATCAAGCATGTGCTAGCAAGTACAATCAAGAAGGTGTTCCAACTTGATGAAGTCAAGATCATCATATCTAGCTCAAGTGGAATGCTCAAGGCAAAGGTATGATCTTGATAGGATTTCTATTTTACCGGTCTCGTGGTGTTAGTGGGAGACTGGGTTATGGATAGACGGCGTACTATCAAGAGGGGCTCTCAAGTGAGTAACTTGATCGCATCTTTGTGGAGAGCTCAAACCTTTGCATATTTGGCATCTCATCTTTTTTGGTTCTTATTTGGCTTTTATCCATGTGACAATTTAGAGCTTATGTTTATCTCATACCAAGCTCTAGTTCATCAAAAACGGATTTCATTAGAATATTTTGTGGTGTTTTTTTATGTTGGAGGTTTTACCGGTTCGTCTCTTGTAGAGAGGTCAAACTCTCCTCTTGTGTTATCCTCTCACATGATGGACTATGATGTATATATGCATGATCTTGTAGTGCTTGTGATTATCTTCGGAGCAAGCACAAGATCATATAAAACGAAGTCCGGATGGAAAACTTGTTGCGTTTTCGTGTTGGAAATATTATCGGTTTATCCTTGAGGAAAGTTCCACACCTTCCATGGGTGGTGACTTTACTCTATTATGGTTCTTATATTTCCCATCGGTCTCTTGTCGTTACCTTTCTAACAAAGTTGGTTTCATCCCATTTGGAGTTTTCTCGAAAATGTTATGGTGTTACATTTTCGGATTCTGGGTGGCCAGCCCCCAGGCTGGCCTGGCCGGCTCCCAGGCCGGCTGGCTCGGCTGGGTGGACCGGCCCCTAGGCCGGCCAGGCCGGGCCCCAGGCCGGCTTCTCTGAAGCCTCTGAAGCAGCGCGTGAGGCCGGCTCCCAGGCCGGCCTCCCTGCACTGCCCAACGGGCAGATTTTTGAGGGGACCTATTTGGGGGCTTTTTCCCCATTGGTTCCCTAACTCTTGGGCTCATTTTTCTCTCTCTCTCCTCCATTGTTGACCTTTGAAAAAGCTTGCCTACCTCTTAATCCCTCCCATGATTCTTGTATATCTTTGAGGGAAAGTGAGAGGAGATCTAGATCTACATTTCCACCAATCCATTCGTTCTCTAAGTGAGGGGAACCTAGTTGATCTTGATCTTGGAGTTCTTGGTGTTTCTCCTCCATTGTTCTTTCTCTTATTCCCCATAAGCATTTGTTGCTTTGTTGGAATTTGAGAGTGAAGATTTGAGCACTTGTGCTCTTGCCATTGCTTTTGTGCATCGGTTTGTGCTTCCACGAGGATTTGGACATAGACGCCTTTTGTGGCGGTTGAGGCCTTTTGTGGCCATTGGGAGCTCCCAATCCTTTTGTGGGTTGTGCCTCAAGATTGTTGTAAGGGACTCGATTTCCGTCCAAAAGGAAATTAATAGTGGAAGGTGAACCGAGCTTTTGGGCAAGGTTCATCGGAGAATAGGGTGAGGCCTTTTGTGGCGTCTTGAGTTTGAAACTCACACCCCTCCAACGAGACGTACCCCTAAAAAGGAGGAACTCGAGAATACATCGTCGTCTCGGCGTGCCTCGGTTATTTCTATACTCGAGTTCTTTACTTATGGACTTTACATTGTGATAGCCTTCGTGCTTGAAGTCTTATATATTGCTATCACTTTGTTGTTTGTCTTGCTTAGCATAAGTTGTTGGTGCACATAGGTGAGCTTAGTATATTTAGGTTGTTGGCTTGTTATTTTAAACACCTAGTTTTATTCCGCAATTATCAAGCCTAAACCGGAAAAAATTTAAATCGCCTATTCACCCCCCTCTAGGCGACATCCTTGTCCTTTCAATTATATACTAGTTCAAGAAATTAAGCGGCGCTTTCGGACTCCCTCAAGCGATCACCTGGGTGCTGGCCTGACGAACTCCCGTCAGTTTTTTTGGAGCGTACGAGCAACTCTAAACAAATCAATCCGCTTTACTCCGTTCTTCATAGTCTATGGAGCTGAACCCATCATGCCAAGCGACATTGCCGACAACTCTGCGAGAGTCTTCGCTTCCGGGCACCTGCAAAAGGAAAAAAACTGTTTATGTAACACGTGTTACAAGTCCCAAGATTCATTTGTGTCTTTGCAACTCCATAAACCACTTCTTAGGTTGCATACAAAAATTGCCAATCCTTTCATGCAGTTTATACTAGACAGAGCTGATTAACATTGATTACAACTCATATAGCGTACCTCTCAATTCATGCATGCTTTAACAGTTTCAAGACTGTCGATGCATCAGTACCGAACAGCCTTCTGGATTGCTGATTGCGTGTTAATTGTGGAATTCTTCCCAACAAACCAACATTGTTGTTTGGAATTGGAGAGGATCTTTTATGCCAATTTTCTTCGGTCTCTTGAATGGTCTGCAATCTTATGGGAGACTCCCTTTTGTGCAGCTGGGATAGAACTGAATTCCAATGTGGGAAGAAGCTTTCCTCGTATATTCTAGCTCCCATCCTCTAGGTTGTTTCTTTCTGGCAGCCTGTACCAACGGTCAATAAATGTCGATTTAGAAACCCCCACACATAAAATATTTCACCATAACCCACTGACATGTTTCACATTATTTGGATTACCCTGAAATATGTGGTGCTTTCAGATATTACTTTTGAAAGGACATTTCTTAATCCCTTGTGCTTGTGTGTGTTAGGCAACAACACTATGATGATGTAATATGTGAATCAAGTGATGCAGGTTTTAGGTGATTAAAACATCTTTGCATCAAATCCAAAAAGGGAGCTGAAAAGAGCTTGTATTGTTGCTGAAGAAAGGGAATCGGATTATCCGATCAAGGCTGACTCGGAATATCTGATTCTCAAGGATTGCTCGAATTCGGCTAAGGACCTTAAAGCAACCAGTTTTCTGGCGTACTGAAGTTTTCCGGAATATCCGATTCTGGTTGATTCGGATTATCCGATCGTCAAGGATTGCTCGAATTCTGCTAAGGACTACAAGCAAGCGTACTGAAGTTTTCCGGAATATCCGATTCTGGCTGATTCGGATTATCCGGTGGTGTCGGATTATCCGGTACTCATTTGAATCGGAATATCCGACCAAGGACTACAAGCAAGCGTACTGAAGTTTTCCAGAATATCTGATTCTGTCTGATTCGGATTATTCGGTGGTGTCGGATTATCGATACTTTTGAATCGGAATATCCGACTCACCTTCTGCAACGGCTAGATTTCGTGGAGCACTATATGTGGGCCTTCTCCTACCTTGAGAAGGGCACCACGACCAGAAATATCTTGCCCAACATTGTCGAAAGCTTGAAACTCCTAGATCTCTCTCCTACCCACTCAAACACCTTGTCCTTCTAGGACTTGGGAGAGTTGACCTAGATCTACACTTCCACCAAAGTGTAACATCCCAATATTTTGGAATGTTTGAAAAATCACTAAAATTGAAACTTTTGTTTTTATTAAAAGAAAACATTCAAATTATAATAGAAACCAAATAATAAAAGGCATTTGTCATCTTCAAAAACTTTAATAGTTTAATTCCAAGTAATCTGTAATTCAAAATTTGAGTTTAGTTTAAATTCTTTTATCCAAAGTATTTCATAAACCCCAATATATTTGGCAAGGTGATTTAAAATTTTCAAAGACAACTTCATTTCATAAATATCTTTTTCCAAGTATTTGATTTTAAATATATAGCTTTTGGGATATTTATTAAAAACCAAAAACCACATTTGCAAAGTGCTAAAGTTATTTAAAGAATGCCTATTTCAGAAATGGTTTTTGTTAAACTATTGAGTTAAAAATTAGGAGTTTGTTAAATCTAAAACAATATTTATAAGTGTTTTAAGTTAATTATTTAAAGCTTGTTTTTTTAAATATTGGTTTTGGTTCAATTATTGAATTAAAGAAAATAAGCTTAAAATAACCATTTCTCAATATTTACATTTGTGGTATTTATTTTCTGATTTTAAGACACAAATAATTCTAATTACAACCGTACTATTAAAATTGATAAAGTGTCATTTTTGCATTTAAACTATTTTGGAATTTCAAATTTTAAAATGTGTTGGAAAAAGGTACTTGAATATTTTAAATGATAGGTTTTGATTTTACAAATTTTTGGAAATTGGTTTGTTTTGATTTGGAGTTGTAATTCAAAAGTTTCATATGTTTTCAGAAAAGAAAAAGGAAGAAAGAACACCCGGGCCCCACATGTCAGCCTCCGCTCTCTCCTCTCACCGACACCCAGGCCCCACATGTTAAGCCCTTTTTAACCAAACCCAATTGTATTGTTTTTGCCATGTTTGTTGTTATGTTATATGCTTGTGTTATTGTTTGTCTATTGTTATCTCTTGCTTTGTATAGTTTGAAGGAGAGCGCTGAGTTACGTTGAAAAGAGTTGGTGAGCAACGACAACTATCAAAGACAAGTGGCACATTCATAAAATTCCTACTATTTTGCCTATGCATGTCTAGTGTATTTTTCCTTAAGCATGTGTAGGTTTTTAGTATTGCTATGCTAAAACTGTTTAGAGTAGCACCCCTATACTAGTTGGTCAAGAATCCTATTATAACATGGTATACTTGCTTAGCTATGAAATTGATGAAAGTTTTACAAAATGTTAAGTGGCTTCTCAGGGCCATGTTCATGGGGGTTTTCACCTAAGATAGTTTTCACTATACTTAGGACCATGGTATGTGGTGGTTATCACCTGAGGTAGTACACATCTACTAAATTAATGAATCACCTGGGTGGAATTGGTATTGCTTGGTTTATGTTGAGTGGCTACTCAGGCTGTGCTCATGGTTGTCTTCGCCTAAGGTAGTTTCTACTATACTTAGGGCCATGGGCATGGTGGTTTCACCTGAGAGTGCACTTGTGGATGGCCACCCAGGGACAAAGGGATTTGAAGTTACTCCAAGTGAAGATTGCCTCCAGTGCAGCCATTTGTCATATGGGCTCTGTCTTGATGGATTAAGTTGCGTGGACTCACCTCGGCTTGACAAGATGAGTAGAGGGATGTAGGTGGAACGGGTCAAGCCGGTATGGGTGGGAAAGTGCTTCTGAAAAATCTCGTCTCAATCTTCTCCTTTTCCTTTTCACTGCTGGAGAGTAGAGGATAGTTGTAAGTCTGGATCATGCGATGTAATAAAATTTGACGCATTTGCATGATATTCATCTTAGACTGTGTGTGCAAATGAATCGATCCAGGGGTTTGCACTATACACATGGATCTTGCCAATTTTTAGTGCAGGTCCGCTACACAAAGCGATTTGTTTTCCCATCCATTTCTTTTGAGGACCTTGTTACTCTTGGGTTCATTGGAACCCTAGACGGTCGTTGGTCGTTCTTGTGGCTTTGGGAGCCGCGGGGACTAGCCGGGAGCCTCCAATTGAGTTGTGGAGTCGTGGCCCGGCCTTGTGATTCTTGTGGCTTTGGGAGCCGTGGGAATTTGGTGAGAGCCTCCAATTCGGTTGTGGAGTGTGCCTCATCCTTGTAAAGGTTTGTTGCCGACCTCGAGGGCATCATATAGTGACTCATGGAACTCCTCATTGGAGGATAACACGAGGGAGATACGGTGTGCCATATCAGGCTATTCGGGGCTCACTTGTGACCCCGCACCGCTCCAACGAAGACGTAGCTTCCATTGGGAAGTGAACTTCGGGAATCATCTCCGCGTCACCGTGTGGTTATCTCTTAACCTTCCTTTACTTGTATTGCTAGCTAACTTGTTTAGAATATCTTGCTAGCTTGTTTATTGCTCATCATATATGATTGTTCACCTAGTTGCATATCTAGAGAACTTATATTTGAGCAATTCCCCAATTTGATTGAAAGAAAAAGAAAATTTGTGTTGCCTATTCACCCCCCCCCCCTCTAGTCAACCTACTCGATCCTTTCAATTGGTATCAGAGCAAGGTCTCTTTATTAAGGGCTTAACCGCCTAAAGAGGAGGATGACTAGCGAGGAGTTAAAACTTGCTAAGGAACAACAAGAGAAAATTGATCACGAAAAACTTGAGAAAGAACTAAGTGAAGCGGGGGATAATCCTATCCGATGATAATGCCCGGTCACCATGAAAGCCATGATTGAACTCTTTGGGTTCATGAGAGGCAAAATGGTGGACGATGTGTATACTCGGGTCATTAATAATAAAATGCCTCCTTATCAACCGATGCCTCTATCATTGAGCCCTTGGTTGATAAGGATAACATAGAGAAACCTAAAATTAATGAGAAGCCCCCTCATAACTTTGCTCCACCTACCCACCCAACCTCATAAACAACTATGTAGACCGCCTGCTAAGCTTGATAATACTCGTTATTTCACTTCGAAGAAATCTCTGGAGTCTTATTTTCGCAGCTCATCGGTGCATCTCTGGAGGGTGATACTCCAAGGTTACAACCCGGTTGATCCCACCAACTTGACAAAGAAAGAAGAGATTGATGACAACTTGATGCAAACGCCAAATACATCCTTGAGAGTGCCATGACCGCCAATGATGAAGATCAAGTGCGAAATCTCAAAACCACCAAGGAGGCTTGGGATTTTCTCTCATCGGTATATGAAGGAAATGAGGGCATTCAACGCTCCAACGACGCCATCCTTCACATCAAGTGGACAACTTCATCATGCTCGAAGAAGAGACACCATCGGATCTCTTCCGAAGACTCACCAAGCTTGTTGTGACCATGAGGGAAAATGGAAGAAGGATATGGATGATGAATGAGTCAAAGCCAAGTTCCTCAAGACATTGTTCCATATAATAAATATGGTGACGAATCTCCATGCAAGAGCGGACTACAAAACAATGTCTCCAATGACAATTGCACAATTCGTCACCTATGATACTTGAAGGCCACGTCCAAGTCTTCCGCCAACCAAATTCGTGGCACGAAGAATCTTGCCTTAAGGGGATGACCCACAAATATAGGGGATCGCAACAGTCTTCGAGGAAGTAAAACCCAAATTTATTGATTCGACACAAGGGGAGCCAAAGAATATTTTATAAGCCTTAACAGATGAATTGTCAGTTCAGCTGCACTGGAAAAGACTTGCTCGACACAGTTTCATCAGTAGCAACAGTTTTATAGCAGTAAGTAGCAGTAGTGAATAATAGCAGCAGTAAAAAAAAAGCAGCAGGAATAATTGTAGTAGACAGCATGATTAAAATACTGTAGGCATTGGGATGGATGAACGGTCGTTGCATGGATAAGATAATTCATTATAGTCAAGCGTAGGGCATTTGCAGATAGATAATAATAGTATCCAGGTAATAATCAATATAGGCATGTGTTCCGTATTTAGTGTACGTGCTCGCAATGAGAAACTTGCACAACATCTTCTGTCCTACCAGCCCGTTTGCAGCGGGGCCTCAAGGGAAACTACTGGTAATTAAGGTGCTCCTTTTAATAAAGCACCGGAGCAAAGCATTAACACTCCGTGAACACATGTGATCCTCACATTACAGCCATCCCCTCCGGTTATCCCAATTGTTGTCACTTTGGGGCCTTGGGTTCCAGACAATTATATGTGTAAACAACTTGCAGATATGATCTAAAAATAATTATCCTCATGATTCAATAACATGTTCAGATCAGAAATCATGGCACTGGGCCCTAGTGTCAAGCATTAAGCATAACAAGTTGCAACAATGACATAAAGTACTAACAACGGATACTAGGCACCATGCCCTAACAATCAGATATATATTACATGAATGATCTCATCCAATCCTACCATCCCTTCAGCCTACAGCGGGGATTACTCACACATGGATGGGGGAATCATGGATGGTTGATGGAGAGGCGTCGGTGATGATGATGGCGATGATCTCCTCCAATTCCCCGTTCCGGCAGGGTGCCAGAACGGAGTTTCTGGTCCCCGAAATAGGGTGTTCGGTGCGGCGGAGAGCTCTGGAGTGTTTCTGGAAAAAGCGTCGATCCTCCTCGGGTTTTAGGTCAACGGGACTAAGTAGTCGAAAGGGGACGCGAGGTGGTGCCCGAGGCGGCCCACCACCCCCCGGCGCGGTTCAGGCCTGGCCGCGCGGGCCCATGGTGTGGGGCCCTCGTGGCCCACCTCCGTCTCGTCTTCTGGCTCCGTGCGTCTTCTGGAAAAAATTAGGAACTTCAGGATATTTTTTGGAATTTCCCGAAACTTGACTTTCTGCACAAAATAAGACCCAGGGCAATTCTGCTGAAAACAGCGTTAGTCCGTGTTAGTTGCATTCAAAACACACAAATTAGAGGTAAAACAACAGCAAAAGTGTTCGGGAAAGTTGATACGTTTTGGATGTATCAACTCCCCCCAAGCTTAGCTTATTGCTTGTCCTCAAGCAATTCAGTTAACAACTCAGTGCGATAAAAGAAACTTTTACGAACACATTTGCTTCATATGATGTAAATATTCTCATATATCATGTACTTAGGCAATTCATAATAAAGGAATGTAGATAATGCCACCTAGTAGCTATGTGAACTATGAAAAGATACCAACACACTAAGAATAAATAACATGAATAAATCCATTTGCAGAATTGCAATGTTCATAATAAATATGATAAAGTGGTATTCGCTTGCCTTTTTGTAGAGCAAAACATAAATGCCAAGGCCTCTAAGTTTCAAGTGAGGACTAGAGGTAAAAATATCAAAGATAAGAGCATCAAAGTTATAACACAGTTAACCGTATTCGGGACAAGCACATTACACTAAGAATGCAGTTATGCTCTCGAGAAGGTGCTCAAAGAAAGGATGGTGACTCAACATAAAGATAAAAGATTGGCCCTTCGCAGAGGGAGCAGGATTTAACATGTGCTAGAGCTTTTTTTTTATAAAACAGAGGTAAAATTGTTTTGGGAGGTGGTTGTTTCCTGTCAACGAATCAGAAAATGGAAAGTTAACAATATGACCCCTGCCCCAACCAGACTTTTAAGAGCGGCTCCCATGAGGACGCTATTTCTACCAGCAAGGCAGATCATCCATCTTTTCTCTTTTGTTTACACATGCAGATATTTCACTGTGTCATTGCTTGTCTGATAAATCAGGCAAAAATGTGAAGAGAATTAAGCGGTTAAAGTTGTAATTAATCGGGACTGGGCACCCCATTTTGCCAGCTCTTTTTGCAAAAATAATGGATAAGCGGATGTATATGCCGCTAGTCGGTGGTAAAGTCTGTTTGACAATGACATAAGGACATCCACCCCGTCCTCATGAGCTAAAAACAGTGTCACAAAATAAGAAGTGTTTGAAGGTTTTTAAAGGTAGCACATGAAAATTTACTTAGAATGGTTCAAAATACATGCATAGGAATTTTGGTGGACTCTTTGGGATAACTTTGTTTTAAGGATAACTTGGATAACTCAGTACAATTGAAGGCTAGCAATAGACTGGAAGCGAAAATCAAGAGAGCAATAACCGTCATAAGCTTGTTTGCGACAGAATAAAATTAACGTGGCACAAAAGTGATACTAGAACTCTGAGGCAAAATAAATCATCAAGGCTTAATTGACTTTTTGTTTTTCAGTCATGAGCATGCGTGAGCATGTGCCAAGTCAATTCAAGTGAATTCATTCAATGAGGAGGATACCACCATGTCATATCCCTTTTATGAATGAACAATGCAAGCAAATATCTATATGACATGTTATATACTATTAGTGAATTGGAACTGATCATATGAAAACATGAACTACTAAGCATCCATTAAATAACATTGCCCTCATACGAATCAGCTAAGCATGTCCACATGAGCGAGTATATGTACAAAATGATAACAAATAGAGTTCATACCAGCCTCTCACCACAACTCGAGTTGTCATAAATCGTCATTATTGCTTTTCACTTGTGTGGCTTGAATGATATGAAAATGATAACCAAGCTCCAATGGAGTAACGGAAGACTGTTGTGAACTCTGCAACAACTATACAAAACCAAAGAAGAACAACAAATATTTTTTGGGTTTTCGATTTGAAACGCACAAAGAAAGAAAACGAACAAATAAAGCAAAATCTTTTTGGATTTTTGAATACTAAACCGAAGCTAAAAGACAAAGCAAACCAGTACTAAAAGTACACAAGAGGTAACAAAGAGAAATAACAGAAATATTTTGGTCTTTTTGGGTTTTGGAAATAAAATCAAAACAAGAAACAACAATGAAAAAGAAAGAAAACGAAACATGGATATACAAAGTACCGACAGATTATGATATATAGTGAGTGAGATGTCGGTGTACCTCCCCCCAAGCTTAGGCTTTTGGCCTAAGTGGTGAATCATCATCCCATGTGGGCCACGCAGGGGCGCCTCCAGTGTATGATGAAGAAGATCCTCGTCCTGGTGTGAGTCCAGGATGCACCGGTATAATACACGGTATAATCCTCAGGGGGCGCCTCGTACGTGGGTTGCTGCTGCTCGGGGTAGTGCTGCGAGTGGAAGTTGAGCGCACCTAGATGCTCGTCCAATTCCTCCTTTGATAGTGACAACGGCTTATGAAAATACTGAACAAACTAGGCTGCGGCAAGGAACTTCCTTTTCGGACCCTCAGTAAACAAAACTTTATAAACTAGACAACCTGCATGAGAGTTAGTGTAATAAAATGATGAAGCTTCATAGCAGCGAGGCAAGCCTTTGAGGGGGTAACAACT